>CM029376.1:6691898-6794398 GCA_017165825.1 Hepsetus odoe
GATCAACCAATTTTACCAAACAGGTGCTGATGATCATCAATGTCACACGGAGGTTGAAACACAATCATGTTTGGAACAACCTACTAGCCGAGTTCCTTCAAAAACTGTGTGCAGGTGTACCTAGAAGAATTGATGCTGTTTTGAAGGCAAAGGGTGGTCACACCAAATATTGATTGGATTTAGATTTTTATTCATTCACTACATTTTTCATTCACTACATTTTGTTGATTGATGAGAATAAATGATGAACACTTCCATTTTTGAAAGCATTCATTGTTTACAGCATTTTTTCACACTGCCTAAAACTTTTGCACAGTACTGCATATATATATGTATATATATATATATATATATATATATATATATATATATATATGTAAATTAACAAATCTGCAACAAGCCATGTGAAAAGACCTTAAACCGTTTATACACAACCCTCCTTCTCTTAGCTCAAGGTCTCAGGCTTTGCAGCCACTGGAAGCAATAATGCAGATTCCAGTCAATCTGCTTCAATAAGGAAATGAGAGGCGAAATGAAGTGCTTTATTTAATGTGTCTTGGCTTTCGCGGTCAGGTCTCTGAAGATAAAGGAGTCAGCCGAGTCCTTGACAATGCCATCTGTTTGTGTCGGTGGCCAGTTAAAAGAATACCTCTGTTACGGTGCCGTGCCTTATTAGGAAATTGCCTTTCCTACAGCAAATCCCCCCACCCCCTTTTTTCCACCAGATTTAAATTTATAGTCTCTTGTCTTAATGTCAAAAGGCAGTAAATAAACAGCTTCTCATGCAGCTCATGAACGACCGTTTCCACTGATGGACTGATATTTCAAATGCAGCCGGAAGGTGTGGCGTATTTGCATTTGCAGCAAAGCTCTGAAAACGTTGGTCAAGAGTGTTGTTTACCAGCACCATGTTTACATGCGTTGGCATGTTTACTGAAAGCCTAGTGTCAGTCATTTGCAACGGCCTCTTTACATCAGGCTGTGGGTAGTCGTCATGCTGAAGTGGAAAAATAAAAATACAATGACTCTTCTACAGATGAATGATGCAGAAGCAAATAGTATGCAATTATGTGTTTAAATGTGACATGTTTTGTAAATAAAGAATTTATTCTGCCAGGAATTCTACAGTCACAGAGAGTTATGCTGTAATTACTCCACACTAATTGCTTATCAGTTTAATTTCATTATTGCATTAATATATTTAAATGAACGCATGTGTTTGTGATGATGATTTGAAGTATCGCCCGATCAATATTGTACCCATTTTGACGTTTCCTAATATTTCTCACATTTCTTTTGCATTTGGTATTTTTATATTGTTGAATGTTACATAATGTTCCCTTGATTAACTGTTTACCGTTGTACCTGGAAGCTAGCTTAGGTCATGATGTACAATGGCAATGGTTCTCTAGATAATCTCGATAATTTTTCCCGTATGTATAAATGTCTACGGCCCTTTTCACATTAGCTATTGTGACATTGGGTAAAACATCTTCTCCAACACTGATCTGAGGTCTTTAACAGCTTTATGCTACATCATGGCCTGCTGTGCTCTGCGGCAACAGCATTGCTCACGTCTGCAGTAGCGGTACTGGGTTCCCCTGTGCATGTTTGTGCAATAAGCCTGTCTTGCCGTTCCCTCCAATAAACTACTCAGTCCTGATTACTGCTGATTAGAGTTCTTTAGCTACCCTTAGAGATACACATATAAAAAATGTAAATGGGAACTTGAGAGATTATGCCACATGACAAGCAAGTGTTTGTCTCATTCGTTATTGGATGGGGATGATATTAATTTGGATTGCTGACAGATCCACTGAAGCATCTGACACATTTAGCAATCCTTAGATCCAACAGGAAAAATCACCCAAACAAGGACAGTCATGCGTTCCCTGATTTTGCCACAAAAAGCAGATGGCCAAACTGTTCACATTAAACCCACATGCTCCTGCCACCATAACAGTATTTGTGCCCACATGAAAAGAATGCATAACTTATGAACGTGACCTTTTCAGTGCTTTGGAATTTCTTGAAAGTGCAAGGTGTAGCAGGGAATTCAAAAATCGTACTGGCTACCAGAAATTCCTTTCAGACCAGGGATAAGACATGCAGAGGCTTGGGGTTCCAAGCTGGCTCTGTATTGTACCAGAACCATTTGAGCCCTTGATCAAAGCCCTGCATCACAATGTAGCTCGGAGAGACTCTCGTTCTCATTAGGCGATGTTCATTATTCTGGATAAGAGCTTCAGATAAACGTTGTAAATGTAAAGAAAATGACAATTAAGAACTCTTTAAAGGCCATGTGTGTACCATTAAACGGTTTAGGCTACTTTTTCTCTTAAAGTTTTACGTTCAAGAAGCATTTGAAAAGTGAAGTGAACATGAAAGTGACTGTTTGTCATTGTGAATCCAAAGCACAGCACACAGTGAACCCCAGTAACATGCTTCTCTACATTTAACCCATACACCACATGCAGGGGGCAGCTATACATTCAGCGATTGTGGAGCAGTGTTGGGGACATTGCTTTGCTCATGGGTACTGGTCAGTACCGGACTCAGACATGTAGCTAACCACTAGATCACCGCAGTTACAAACAGTTACGGTATTGAGCCGACACTCTTATCCAGAGTGACTTTCATTTCCCAACAACAAGGACAGTTTCCAATGGTGGTAACCCAATGGTACTGGAGGTAGAATTTGAACCTGCAGCTTTTAGTCCTTAGGTGAGCATCCTGCTTCTAGACCACTATCCCCAATTTGGTACTCCCAAAGTCACCCCGATTCATCACCACACCAAACCTGTGACCTTTATGGATTTATGTACACGATGAAGCTGCATTTGGGGCAGCGGTGGCCTAGTGGTTAGGGAGTTGGCCCCAGATCGGAAGATTGTGGGTTTGATTCCCTCCCCAGTGGGTTGCTCTGAGGTACCCTTGAGCAAGGTACTGTCCCTGTCACTGCTCCCCGGGTGCTTTCAATAGCTGCACGTGTGTGTATGGGAGAAACACAGAGGACAAATTTCTCATTCGTGGGACAAAAAATAAAGGATTATTATTTACAGCAGTGCTCATAAGTCTACATGAAATCTTTGATGACAACTGTCATTGACCTACATTTACATTTATAGACTTATTGCAACAAGGGTCCAACATCATTACACTTTCTAGTGGGCAAATGAAAGCAGCTTTTTGATCCAACTGTCAGTATTAAATTCATGGTCTGTTCTGAGTCAAAAAGTACCCTTTACACATAATTCCCTTCCACAGTTAGAACACAAGGTTGTTGACAGGTTATTTAGTAAAAACAATAGTTATGCATGCTTGCTTTCCATGTGACATCACTCTTTATAATTACTGCCATTCTGAGGCCTAAATCGGTGACTGTTGCACCAGCTAATGAGATGAGCCTTCAGTTTCGCTGTGCAACAACTGTAAAGAACATGAGGAATTATAACTTTCCATCAATTCTGTGGCCTCTGTTAGGTGTTCAATTGTACAATAGAATCAGAACAAACCTCAGTTTCCTCAGACTTCCTTTATGATGATCACACCTAATAAACCCCCTTTACACCTAGTCCTTACATGTGAGGGGTATCTGGATTTCAGCCCTTTGCTTTTTACCCTTGGTCGACAACGGCATCTCTGGTCAGCCAGACACAAGTCTGATTACAATGTTGTGAGTTATATGCAAATCTGCTTATGTACAACATTCAATCCCCTGTTCGGCTCCTCATTTTCTGTTTATGTTAAACAATAATTTTGTATTCAGTCAGTGTCCAAGAAAGTGGCTATTAAGAATCATGTTGTCCAGTGCCATCACTATATAGAAACAATGTATTGTAGGGACACATAAAAAAATGACAAGATAAGGAAAAGGCTGATCAAAATTAACTTTTAGATCATTTAGAGTGGGTTATTAATAAAAGTGAAACTGGAAAGTGGAAAAACTCAAGAGGTGAACTGAAAGAGCAGACACGCCTACCTGAAGTGATGGCTATCAGAAGGGTGGTCTTGTCCAGAACAGCAGGGGGTGGTGCTCGCAGTCTTGGAGAGACATGAACATTTTCACCTCTACAATATGTGGACCGGCCATTTTTATCAAACATCATTTATGTATAGTTGGTTTAGCTGATTAACAAAACATTACAGCTAACTAGAATACACATAGTGTACTTTAAAATGTACAACAACTTTTACCCTAGACTCATACATGCATGACATTCATAATTTAAATGGGATTTGGGAATGCACTTAAAAAACAGATATGCCAGTGTTCCTCTAACAACCAGCATGTTGTACAATTGAAATAATAAAAAAAAATGTAACATGTCAGTTTTTATGACCCCTGGGAAAGGCTATAAGGATCACAGCCTTTTTATCAACATTAAAATATACTGTTTTTTTTTTTTTTTTTTTTCTCTTCTGGAGTAAGGAGTTATTTTAGGTATCATTCCCATGCAGGTAAATTCACATTGTGATCCAAAGGCAAACATTTGTTTTCAGAAATGATGATCACAACGAAATTACTGTGACTGTTGAGGGTAGATCTATGATAAATCATGAAAAAGACCCCTGGATTAGCCACAGAATCTTAAATTCTTACATGGTAGTGTGGTAATCTGGCAGAACTGATTGTCAACAGTATTAAGGCGCACTTAAATAAAAGCCCTAAAATGACAATGTCATTGGTTGCCTATAATGGGAGCATGACTGCCTCACCAACATGCAACCCAAGACATTGGGAATAGCTTTGATCTGCCACTTTATCGCTACATTTGCCTTCATGTTCAGCTGATGTTGAGCCAAATGAAACTATGATCCAGTTTGCTGCTTTTCCAAGTACAACCAATGAGGTATTGAGTGTCGTACATGATGTATGATGTGCAGCACCTTTCTTTTTGCTGAGTATTCTATTTCACATAAAGACCCAAGTCAGAGCACTAATCTGCAGCATAGTTGTGCTTGGAGCGATGCTTCAAGCCCAGCACTGAGCAGCGAGCGCCCAGTGCAAAACACTTAACATCTAAATGTGTCCTTAGAGTGCAGTTTAGGTTTAAGCTTTGGACTGAAGTTAAGGTTAGGGTTAGGTTTAAGTTAATCTATTACATTCCCATTAGTGCTCAAGCGCATGTTTTACAAATGGTAATTAAATACAAAATGAGCAACGTCAGGGGACTCTCAAAACAAAATGTGTTCGAATGCCTAAATGCATCTTTGCAGTTCAGAAAATGTTTAATTTCAGGAGATTTTAGGGCTCCTTTTCAATTAAGCTGCAATTGGCTCTACCAGGTCATGATAAACTGATATCATTTTCCCAATTGTAGTAAATATTTATTATAATTATTATTATTATTACTCAATCCATTATTATAACCATTATATACACTACATTATATACCCCTGCGATGGGCTGGCGACCTGTCCAGGGTGCGTCCCCCGTCCTCGCCCTGTGTGCGCTGGGTTGGACGCCAGCACTCCCCCGCGACCCCGTTTGGGACAAGCGGCAGATAATGGATGGACATTATATACCATTATAAATCTTGCTGCAAATTCTTACTGTTAAAGAATGGATTCATATTTTACTATATATGACTAAGATCAAGAGGTTCAGAACTGAAGGGATGAAGGTGCATGAGATACACATGCAGTCGATGCTGCCTTACCGTGTTATAGAAATGTCTTCTATGCTTTCTCCTGCTATTGATTTTCCCTACGGAGGAAACATGTGTTGGGCTTGAAGTTTTTTTTTTCCTTCTCCCAGAAAGCAAAGAGATGAAGCGTGACAAATTTTTGCAAACAAAACGAGCAAGATGGGACTGCTAAGTGGAGTTTTGACAGCTGAGTGAGAGGGACGCCTCAGAGCACAACCAAAACATTTATGAAGTGACCTTGAAGTCTGGAGCCAGCGGATCACTTTATGTTGCACCCGCTGTGAAGCTCATCGGTATCATCCGCACACACACTGCATACACACTTGCTGGGTCACTTATGGCCAGTTAGTATGGACTTATCCAAGGCCAACTGCTGATAGTAAAAATAATAATAATCATTGCAGTAACTCATTTAACTTTCTTCTAAGAACACGGTGATAATGGAAGGAACATTAGCATTTCCGACAAAGTGCTAATAAATTAGTATGTTTGAAGGATTAACTGATATTTAATTGATTTGTACTACATAGTCTAAGTGTTATTTTATTTACTGAATTATGCAAATGGAACAAAGTCTACAAATCTCTTTGGAAAGACAGGGGGGAAACTTTTTCCCAAGTATGTTCCCTCATCCGTCACAGATGGGATCTGCATACACTAGCATTTAGAGGATTCAGTGTTTAGCTTTTCTAAATACCTCCCAATGCTTTTTGCTTCACCACGCAGCATGGATGGTCTAAAAATGATTTAAATAAATAAATAAATAAATAAAAAATCGGGGGAGGGAGAGATAATACGGCTTGTCAGAGGGGCAACTTGGGTATTTATGCAAAGATATTTCCTTTTGGAGCCTGAAAGACCGTTTAATCTCCTTATTTCTCTTTTTTAAATCCAGAAAGTGCCGCGACACCATAGGCAGAGAAATTGTGTCAGTGTCATGGCACATCATGCGATCAGACACATGAAGGATGCCGGATATGAAAAAACATATGAATTATGCAGTAGCATGATTGTATTTAATAACATAGTCCCTTTTATTGGCTACCAATGAACTAATTCAGCATGGAGGTGGGCCAGAATCCATAGAGGAGGTTAATAAAGCAAAGATCTAACAAAACACTTACAAGAGTGGAAAACTGTTTCATTAAATCTTAAACATTCATATCCATTATTGTATCATCAATTTACAATGCATACTGTAGTTATAATACTCCACTGTAATAAAGCCAAGTGAACTAGATGTCAAATGTTTGTTTCCACAAAACAAGAACAAATGATCAAATAAAGTATTTCATCTTCTACTGAGAAACCCAAAGGTGGGATTGGTTCAAAGTTAAAGGTCCACATTTGCAAAATAATGTCTCTGCCTGGTTCCATGAGCTACAAGTAAGTAATAAAAAGTAATGAAAAACAAAGAATAGATAGTGTAAAAACCACATGGGACATAAGATAGATAAAACATTGTAATACATATGCTATGCAATGTAATATACCGTAAATGCTCTCAAGTGCATCTAAAATGAAAAGGGAGCATTTAGGGTGAAAACAAAGAAAGAAGATGTTTGCTGACTCTCCGGGAAGATCTCTTGCTCCATCCCTTTAACCTCACATCAAAGCCTCTGCTTTAAATGCACCCCCGCTTCATGGGCAGGAGTCATCAGTCATTACATGCATGCCTTAACAGTGAGTTATCTCTGGGCCCTTTCAGAACCATGCAGTTCATGTGTCAGGGCTCGAGCACTGTTTGCCTGAACCCTAGTGAGGACGGTTATTTATGTATGGCTCTTTTTCCACCCCGTTCACTTACATAGACCTCTTCTACCCTGCTGAGAAAGGAAATTCATTTACAGCAGCTGAGCAGCTACCGTTAAGATGTTTAATGTATGGAGGCTGTCTTCACTTGCAACCAACCTCATCTGATGTGGTTTCACTGTTAGCCAGTCTCGGTTTCTTCGAACTGAGCGTCTTGTGTTGAGACCATTGAAACTCCCTTGCACGTTGGTCTTGTGGCCTCTGAAGTCTCAAGGATAGAGTGTAGTACTGGGAATTATTACGTCATACAGTGACAAACCCAGTACAGTCAGTTTACCCACTGGATAAAGTAAACCTATCGTATAGACACTTTATAGCCTTTCAGTCGCCATAGCTCCTTTGTTACTGTCCCATCTGCTACCCTGCTCATCAGTGGAAAAGGACTACAGTACAATTGCTTCTAGCCAGGTATTATTTGGGTTGGTCAGAGATCTACATGTGATTGTCATTGTTAAACCAGTCAAGTGAGTTTTATTTCCATAGCGCTTTATACTGTTCTTTTCACAAAGCAGCTTTACAGAATCCAGGTCAGAGCCCCAAGTGAGCAAGCTGAGGGTAACAGAGGCAAAACTCCCTAAAACTGGAGGAAGAAACTTTCAATAGCTGCCCCCTGCTGCACGTGTGTATGGGTGAAATGCAGAGGGTGAATTTCATTGTGTCTCACTGTGTGCTGTGCTTCACAATGACAAGAAAGGTCACTTTCAAAAAGGGGAACCCATCTTCCTCTGGTCAACACCGGATAATTAAAGAAGAAAGAAAAAGTGCATTTTGTAAGTTAATAGATTTAGTGATGTGTTCTGGTAAAGTATTCTTCAAGTTCCTTTAAAAGAGTCCATTAGAGTCCATGGGAGTTCAGTTAGCTAATAGTGGTAGTTCTGTTTGAGTGGGTGGAGCTCTTGATAATCTTAGTGGTGCAGAAGATCCAGTATGATGTAGCTGATCTGAAGTTCAGGTGGGGGTCATTTCAGTGTCACTGTTTGGATTGAGAATTGTCTCCCGACAAAGAATATCCAGCCTACAGTGTTCCCATGATCAGTGACCCATGGGTGTTATCACCCCTAACGTATGATACGTTTGGTTGAGTGTGAAGGCAGTTCAGAGAACCAATCCCTGTTTGTCTTGATAAGGCTGGTCTCAGGTTTACTTCAGACGAACCTTTACATCATGTCCGCTCCTAGATCTCTGTGATCCCTGCAAGTCCTCACATTACTACCTGTTTCAGTTTATTTTCCTTTCTTGATTCATACAGGCAATTTACTTTTTCAGCAGATTCACAATGTCACATTAACTTAATTACGATTATGGTTCATTTTGACTTTGGTAAATGCATAATATCCCAATCTTTGCATCACAAACTGTCAAGATTTTCATCAAGTGGTTCTACACAACTGTTCTAGATAGCTTTCTATGTACTTGACTGTGCAAATTATTCAAATGAATGAATTAAAAGAATGAATCACACAACATTTATCTGACTAACTGCTTATTTTACCATGTGCTGCATAAATCATCCAGTGAAAGTGAGAAAAAACAGCACTAAGTAATAGATTTTAGTAAGATTTACATGATACACTTTGTTGCTGAAACTCAGCAGTAGAGCACACCGTGATTCACTTTCACAGCCAAAGAGGCCAGGCCGTTAACTGAAGATTAGAAGAGAGATGCATACACAATGGAAGGCAGTCTGAGAGAACACTGAGATGAGAACTTAAACAAGTGAAATGCTTTGCAAAAACACTGAAAAAAGCAGTGCTTGAGTTAACCTGAATCTTAAATGTGTTTTATATGAACGTGACATATTACAGCAATACAATCATTGCCAAAAGAGAGCAAATTAAAGGCAGTAATTGTGTTGGTTTGATACGCTCTGCCTGTTATCTTTCCCCTTTGGAAAACCTGCCTTTGTGTATGCATCTCCCTTTTACTCTTTCATTAACAGCCTTTTTCAGGTTTTTTGGCTGTGAAAATCACCATGTGCACCACTGATGATTGTATTTCTCTGACAGTTAAGTACCACTGTTTCTTGTTTTGTTTTTTTGCCTATTTGTGCTTTTTAGTGCAGAAGTGGCCAGGAGCCAATGAGCAAGTCACTGTGTATCATGTAGGCAAAGTACAAAATAACTCAGTTTAATCGAGTTATGCACGTCTGATGAATGAAATAAACCAACAATATTTACTAAGCATAATTTCTAGCAGTGGTGGCCTAGTGGTTGGGCGTTGGCCACATGATCGGAGGAGAGGGGATTCGAACCCCTTCCCAATAGGTTGCCCTGAGGTATCCTTGAGCAAGGTGCCTTCCCTGTCACGCTCCTCCCTGCGATGGGCTGGAGACCTGTCCAGGGTGCCTCCCCTGTCCTTCACCCTGTGTGCGCTGGGTTGGACTCCAGTACCCCCTCGCGACCCCATTTGGGACAAGCGGCAGAAAATGGATGGATGGATGGATGGAAAATTTCTTGCAAGTCTGGAGTTCATAGAATCTCGGTATCTTTTCCATGAAAGCCATGAAAGCAATCTGCTACCAAATCTGTATATTGAATCATGTCATTGGATCTACACATTGCACTGATATTTAAATGTTTTCCTTCTTTATTTATGTTTGTTTATGAGTTAAATTACTTTAATTTGCAGAAACCTTTAATAAATGTAGTGATCGTGTTGGATGGCCTTGACATAATTGACATTAAGAGCTGAATACAGAACATAGAAAAAATATATAAATAATAAGTGTCTCGATTCAATCTTGATTAGTGATCTAATCAAGTTTGGGACCGCCTTCCTACAAACTGCATGGAGAATATAAGACCTATAGTATTTTCAGGGTAGGCTAAAGGAAGCCCACCTATCTCCTAAGATCAAGGAGAGCAGCATCCTGATCAACTGCATCATTGTGTGGTATAGCAGCTGCTCCAGAGCTGTCAGGAAGGCTCTGCAATGAGTCATGAAAACGTCTCAGCACATCACCGGTGTGTTTCTCCTGTCTGTTGTTGACCTCCAGCGTATCTGGTGTCTGTGGGGAGCTTGCAGCTTCATCAGGGAAGTCTCACTTCCCCACCAAGGACTGTTTGTGATACAGGAGCCTGAGGTCATGCACCAGCAGGCTATGGAGCCTTTTTTCCCCATCAGCTTCCTGAACTTTCAAAATCAGCACTAGCCACCCCCACCCTATGTATTCATGAATTCATGGCTTCACATAATGTGAGCACAGTCCCCCATAGCTTTCATAGACCTTGCACTGCTTTTCTGCACAGATTTCTTCCATTCACCACACTTAATGTCGATAAAGCATTATTAAGTATTATTATCTCATAATCTAATAGATCATCCAGTTGTTTAAAACTACTTTTTATTCATTTATCCTGAAATGCATGTTAATCAGAAAAAACACAATTTTCTTATATATAATATTAAAGGGTGTCTGGACTCTCCCTTAGAGATAGGGTGAGAAGCTCAGTCATCCGGGAGGAGCTCAGAGTAGAGCCGCTGCTCCTCCGCATCGAGAGGAGCCAGATGAGGTGGCTCGGGCATCTAATTAGGATGCCCCCTGGACGCCTCCCTGGTGAGGTGTTCCGGGCACGCCCCACCAGAGAGAGACCCCGGGGAAGACCCAGGACACGCTGGAGAGACTATGTCTCTCGGCTGGCCTGGGAACGCCTCGGGATCCGGCCCGGAGGAGCTGGAAGAAGTGGCCGGAGAGAGGGAAGTCTGGGCATCCCTGCTGGAGCTGCTGCCCCCGCGACCCAACCTCGGATAAGCGGAAGAGAATGGATGGATGGGTAATATTCATTAAATTTAGTGCTTTCACCTCACAGCGAGAAGGTCCTGGGGGAGATGGGATGGTCCGGATCCTTTCTGTGGGGAGTTTGCATGTTCTTCTTGTGTCTGTGTGGGTTTCCTCCAGGAGCTTCAGTTTCCTCCCACCATCCAAAGACATGCACGTCAGGCAGATTGGAGACGCTAAATTGTGTGTGTGTGTATTTGTCTGTGTGTCTGCCCTGCGATGGACTGGTGACCTGTCCGTGGTTTTTCCCCACGTTTCACCCTGTGAGGGCTGGGATTGGCTCCAGCACCCCCCACGACCCTAATAAGGACAAGCTGCTTTGAAAATGAGTGAGAGTGAGTAACATAATATAATATAATATAATATAATAAGATAATGTCTGCAAGTTGTATCAGTAAAATAGGTGTGTCTAATAAAGCGGTCAATAAGTAAAAAAAAATTATTTCAGTGCTTCCAGTATTTTTGACTTCTGAACAGAGAAGGTCATGAGAGTTGCTCTGAATTGATGCCAAATTGTTAAAGGGAAGAAGAACTTCCACTTGTCAATCTATTGGTTTTAATCAAACTCATGGAATATCCTTTCCTCAGCTTTTCTAAAGGGACTGACATTCAATTAAAGTGAAGAAATTGTGATGGCACTTTAAAGCTTGTTGAGACTTATTTTTACATTTAATTAGAATGCATAACTGTTGTCAAGCCTTTAACTGACAGTATGGATGTGCTCCCGAGATACCTGCCTATGCCAAGTCTCCTTAACATCGCTTCACTAATTGCTTCCTTAGCCACGGGGGTCAAATTGTAATCCTCCAAAACCGCTGTCTCTCAAGATCCCTCCTTCTCGCACTTTCATTCTCTCTCTCATACACACACAGAAATTGCATCATCACGACAAAGAAGGAATACCTATTTTCCATTTTTTTATTCAATTCTTCTTCACCCTTGCATTGATGTATTATTGAACAGATTGAGAGGGAGGGCTGGTTTGGGGGGTTTTGATCTGAAGTTTGTTTCAGAGGGCAGGCTGAAACAATAAGAAGCTCTCCTGCATGAACTGTTGAGGGAGAAGCTTTCTCTAGTGCTTCATTCAGCAGGAAACTATCTTCTTCTATTGGCAGATGAGTTATTGAAGGATAGACAGAAGGGCAGAGGAATCATTTAGAACTAGTGTATGGGCCCCCGAAGAGCCAGGCACATATATACGTAGATGAGTTGTTTGGAAAGTGTCGCATTTATCATCACACCATATTGCAAGCTGGATTGAAGCTGCTGGTTTTTAAGCAGTTGGACATCTGTGAAGTTATTCTTAGAAGAGACACAAAAGCTGATCAAGATCAAGAAAAAATAAATAAATAAATAAAATAAAAAAAAATATATAAAATATATATATATATATATATATATATATATATATATATATATTTTTTTTTTTTATTATATATTTTATTTATATATATATATATATATATATATATCACTGGATACAGTCATCTAAAGCTATTTCCCTGTTGATATTACTATGTATTAGTAGTTTTTTGTTTTTTTTTGAAGAAGGCAAGCTTGATTTGCGTCACAAGGAACACAAGTATACACTTCCTCAATTACCTCCATTCTTAAGGACATATGATGTAACATTCAGCAAGATGTCAGTTCTCACAGGATTGATATAACCTGGAGTTATTTTCATGGTTCATTTAGTAGAAATCAAAATATCTGTTATATTCAAATGAGATTAAACTGCGGGTCTGGTCATAGAATAATAACCAACATATCTCCATATTAAACTAATCCTGAGATATTAACTTCCAGCTGAGCTTTTGAATGGCCACATGCTACAGTAACATGCTTGCATATTCTACAATAGTGCACACACAGCTCTACACTGATTAACAATGCCATGCCACACAATAAGGCTTTTAAGCATGAGGATCTGTACATGTCCTTTGATTGTAGAAAGCTACAATAATGACAAAAAAGTGAAACTTTGAATTAAAGCAGTGCATTAAAATACTGTCATGTCAGCTTCATTTCAATGCTTTTTCACAAAACGCTGCCTAAGAAGCACCCTGGTGGCAGTATTCATTGTTTTAATGTTTGTTCAATTCCCACAGAACATCATTCTGGCAAAAAATTCCCATTATGCACTCTACCAGTCACAACCTCCTGATCAAATCCCATGTACAAACTGCATAATTTCCTCCTTCATCAAATCACTGGTATAGTTCTAGCATAGTGGTCGATACCCATTACTGCTGCATCACCCTGGTGGGTGCTTCATGTGCATCCATTACCTGTAACATGGTGCAGTGCTTCATCCAGTGTCTAACCGAGGCACTACAGCCCTACACACACACTAACACACAACAAGAATTACCTTTCTGAAAAGTGTGGGCATTGCATAACAATGTATTGTAGTTTCTGTCCTTCCAAACTGTCTAGCCGCAATGCTTTGCTGTGCCTCCCGTGATAATATAATCGTGGGCAAAATGCCACTGTGCAGTAAAATCCCATCTTGGTGGCACAACTCCCATGACTCTCAGCATTATTCAATTACTCTGCGAGCTAAATCTCACATTACGGCAGCTAAATATTGTCTATGTAAGCCATTTTGCTTTTTGTAACTGTGAACAGAAGTGTAAATCCAATTCGGATGTTTAGGAAGCTTCATTGTTGAGGTTGGTTTGCTGTGAACATTTCGGGGATTTTTGCACTGCATGGTGATACTGAAGAAGGTATGGTAGTCGTCAGTGTTTATCGATGCTTAATATGTATATAATGAGATGAGGAAAGACAGGTAAGACAGGTCAGGTAGATAAATAACAAATAAATTAGGGGATACTGTGGTGAATCATGTCAGGCTGGTCCTAGAGGGTTCTTTGTTTAGATCCCACCGGGGGCTGTCTTTTTGTGGGGGGATATGTGGTGTGTATGCATCTGTGGGTTTCCTCCTACAGCCCAAGGACGTTCACATCGGCTGAACTCAAGATTCAGACTGTGTTTGTCTGCATGTCTCTCCTGCAATGGACTGCCAACTTGTCCAGGGGGTTTGTCCATCCTTCCTTCTCTGAGCACTGGAATAGGCTCCAGCATTCAGATTATAGTTACTCATTGAATAGAGAGAATAGATATACATGGAGTGGACGGAATCTGTGATTATGCCATGCATGTTACGCTTCTCACTTTCTCTCTGGTTGTGTGACCGGGTCAGGCTGTGGCATTAGCGTATTAAGCAGAGAAAAGCTTGAACAGTCATAACGACAACATTATCTCTTTCTGGTTTAATCACACAAGCGCATTATTCAAGCTTTATTCTTTGTTTTTAAAGTTTCACCCTCTGAGGATGCTGGTCCACGCACTGGTAAGCATTATGGTTGAGTGTGCTGTACCAAAAGCACTTGCAGTGGATTATGCTTTGAAGCCCTTCATTAAACTGGGGATACTACTTTGGATTAATAATTTAAAAAAGAAACCCTCATGTATTATAGTTGATTTTATATTCAATAATACAATGACAGAATAAATAAATAAGCTAATAGGAGTAAGAACATTCAAGAATCTATGATTATTGTCAGTGTGCTATACTTTCAATGTACAGGAAAACTGCCGTAGATATATAAAACACAATTAATTGCACAATCATTACATAAACATGTAAAATTACATGTTTAAGTTATCACGGTTCCAATACTATATACACCACAAAATGTTTGCAACTCATTTTCATGTATGAGCGTAACAAAATATATCCTTATCTATTTTCTTCTATCTATCTAAATAAAATAATAATAAGAAGAAGATATGAACATATAAGGCTAATGTACTTTCAAATTGCTAATGTAATGAACACACATTCCCTAAGATAAAAACATAATTAATAATAAATAAATAATGAATAAGGAAAAAAAAAAAGAATAAAAAGTTCTAAAAAGTTAAAAATAAATTAAAATAATAAAGGTTTATGGATAAATAGCAATATACAGAGAATCATATATAGTATATAAAAGCCCATAAGTCTACATTTATTGTGTTGCTTTTTTCTATAGTTACATATTCAGTAACTACAACAGTAACTACTATTAAAAAGAAAGAAGAAAATCGACTGGTGGAATTACAATATGACCTTTGATTATAGGGGTTAACACAGATCCAGTTACATCGACAAGAGTGATCTGACATAAAATCACTGCTCAATACATCAATAGGAAGACCAACCACAGGAAAATCTCTTCTCCCATTGTCGGTGATGTAAGATACCACCAGACCACAGGCGTTATCCACAGCAAGAGTCTTCTCCAATTCCTCCACAGTGGCATTATTTATGGTCTGCACAGAAACATGCTTGTGCCGCCCAGAGGGAAGGGTTTGCCCCGCACTTTTTATGTCCAATCCCAGAGCACCGCACTGGGAGTTCACTCTCCACTCATACAAATTGATGTGACAAATTGTAATGGGGCGTGAGCCTACAGAGAGCAAAGAGATACCAGGGCTGTTTACACCTTACTAGCACCTCAGGCACCGTTCCCATGAACAAGGATGAAGTCTTGAACCCTTAGGACAAAACTGCATCATTTCCATTTCTCTCAGCGCTTTATTGTTAAATTATTAAAGGCACGTTGACTCTATCCATGTCCCTATTGAGCCAGCCCAGTGAAAAGGAGTACATGCATGAAATATTCTGAGAAATTAAGGTTCTTATGATATTCTTGCCAACCGGTCCAGGGTGTCTTTGGCTTATGTCTCATCAGCGCTGGATTATGCTCCAGGACCCTCTGCAATCCTGGTTAGTATAATTGGCTTGGATGATGCATGCATGTGGTTTTTACCTTGGAAATATAGCTCTAAAAATAGTTTTGGTATAACTCAAACTTCTTCAAAAGGTTCGTTACACCACAAACTTCTCATAAAGGAACTTTCCACTACAATTCTCATTAGAAGTAATGGTCCTTCAAAGAACCTCTGCTGAAATGTTAGTTGGGGAACCAGTAAGCTAGGATGTTCTTCCACTATATAGAACTATATAGGTTCTTGTTAGCAGAACAAAAGTGACTTTGTGAGACAAACATTTCTGACTTTTCAATGTGAGTAACATTAAACATATATTTTGGACCATTTCTGTTTTTGTTCAATTTTATGTACAAAAAAGGAAGAAATATATAAAGAGTCATGCAGAGCAACGTGTCAAGGGCAATATTATTTTATTTGTGTCTTCATATATCTACGAGTTAATGTCAATCCAAGGTTCAGACAGAAGAAAGCTATTCAGAAAAGTATTTTACATTTTTATGAACTACTTGTCACAAAGCATCATATATTCATAATACTGTTGCACTGGATCCACATCTTTTATGGATTTCAAGCAGCCTTTAAGCTTGTGAATAAGATGCAGACAGTGTTGTCTGAAAGATGGCAGGAGGTACTAAGTTAAATTTAAGGAATTTAGCAATGATGAAAGGTGAGACGTGGCTATAGTTATGAGCTTCAAAAGTTCCAGAGTGCTACATTTATCACAATAAGCTCAACCCACTTTAATAGATGCAAAATCTTGACATCATCTCCACATCTTCAAAACAGAGCCAGTCAGACTGACAGTGCATTATACCTTCATCTTATTTGTTTTTTTGCCCATCCATTCAATATGGATTCAATAACTGCAGGTATAGAAACCATATATTGAACATTCCTTAAAAAATAACCAAGTAAAAATGATTTAAAAAATGCTAATGTATCCTAATGCCTCTCCTCAATCCATCAAACAACACTCTGGTGTTTGTTATCTCTGTTCATTCCGTGACTCCACCTTTCCTCCTAAAAGCCTTTGTAAATTAAGTAAACTTCCAGTCGCCTGATTAAAGTTTAACTCTGGTCTTCGGCTGAATAATTCAGGTGGCACGTGTCTTGAACCTGTAGGGGTGAAAGAAGGGATGACTGAGCTTAGCTTACATATTGTATGTTCTATAAGCATGGTACACTCAGAGGTGAGATAAATATACATGCCCTACTTTTCACTTGATGCTTTATCTGAAGACCCGAGTCATGACATGCTTAAGGGTACACCCCTCCCACTCGGGAGGCCATTGTTCAAGTGATGGCCGTGCTTCTCCGCAGCACTCTTTGGGTCAAGATGAGTCCATCACTAATTTTCACCCTGCATTATGCATTATGTGGAGGGCAAAAAGGAACTGAGCTAAAATAAACCACCTTTGTTGTAAAACATGGGGGCAGAGTGACAGACATATGGCTGTTGGGGAACTGTTACTTTTTGATGATGTGGCTGCATGGTAGGGGGAAGTCTAAGAATTCTCCTAATGGCTTTGATCCAACCGAATGTCTCAAATTTGCTTTTGGATGATGGCCAGAAATACACTAATAAAACAACTATGAAGTTTTTCAGGACCAAAAGTAGATTGTTCTTGGCCAGCCAAGTCCATTTCATTTCAATCAACTTGAGTTCAAGTGAAGACAAAATTGAAGACAGAAACATTGAGTCAGAAAAATGCTTGATTACAGGCTTGAGAAAGCATTCTTAGGGATGACATTCAACATCAGGGAATAGTCGTTGGTAATAAACTCCAGACATTCATTGATTGTAAAAGACTTGGAATCAAGTACATTCATTGATCTATTTAATTGTATTAATGGAAGTGATGGCTCAGAAAGCCTACAGGATTCACTCAATTTAATATGAATTTTTAAAGGTGTTATTTGTGCAAACACTTGATTCTGAGAGTTCAGACATTAAACGGCTACCTTGACATGAACTGGTATAAAGCCAAATATATATGAAACATAATCAAATACTAAGTTTATTAAAAGATGTAATTTATGTAGTAAGTAATAGATGCAATCACTGAATCCTAAATCTATACCTTACCTTAATTTTCAGGCAAAAACCTAAACCTGATTTTAAACATGTCCCCATGGGGCAGCGGTGGCCTAGTAGTTAGGGAGTTTGGCCACAGAATCGGAAGATTGTGGGTTCGATTCCTTCCCCAGTAGGTTGCCCTTACCCTTACCCTTAGGCAAGGTACCGTCCCTGTCACTGCTCCCCAGGCGCTTTCAATAGCTGCCCCCTGCTGCACGTGTATGTGGGTGAAACGCAGAGGTTGAATTTCGTTGCGTTGTGCTGTGCTGCGTTTCACAATGACAAGGGTATTCACTTTCTTTTTTCATGTTGTCAAAACAAAGTGTGATCACAATTTTACCTTGTTTTCTTTTTTAACAAGTAGCCCTAACCTCTCTCTTTGATCACAAAAAACCTAGAACTGTCCAGTAACTTTCATTTGTCAGAAACCCTGGGTTGTTATAAAAAAATTATTAAATGTCAATTCCATCAATTTAAATATCTGTTATACTGAATGATTCATTCGTAAACACTTTGCAAAGTGATTATTACCATTTAGCAACTGACACAAGTCTGTTTCATTGTCCGCATCTTGATTTAAAAATGTTTTACACCGAAGGCCCTTCCTGACCTAACCCTCCCCATTTATCCAGGCTTGGGACCGACATGAAGAAATACACTGGCTTGTGCATCCCTAGTGGCTGGGTTACCATTTAGCGACTGACACAATTAAACACTATATCAGTTTGCATTCACAAGCAATTAGTGGTGATGACATTTATGACCTGTAAAAGTAAATTCATTGCTAAAAATACTGCTTAAACTGAATGGTGAGACTATTGATGTGAAGTTAGTTAACCTGAGTTCAAATGCATACTCTTGCTACATTACTGCATGTCAGGGCAAAGTTTATTGTTTTTGCAGAACCTACCACAGTACCTTGCTCAATGAATGAGTTTTCTGCTATCCTTTGAATGGAACAATATGTGTGAAATGTACTGTTTCACTCTGGAATGTAGGTTAATAGTAATGGCTGTCAGTCAGTCAGTAAGAGACTCTTGTCAACTGGACAACAAAGGTTGCATACATGTCATGTTGCAAAGTGTTGTACCTAATCACTAGCTATATGACTGTCTTTTCCAATGGGCAAGTTAAAGGGATGCAGCAAAAAATGCATCAATCAGAGCCAAACAGCCCTAATGCTGGAAACCAAAGGCTTTCCTCATTGACATAATTTAATGATAAGCCTGATTGGTTCCTCTACTGTCTGCAGGGTAAATAGAAATGTTCATTGATGTTCCTTTCCTCAGAATGACTGTGTGCAACCTCTACTCCTGTCGTGCCGCATGATTAACTGAACGAATGGCTGTGTCTGCGTGGTTATCATGCACCAGGGCCCAGCAGGGGACCGGCATCCAACTCCATTTTTCCGCGGTTCATTTCCTGTGTCACCCGGTCATGACATTCCAATACGTTTAAGCAGGTCAGCTGCAGCTTTGATTAACTCTGTGCTTGATATTAAAAGATTAATCTCGTCCCACATGTTAGCACAGCGGAAAGAGAAATGAAGCAGGGTCTGATAAGTCAGGGGTCTACGAGGTAGATTGTGGGGCCTCTGTCACACTGAATGGAGACAAATGAAAATACAAAGACCAGGGGTGCCCTGCAATCTCACCTCTTCCATTTCACTCACAGAAATATTAGTCATTATGCATTATGAGTCATTCTTAGGGGTGGAAGTTGCCTGGTCATGTTTTGACATAGCTTGCCCCATCAACTCATTCCAGTATTTTAAGCAGTTAACCATATCACACATTAGAATATTCTCTTAAAAATATATATCTGACTTTACTAGAATATATTGTCATACCTTTCCTTCTGTCCATTACTTGATCTGCTTAGCCAAGGTGCCAGAGCCAGAGCTCATCCCAGAAGAGAACTGCCCTGACCATGTATCCAGTCTCTCACAGCCAGGCAAACACATTCACACACCTTCGTGCAATTTAGCATCTCTGACTTACCAAATATCTTCAGACGGGGGGGACCTACCCCAACACTGTGCAGTCACACAGAAAGGACCCTCTGCTGGGAATCAAACCCAGAACCTTCTTTCTGTGAGGTAGCCATTTCACCCATATTTGCTTCAAACAATATTCCTAAACAGCAGCTGCCCTTGAAATTGGACTTTCCAAAATTACCTGCATTAATTTCAATTATAGTTCAATATTTTTACTTCTATAAAGTTGTTTGAGAAAGTTCAACAGCAACAAAAAAGTCCTTGGTTGCAAGTTTCTAAATGGTTTCAAATAGCAATGTATTATCATTATGTATTAATTATACCGTCACATCATTGTACTTTGCCTGTTACAAATTCATTACAGCAGCAGTTTTATTTTACAGCAGCAATATCTCCAGTAGCACAGAACTCCATTGGTGTTACCAGAATGGGCAGATTTACAGTTCTTTCATTCATTCATACACTTACACCGATTGTGATCATTGCAATTTCAGTCTTAACTTTCGTGTCTGAACATCTATAATATGTCTATGAAGTAAGTTTCTTTCTTGGTACTTTTCCAGCTTTGCAAGGAAGTTTAGCTGCAGCCCTCTAAAGCAAAAGCATGTAGGTGTCAATCAGCAGGTATCCTACTGCCTGCCACATCTTTGCCTGAGGCACAATAATGAAATGATAAAAAAAATAGTCTCTCATTCTGCTACAATGGAATTGCAATTTAACGTCTACTCGATAAAAGTCACAAAGTGGGGCTCCTTAGAGTGGAGTGCTTTAACATGCACCTATAAATACATTTCAATCTCTCTCTCTTCACTGTTGTCATCTCCTGGAGTCTATAAGCAACTTTTCCTGCTATGCCTTGATATGGTACAGCTTAGTGCACTTCCATCTGGCAGTGGGCTTGCAAGAGCTGGGTTATCCCTGGAGTCATCGCAACAAGTGTGCTAAACACTCAGTCAGTGGGATTGAATTGCCTTCATCTTCGCCCTGCCACCCTTTGTTCAACCCAGAGCAATTTTATCATTGCTTAGGCCCGGGACATGTGGGTACGGCTTTTTGACCCACACGCCGCTGCCTCTATTCACCATGATAAAACAGGCAGTGTGATGTGTGCAAAGTTACAGAGGCCTATCCTAGCCTCTGTAACCTCCACATCCCTGATACTGATCCCATGCATATTCATACACAACCTGCCTTGCACCATGTGGCTGCATTAACACCAGGGTCTTTCACCTACCCTCTTCCGTCTTTACGGTTCGCCGCTGCCATGATCGGCCGAATATTTATACATTATAATCTCCCGCTGGAAAAGGGTAATTAATTAATTGCTAAGCAGCTTGGAGCTGTCAGCAAGTATGTTTTGGTGTCGTCGAGTTTCCTTCCACCCGGTTATCTGGTTTCCTCCCAGGATTACAGTAGAGACAACAGTCATGAATATTTAAAATGGATTCTAATTAAACCTGGGTGCATGAAGTGCGCGGGGGGACAAAGGGATGAAACTGGATCCTTCGCCTCGATTGATACATGCTCCCCGCACGCCCATTGATAGAACTTGGCAGCCAGGTACAGAGCTGTAACAGCAGTTGAACGGGCTGACATTTTCTTTACTCAACATGTTGAAAAAAGGCTGCAGAACATGGCAGGGATGCACCAACAGAACGCTTCTCAAAGACACTGAACAGAGATTAAATAATTGATGGACAGGTATGAGGTGGAAGTTGCAGTGCAGGGGTTGTTGAAGTTATGTTGCAGTGTTGTGATCAGAGATGGACATTTGGGCTATAGTCTTATTTTAATTCTGTATTGATGTTCTCTCAATTGGCACCTGGTGCAGTGGTTACAAACTTTTGTTCTTGACCTTACGTTGCATTTTGCTACATAATTTGCAACCCTCAGTCATTAACCACAATGCCAATCTATTGCATCTGACCATTGATTAGTCAGCCTGCCATTGATTAGCCAGTGTAAAGTTATGAGTAGATATTGTTTTAATTGCTGTTTCTTATTTACATACAAAATGAAGAGACCACCATTAAGTAATAAAGCAGTTGAGTGATTTTCCTTTTTTTTTCTTGCCAGGTCCTGCCAGAGGCAAACAGAGGGTGACAACTGAGGCCAAAAGGGCTGCTCATTGTAGCGTGTTCCGCTTAAATAATACAGCAGACACATTGCAGGCCTAATTGCAACAACAAACTTAACTTTAAACAAAACTTTAACTTAGACGAAACTAAATTTAACCACTAAGAACTAACTAAGGATCAAACACAGGCTTGAGACCTGACTTGAACTTGCATCCTAAAGACTTGAGGTATGATTTGAACTTCCATTTCAGAGACTTGAGATCTGACTTTGACTTGCATTTCAAAAACCCGAGACTTGACTCCGACTTGCACTTCAGAGACCTGAGGCTTGGCTTGGATTTGTATCTCGCAGACTCGAGACTTGACTCAAAAATGTTTTCTTTGAATGGCCATTGCTGGTGGTGCTGGACCTTGATGATCATGAGAGTGTGGAGCAACAGGAGTAAAAATGCACATTAATATAATATATTTTCTTGTATATAGTTGTTTTGGAGTTCCGAATGGGTTTAGTCTAAGAAAAATAACGGAACAGTCAATGTGCTTTTTCCACTAAAACATTCCAACCTAAATTCAACAAGGAGCACTTCTGAAGCATCAGCTTCACTGTGTAATCATCTGCCAGCTCACAGAAGCACTTTTTTGGTGTAGGGTCAGTGTTTCACACTTCTGTGGCAAGATTTTTCTATTTTGCCCGTTGGCATTGAAAACACTTCTTTGCATCTATCTTGCCCTAAAAAAAAAAAAGTTTGCTTTTGTTATCTGTATCGATGGAGAAGCACATTTCTCACCAGGGCTGTTTTACTGTGTTACAACCATAGAATACAACTGTAATGTTTGTTCCTGCATGTGTCTTTGTGTCGATAAAGTTGACAATGGTTCATGCTTTTTTACATTTTTTATTCCCCTTCAGAATAATTTTTTATGGTCACTTTAAGAAATGCTTTACTGATGGTCACCCTGGCTTTAACAGCCCTTCTTCAATGCTTATTAAAGAGCCAGAGGTACTCTTCCCTCCCTGGTGCACTTTTTTATCCTTTGCTTGTGTCTTCTTCTTATGGTTGATGAGAGCAGATATTCTTCTTTGCTTTTCATTTGATTTTCTTTGTTTCTGCCAATAGATCATGCCATCGTAGACAGCTACATTCCCTGAAGCGTTGATACAAGCCAGAGTTGTAATAACTGGCCACCAAGGCTGACCATGTGGTGCAGGCTATCCTGGCCTAGGACAGAACCACAGATGCCTGGGGGTGAAAAGAAGACGGAACCACAGCTGCCTGGGGGAGAACAGAGGTGTCATTTCCTGGCTCGGTGCCTCCCTGGCAGTTAACGCTATCTCATTAATATTTTCTTGCATATAAGCAACGCACCATATATCAGCACTGCTGGATTGTAGACAAGTGGACTATTGCTGGTTAGCTTAGTTTAGGTAATTACTCTAAAATCCAAAAAATAAAGAACCCACGAGTGAAAGCGTAACGAACTTTACAAAACAGTGGTTGCAAAAAATTATTTAAAAGGTTATTAAGACAGCAAATGCATTTTTTTTATCTGCTACTTTTTTCTAACCTTTATTTAGTGTTATAAAAGCAGACTATGGACTCTTATGGTATCATTCAGAAGAATGCTGTTTGTCATATTCTCTTAAGCCCCCATGAACAAATGGATGTCAGCTATTTCACCACACTGCTGGAAATCAGATTTTCCAATTTACAGTGTGAATAAAAATCAGCGGTGAATTTTGATTGGTGAGGTTTTAGTTTGATAAAATGAAATGTCATGCCTGAGCTGCAAATGTAGAGTAAAATGGGTTGGCATGCTGCGACCCTTTTGCCTTTTTATCCCAGTTCACCTTTCTGCTGCTGAACATCCTGCCTTATGTGAGCTATTTCTGACTGCTGCCTAATTAAACAAAATCCTATGAAGTGATGACATCAGGCTGAAAGGCAGGATTGTGGTATTTTACACAGTTGGGGGGGTTGACGTGGTGGATAAGAGCTTATAGAGAAACCAATCTTCCCCTCTCAGAGGTAACTCAGACCACAGCGGAAGGCTTGCTTAAAAAAGCACCAATTATTGAGAAGTGCAAATGTGGGCTCTGAGAGATGAACTTCATTATCAGGATGCCTGATGAGCTTTATGATGCAGAATACTGGCGGAGGCAAGGTAATGATTTCTGAAGGAATGCACAGCATCAGATCTTGATCATTATCACAAGGCTGGCTTCTACATGATGCTTTCTGCAACACTGGAGTAGGTTATAAGTGAAAGTGAAAGTGACAACCCTCATCATTGCGAGGTCACAGCACAGCAGACAGTGAACCACAACGAAATTGGACCTCTGCATTTAACCCATGCACACTCAAACACCGTGCAGCAGTGGGCTGCTATTGAAAGCGCCCGGGGAGCAGTGACGGGGACGGTACCTTGCTCAAGGGTACCTCAGGGCAACCTACTGGTGGGGAATCAAATCCACAATCTTCCGATGCAGGGGCAACTCCCTAACCACTAGGCCACCGCTATATATATATATATATATATATATATATATATATATATATATATATATATATATATACACACACACACACACACACACACACACACATATGTGCGCTCTAAAGTATTGCAATAAACATGTCTTTCATGCAATCTTATAATTTCCTAGGTTTTTCCCAGTTGCGAGTTCCATTCTTTGGCTCCTCTCAGCAGTGATGTGCCCATCCTGTCCTGTGGTGGTCTGGCTAAGCGGTGGCTAGTTCCTGGATGGAGAATGGGCTGGATCCTCATCCACGATCGCAATGATATCTTTGGGCCAGAGGTGACCTAATCATTTTCTTTTCTAGATCTTCTATGAGATTATGCTTACAGTATGCTTACATTGCACCTTGATTTTTTTCTTAGATTCGAGAAGGTCTTGTGAAGCTCAGCCAGCGCATTTTGGGTGCCTGCACCATTGTTCNTATATATTTTTTTTTTTTTTTTTTTATTTATTTATTTTTTTTTTTCATTTATTTCTAGCTTTTTATACTTTATTTCCATTTGGACCTTTCGTTTTTTATAAAAAATCATTCCATCCTACTTTTTCTTTTAAGTCTTTCCTTCCTTCCTTCCTTCCTTCTTTATTTGTTTGTTTAATGTTTCTTCCTCAAGAAAAGAGAGGAAATAGATTTGTTGTCTGCACTGCGGCTGTAATAATGAATCACAGAAACAGGACCCAAGTTGACAAATGTACCAAGCTTTTCTTCTTTTGATGCTATTTTCATAAACTGAATCAAAACATGTAACAGCGTATTTGTTATATTTGACATTTTATACGTACTGTGCACCTGATTTTCGGCTTTGAAGAGTGCACATTGTAAGGCTTTTGAAAATGAACTTCTGATGAACTTCAATGTCAAAGTGTTTTGCTCAATTCTTTTTTTTTGAAGCAAAGATATGGACGTTAGTGCTAAACTTCAGTAACATATATAGTTTTGCTTTTACCTAATAGTGGGACATGCTTATTTATGTCGTAGCCGCTGCATAGTTCTATAAAAGCACTGTTTTTCATTTTCCAGTGGACTGGATTGCAGGCAAGGCAAACACATCGTCTATTAGAAACGTCTCTGCTGCATAACTGTATCTCCAGCACAAGGAAGCTTTTATTCAAGAGCTAATGAAGGCCTTGAAGTGCTGTGTGCTGTGGCCTTTGCCTGCCTTTACCTGTCAGCTCCAAGATTCGCCCACGTCTCTAATGTTCTTTGGTAGTGGTATCCATAAACGCGTAGGCATCAGCAGGGATGACGTCAGATTCGTGTTTGTCAGAAGTCGGCCACGTCGCTTTGAGAATATGCCCGGGTCTTTCTTTGTCCTTGATGCAATAGTCGGCAGAAAACACTGTTCATGTTTCAAAGTGCACGCTTGAATTCTCTGCACTCCCATAGCAACAAGAAGTTTCTCACATGAACAGCATGAAGACTATACTGTGAAAACACAAGTGTGCTGAATGTGAAAGAAATGTTACGTTTGAAATGCCCTTCAAGCAGAGGTGGCAACTGTACAAGCATTCTTTGCTCTAGTCGAAGTGCAGACGCTTGTTTAAAAATCTACTTTGGTGAAATTAGAAGCACTGAATCAACTTTTTACTCAAATCAAAGGTACAAACTATGAAATGTACTCTTTTTGAAGGACATTTCTACCAATTATTTCTGTGTCAAATGAACAGATCCTCACATTATATATATAAGTAATTCAAATTCTATTAATTTATAAATGTATATGTAATAAATACAAGCTATTAAACATAATGATCATTAACCCCATGCCTTCATTTCCATCCATGTCTTTACTGGTTTACCCCGTCATTAAAATCAGATTCTTTTCTCCCTGGATGAATTTTCTCTGTTTTGGTTTTTTAACGTGATAATGTGGATTCATCAGGCTATTACATGGAGCCAATATTCTCTGGTTTTATTTTATGTATGCCTAACAAACTCTCTTATAGCTTTTATTATCCACTGGCAATATTAATATTTATATCGTTATTACTTGTTTAGACTTTGATTCCTCTTAACCTTTTTAAATCTCATGCTATAAGTTGATGGTTCTCAGCTGTTTTCCGCAAAGGTTCTTTTTTATCATTTATTTTCTTTCATTATTATTTTTTTCTTTTCCTCTGTTTCAAATTTTTCATCCTCTTTCTGTTTTTTCCATCATTCACTTCTTTTAATTGTCTATTTCCTGTTTCATTTTTTTTTCCTTTTACCTCTGTTGCTTTCCTTTCTTTCTTTCTTTCTTTCTTTCTTTCTTTCTTTCTTTTGTTCTTTCTTTCTTTCTTTCTTTCTTTCTTTCCCCTTGATGTTCTGCTATTCTTTCTGAGGAGTCAGATAAGATAAAAAAAAAATTAATACAAAATAAAAAATAAACTCTCAAAAAAACACAAAAAAGTTTTTTTTTCTTTAGCAGAGTTGTTTATTTATTTTATCTGACCTTGCTTAATGACAATGATTCTCATAACATTTGGATTACTGAAAGAGTCTGTAATTGACCCTCACTGTTTTAAAGCATTGCCTGCGTTTGTCATAGCAAAAATATGTGATTGAAAAGCCTTTGTTACTCAAGTATCTGTTGTTTATAAAATAAATTATCTTACCATCTTCAACTGCCATTCTCAGAGCAGTTTATAACCATCTGCAAGCATGTAAGAAGTACATTAGATAACTGCTTTCATATTTTTCTTATTTAGAAAAACAACAGATTCAAAAAAGACAATGATTAGAGAGAGAGATGAAACAGAAGAGCATGAGGTAATAAAAAAAGTGTAATAAACATTGACTACTGATGACAGCAGTGAGAATAAAGATTTGCTATATATGTTAGGTAAGCTGCATATGAGTAAAAAAAAAAAAAAGATTAATGAATCAGGCCAAAAGACATTGTGCCTATGATATGTTTAGTTACATTATGAAGGTCGTATGGTCTTCACTATGTTCTCTTCCATTATGAACACTAACTTTTGTCTTCTGGAATCAAAAGAAAGCCACAAAAAATAAATTAATTCAATAAGACAAGCACCTGCTTGACTGTGGCTATGAACATTTCCCACAATATCCCTATGAACTGAAGTGGTGCCATTTAAAGCAAAAAAACTGAGACATAGGTCATGCCCTTTGACCTTGTACATCAGCTTTTCAAAAGCTTACCCTTTGAAGCTGACCTATGCTGCTTCTCAGTGAGAATGTAAAAGTTCTACAGACCCATTGCTAACCTCTCGGTATTCTTGAGCTTCTTCTATACCACCTAACCGTTTCTTAAAAGGTTCTTTATTTAGATAAAGTTTGCTAAAACATTTCATTGGTTCATCGTTGCATTGGTTCATCGTCACTACATTACTTTTCTTAAACTTTCTTAAGTTTTTATACTTCTAAAGTGGCCTTTTAAATAGCCATGCACTGACAGGTTGTGTAAGGAACCAAAAGAATCCCTGGCTTGAACAGAATGTCATTCAATGGCCAGCCTGGTAAACTAGAACGATCAAATTAATCTATCTTTGGGTGGAATTCAGACGGACGGCTGAATCATCATGAGTCATAGGTCACAAGCTGCTTGACGCAGCCTTGAATATTACTTCAAGTTCACTCCTTTGCCCACCATGCCTCCCGATTACATTCTCTCTTCTCTCTGCTATTTCATTTCAGTTGCTGATGATGGTTGTGGCCAATGCAATAAAAGCCTGTCCCTCTATTGTAGAAACAATCGTGTTGAATGTTTTTTAACAGTATTCTAAAATTACAGCCTTGTCTGCATTACATTCCCCCTGAAGTCACTATGGCTGAACGTTAGGCACTAACAATGCATGCAATTTACAGCAATCTTTCCCAAGATCATCTGCACCACCGCTGGCTGTGCAATTTACTATACTCATACTTTGCACTTTATCTTTCTTTATTCTCTAATAAATATCTCATTTAGATAAATATCATAGATAAAACTGAGGGCGTAGATAAAAAGTGTGAATATTATTTTTTCCCATCTCTAAGTTCATGCATGTTCAGCTATTTCAGCAGATTTTATGCCCTGCAATTGTTTCCCTGCAGTTCCCTTCAGAAGAATTTGGGTGATATTATGGCACTTCGAAATATCACTCCTGTCAAATCAATTTTTTTCTTCTTTTTTGCACAGTTTGAAAATGTCATCTCTTTGGGCTACAGGTGATGGTGCAAAATGACTAGGGATAAAATCTGTATTAATATATAAGTTTTTCTTTCTTCAATCAACTTCATACCAGTTCAGGGATGTACAAGGCTTTTGTTCATGACAGCAACTATATATTTCTGTTAAAGAGAGCATTGAATTGTCAGACACATTGCATCCCCATCACTGTAGATTTTCCACTGAAGTTCACTCTCTGTCTTTTACTGTGAGCATCCAGGCCACCAGACATGGTGTCAAAGCCACAGCTTGAACGGCTGAAGTCTGTGTCCCTGCAAAGCCTCATTGTAACAGTTTCGGATGACATTGCAGATGGGCCTTGCTGTTGGCATGGAGCGATTTTGTTGACACATGCCAAAATCTCTTCTATCTCTCCTCTGTGTTGGCTGAAATGGATGTGGTTGGATAGCTAGATTGCATTCTCTGTCTAACCCCTCCAGGTGTGTCCAATACTCGCTGGACTGCTCAGATGTGGTCAGGTGAAAGCCTGTCAAAGAAGCTTGCCTGCATTCTTTCTGAGAATTAAGTCACCCAGAATTTGTAGGACACCTCCAGGAAGAATATAAAATTGTTGGATTGGATTAAGAAAAGGAGAATAAAAGAAAATTTGCTTGACATCTAAATAGAATATCAACATTTTCAGTCACATTTTTCAAGACCTGATTTCTCCATTCATTTTACTAACACCGCCAAAGATCAGTCTTGGAAATGGCAGTTTCTGCTTTCTCACAATCCAATTGATTCAAGACACGTCCAGTCACTGTATGTCGAGTTCTGTTCTAGTCCAAATGTTCTTTTTTGTCAAGAATAAATTCTCCAATAATATTTTCTCCTTAACACCTTCTTGGTATTAACTCTTCCTTTCAGACTCATACACTTGAATTCACACAGCAGAAGGATGAACAGAAACAGAAAAGGGTTAGAGATCTTCTTTTTTTCCTTCCATTTTATTGTTTGGCTTTTCCCTCCTGATCTAGAAAAAGATCGCTTGTAGCCCCATTTAATGCACATCATAAAGTCATTTTGTAAGGCAGCTGAGGTGTGGACAGGAAGCTGGGTAGTGTGAATGTTAGTATGAAGGGCAATAATGTCAGTGAAACCTCTGTGAGTAGATTCGATTGGCTGCACTTGTTGTTTGTTGCTTCTGAGCAACAAATTCACAATATTTCCTCAGGCTGAAAAACCTTTTTCCTAATGACTGTTTTTGCTGGATACAAACTGTGAGTTTTGCCTGATACTACAGTTAAAAGAAAGTTTGGTCATGTTAAGGCTATTTTCAAAGCATTTAAATTTTTTAAGATAAAACCACTGATTTTGATGTATTACCAATTTTAATATTTTACTCTCTAGCTGTCTTTGGCCTGGATGTGACCCTTCTTTATCTTTCCATATCGTACACACACAAAATGGGGAGAACACTGACAACAATTTCAGAATCAGCGTTTGGCTGGAGTTTCCTCAGATATTGATGTATCATTGTTTGTAATGTGGCTATAGTTCAGATGTTCTTTTGCTTGATGTAAACATAAAAAATGCCTTCTCTAAGATTACCTGAGGAGAGGCTTGTTCCTCATTAGTAGGATCCCATCATCTGCTGTCTTTGCTAGATTTGCAACCTTCAGGAATTTAAAACTCAGTTATGGCCCTTTAATGCAGTATTTGTTATCAGCCGGTAGGGTTCTTTGAAAGGAGATTAAAAATAAATCATAAGAATTTTTGAATCTCCCATGGCAAAGTGGTGTTGTTTTCTCTTTTTAGCCATTCATTGTCCATCTTCAACAACCCTGTGCTCGGCAAGGACAAGATCATTTGCTGTAGACCAAAGGCTGGTGGGAAGGTTAATATCCTAGCATTAGTGTTGAACATGCCATGTGCCCCCACACATGAGCAACAGAAACCCTGCATGCAGAAACATTTCGATATTTACTTAAGGGGTGGGGAGAAATGTCAAAAAGGCAAAGTGATAAGCAGAGAAAGGCTGACCTTTCGTTTATGTTGTGTTTACTGTGTAAGAGAGAAATTGCTGGGGCCTCAAAATGCCATGCCACATCCCTGCAACGAGATAGAGATTACCCCTCAAATGCTGCACACGTGGCTTGGGGTATTGACCATAATGCAATCATTGTTTCTCGACTAGCTGATGCATTAGTAAAAACGTGAATTTGATCCCTGATTGACCAACCCAGCATCAGAAACTCAGGCTGCACTCTTATGAGGTTTCCTGTCCAAAATATATTAAGCAGTGGGGCCTGACAAACAGTGCAGACAACCGAGCATCTCTGACTCATAGCTGTCAAGGAAGCCCATGCGGTCAAAGCCAAGGAAGCACAGCTTCTTAAACTTCTGCCTGTCTTCCTGCTGCGATAAAACCTGCTCTAAGCCCCACTGAGCTGCATGTTACAGCATGACCGTCCGACTGCTGGTCAGCTCAGACGCTTCCTCACTCCGTTATCCCCAAAAGCAGAAGTGCAACCCGGTTACGCTGGGCCTGAGCTTAGGATACGAGGCCTGTTTCCTTAAGCTAGGGCTTAAAAAGAGTTGGGTTAATTCGGTTTCGTCATGCATGGCAAAATCACTCTAAAAAAACTCTCTTTCTATATAATGTACACTTCATAACTAGGTAAATGTCAACACCTCTAGAAGATATAGTGTACAGCATTTCAATTTCAATTTACTCAGCTAAATCCATGGTTAATAGGCAGGCCATGCCACTCAGAAACCCAGGAAATACTCCCAGCACACAATAGCGGGACATGACTCCATATAATTTCCCATTTTCAGTTCTTCACAGTGCGTTACAATGTCAGAGGACAGGAGCGGAACAAAAGAGACTATTGCCACATTTTGTTTCTGGACCAGCGCCCGGCAGGACTACAGTGTAACTACTTTTGCCATCACTGCGGACAAAGACTGTCCAATATGTGAAGAGGCGCATGCCTCAAAGGCTATATAGGAGATGGCATGGATCTGTTAACACTGGCAGTAACTGTGCTTCTTCTGCAAGTAAACGGAGGCAGGTATTCCTGCCCATGAGCATAACAAATATTTCACTGAGAGATATGTCTTGCTCCCTTTGGCCTTAGTTTGCTCTAAGCTGCCAAAACACCTGTGACAGGCAAAATCTATATATCTTATTAATTTCTTCGTTTTCAGTGCAAGTCAAAAGTTTGGGTGCATGATTTTTGGATAACTAATATTAATTACATAGCCTTGTGATGGACTGGTGACCTGTCCAGGGTGTTTCTTTACCTATTGTCCACTGAGTGCCAGGAAAGACCCCTGCACCACCCATGAGCCTACTTAGATTAAGGGGTTAAGATAATGAGTGAGTGAGAGAGTAATTTCCGTTATTTGTCCATCAATTATTCTGTGAAAGGGTGGTGGAGAATCCATTCCAGTGCTCGCAGGGCAAAAGGTGGAGAAATACTCTGGACAGATCACTATCGGAGACGACTAATATACATTCACCTGTAACATACAGTAAATTTACAGTACAACAATGTGCGATTTCAACAGCCGTTTTAAATTAAAGCATAATTCTTAAGAAATGCATGAACATGAATGTAAAAATCTTTTTTTTTGTCTTTTTTGGAAGAAAAGTGTTGCAGATATTTAGGGTGTAGCAGTGATGTAGGGTGACGGTGGTCTAGTGGTAGGATAATTGCCTATGCACCTATGGCTCAAGAGGTCCCAGGTTCAAATCTTATCTCCAGCACTACCACCACTGGGTCTCTGAGCAAGACCCTTAACCCTGAGTTTCTCCAGGAGGACTGTCCCTGTAATTAGGACATGGAAGTCGCTCTGGACAAGAGTGTCTGCCAGATGCTGCAAATGTAAATGTATTTGTTGTACTAATAAGTTGTTAAAGACTATTATTTTGCTATTATTTTCAAGTGAAAAGTATTGCACTTACTATTCCCGAGAGCATGAGAACAGGATCGGCAATATATGGCACATAATTATCCATTTTTAACAGTGGAGCTATTGTTGGCTGCTGCTTGTACATTATTTGAATCTGTACCCTAAATGCACCTAACTCACACAGAACAATCCTATTTGTTGTTCATAGCAAATGGAGCATAGTTAACGTTAGATTAGGTGATGTTCGTGCACAGCTTTATTTGATTTGTTGCTTGCACTTGCAAGTGACCATCCACCATTTATCAAAGCACATTATTATATAATTCATGGGGTAAGATTAGGATTGGGGCGTGATCATACATGTGAAACAATACAGTTTGCCAACTCCAAACATATGTGTTGCTATAGCTTTGCCCATGTTAAATGAGATGTATATAGTATTTTATTTTGCTATAATCTCATAGACATGCTTCCCAGCGCAGAAGAAAAATTACATTGCTACTCAAAATGCCAGTCTACATGGATATAATTGGTTGTTCAATTTGCTTCACAACCCCTTCATGGTGTGTGCATGCTTAATGACAGGTCAAATGTATTGGCCAGAATTTCTGAGTGTTCCTCCCCCTAATCCTCACTGAAATTACCTTAGCTTGCGGGAAGTTACAGACCCTAGCGTCATTCTTTTCATTATCCTATTTCAGCAGGCCAGCTGTCAATCACCCATTTTTTTTTACTAGCTGAAGGGAAGTGCTTTGTAAGATTGCTCTATGATTGACAGAATTGAGAAGCAAGGGTTAAAAGCGAGGGGGCTACAAGATGTAGAATGAAAGTGACAGAATAGTATGTTTCATCCAAAGGGAGAGAAATCTTCAAAGGGAAAGAAAAAATATAAAAGGGAGACAGAAAACAGATTGTTGTGCTGTGGTTCTTTTTTGCCCTCTGAGAATCTGGTGATTATTTCTGATAGCTCACTATTGAAAACCCGACTTGCTTTTGAATAATGATTCTCTACTGAAACCCTCCAAACTGTTCTTTAAGGAGCAAACTAGATGTGCAGTACAGTAGGCTCCATAACTATTGGCACCACTAGTAAAGAGGGAGGAGGGAGGTCTTAAACCATTGCCATTGTGATTAATTAGCTCAGTTCACTTTTAAATGCATACATGTTAAAATGAAATAAAATTCATAAAAATGTGATACAAATGATTCTCATGGTTTGTAGGAATTAGAAGGAGGCAATGGCAGACAGTAGAGTTTGTGCATGAGTTTCACACTCATCACTGAAGGGGTCAAACGACTGGAGATACCTGGTGGTTTGAGTTCTGTGAATGATTTGCATTTAGACTAAATCAAAGTTTATAATCTCAGTCAAACAGAGCTAATGAACAAGAAAACACAATGCTTACCAGGCTCACAGATTATTTCTGAAAGCTTAAAACTGAAAACAATGATTCTCTACTGAAACCTTCCATCTCAAATTCCACCAGACTGTATTTTCTGAACAAAACTGCAACAAAGCATATCCTCTTTTGGTCCTATTGTAAATCCTCCTGAGTGCTCTGACTCACCAAACACTCACCAAGGGGCTACACACACACAAAAAAAGAAATATGTGTTTGTTATATTGAACAGAATTTTTTTTTTTTTTAATGTGCACATATCTACTGTTAGAGGAATTGTTATGGACTTTAACCTGGACAGCCAGCATGCTGTTGACATGTAACAGATAAAACTACTAGAAAATCAGTGACTCTGGGATTTTCTCAAAAGTGTTGGCTTTAATTATCAGCTAGAATCAGCTGCTGTTTGGTTCTGATACATTATCCATCCATCCATGGTTGCGGGGTCACACTGGTGTCCAACCCAGCGCGCACAGGGCAAGGACGGGGGACGCACCCTGGACAGGTCGCCAGCCCATCGCAGGGAGAAGCGGGACGGGGACGGCACCTTGCTCAAGGGTACCTCAGGGCAACCTATTGGGAAGGGGTTTGAACCCCTGATCCTCTGATCAAGTGGCCGACGCCCTAACCACTAGGCCACCGCTGCCCCTTACATTATATATATAAAAAATTTTATTTAATTTAATGAATTTATATAAAAAATTTTATTTAATTTAATGAATTTAATAGAAATTGTAAAAGGTAAAAGAAATTTACTGTTTTTAATTTTCTCATGCTCACTTATTACAAAGTATTTATTTATTTTTTTAATCTAAACTAGCGTTAAACATACAGATGTCTTATTCTAAACTATGTGCATGTGTGACATTCCGAACTGGGGTGAAAGGGTGCAATCATGCAGCAGGTTTCAGATTGTTGACTGTGGACATTTGAGATCAATTTAGTTTTAGACTGCAAATGGACACTCATCTCTCAACATCTGAACCAGCTGGCTGTTGCTCTTCTTTAAATAATTTTACATTTGGGCCGCATTAAAGGTTCTGCTCAAAACTGAGTGAATTTGAAAGTCTGAAATGTGAAAATGAGCTCATTAAAGACCAATTATTTTACCAATATTCATTCCTGATCTAACATTAATGACTAACCCAGTCACTAGGGATGCACAAGCCAGTGTATTTCTATGTACTGGTACCTTCCTCGTGAATGAAGGAAGGAAGGACAAAAATTTTGCAAATATTTTGCCAAATCAAATATGAGTACATCCAAATGAATTTCCATGCCAGATCAGTCAAGGCCCGGGTTAACAGCGACCACCACCAATACTGTCAGGGTGCAGGTGGAAATTGGGCTACTGTAAAGGAGAAGAATAAGAAGAGGGGGAAGGCATGTCTGGAGGCAGAAGGAGAGAAGGAACGGTTGGAGAGTGGGAGTGAGGGTAGAAACTTAGAATGTTGCCAACATGACTGGTAAAGGGAGAGAATTAGCTGATATGATGGAGAGAAGGAAGTTTGTGATTTTGTATGTACCTGAGAGTAGATGGAACGGCAGTAAGGCCAGGTGTATTGGAGGAAGTTTTAAATTGTTTTACCATGGTGTGGATGGAAGGAGGACTGGGGTTGATGTTATCCTCAAGGAAAAGTATGTGAAGAGTGTTTTGGAGGTGAACAGGGTGTCAGATAGGGTGATGAGTTTGAAGCTGGAAGCTGAAGGTGTGATGTTGTTAGTGCTTACACCCTGCAAGTTGAATATGAGATGGAGAAGCAAGAAGAATTCTGGAGTGAGTCAGATGAAGTGATAGAGAGTGTACCCAGGGGAAAGAAAGTGGGGATTGGTGCAGACTTTAATGGTGATGTTGGTGAAGGGAACAGAGGTGATGGGCAGGTATTGTGTCAAGGAGAGGAATGCTGAAGGTCAGATGGTTGTAGATTTTGCTTAAAGGATGGAAATTGTTGTTTAAAATATTTATTTTAAGAAGAGGGAGGAGCACAGGGTGAAGCATAAGAGTGGAGGAAGATGCTCACAGGTGGATCATGTCCTTTGCAGGAGGATCAGTCTGAAGGAGATTGGAGACTGCAAAGTAGTGACAGGAGAGAATGTAGCTAAACAGCATAGGATGGTGGTCTGTAGGAAAGTGAAGACAGAAGCAAGGATAAAGGGTTACCAGATTGCTGGACAGCTACTGCAATTCAACTAGAAATGTACTAATTCTGACATCTGGACAGAAGAAGGAGAATAAGGAAACCTGGTGGTGGAAGCCAGAAGACCAGGCATGTATACAGAAGAAGAAGCAGGCGAAGAAGAAATAGGATGGTAAGGGAGATAAAGTAGAGAGGAATACAAGGAGAAAAAGCGCAGGGTGAAGAAAGCAGTTGCAAAAGCTAAAGATAAGGTGTACGGTGAATTGTATGAGAAGTTGGAAAGGAAGGAGGGAGAAAGAGGACCTATACACATTGGCTAGACAGACAGACAGAGCTGTTAACAATGCGCAGCGGGTCAGAGGAGTGGAGACAAAGTGAATTAGTATTGATTTTCAAGAATAAGGGTGATACACAGAGCTGTAGTAACTATAGAGGGATAAAGTTTATCAGCAACAGCATGAAGTTATGGGAAAGAGTAGTGGAAGCTAAGTTAAGAAAAGGGGTGATGATTAGTGAACAGCAGTATGGTTTCATGGCGAGAAAGAGCGCCACAGATGTAACATTTGCTCTGAGGGTGTTAATGGAAAAGTATAGAGTATTATTCCTTTGTGGACTTGGAGAAAGCATATGACAGGGTATAGGATATGTAGGAGGGCATTGTTACAGTGGTGATTTCTCCAGTAGGAGTGACAGATGCATTTAAAGTGAAGGTTGGATTACATCAAGGATCAGCACTGAGCCCCTTCTTGTTTGCAATGGTAATGGACAGGTTAACAGACGAGGTTAGATAAAAGTCCCTGAGGACTATGATGTTTTCTGATGATATTGTAATCTGCAGTGAGTGTAGGGAGCAGCTTGAGGGGACCCTGGAGGTGCAGAAATGCTCTAGAGAGGAGAGGAGGTGTGAACGAAAGGGAGGAAAGTGGCATGTTTAGGATGCAGGGAGTAGAGGTGAAAAAGGCATTTAAAAACTTGTGATCGACAGTTCAGAGTAATGGGGAGTGTGGAAGTGAGGTGAAGAAGAGAGTACAGGCAGGTTGGAATGGGTGGAGAAGAATGATAGGAGTAATCTGTGACAGAGAGGTACCAGTGAAAGTAAAGGGTAAGATAGTGAGACCAGCTATACAGGCTGGAGATTATGACACTGACAAAAAGGCAGGAGGAAGAGCTGGAGGTGTCAGAGTTAAGAATGCTAAGATTTTCGTTGGGTGTGACGAGGATGGAAAGGAAATGAGTATATTAGAGGGACAGTCCAGGTTGGACAGTTTGGAGACAAAGTTAGAGAAGCAAGGTTGCGTTGGTTTAGACATGTATGGAGGAGAGACCAGGATTATTTTGGGAGAAGGATGTTGAAGATGGAGCTGCCAGGAAAGAGGAAAAGAGGATTAAAGGAGGAAGATGCAGAGGACCGTGAGAAATGGAAACGGACGATCCGCTGTGGCAACCTCTAAAGTGGACCAGCAAAAAGAAAAAGATCTAACATTAATGACTATTTACCTGAGACATTCTTCATATTTTGCTGCCAAAAGGCCAGCTTTTCTAGAGGTTTTAGTGTCTTGTTGAGGAACAGTTCTTTAGGCTTCCCGAGGGTCAAAGTTCTTGGCTCTCATCTTCAGTCCAGTCTCTGTATCTGACCAGTCTGAAATAATTTTCAAGCAGACGTAGTTTCTAGACAAAGCCGTCTAACTTAAGGTATGACAGTTTGACAAGTTATATATTATTTTTGCAATGTCAAGGTGATTCCCTTGACAAATACAAATACATTAATGGCTTCTCAAGACGTTTGCACATGACTGTACATTATGGACAGAGCAATGAAGTCGGTCTACAGTAATCTCTTAGACTGAGCCATTAAAGAGAAAATCAACACCTAAAAAAAAGCAGAAATCAAACAACAAAACATATTATGCTCTCATCACTACCTGCTGACTTATCTTCTATCATTTTTACTCTCTCCTTCCTTTGCTTCTTTTCCTCTTCTTTTTTCTTTGCTAGTTAAAAATAGCCAGTTATTTAGCATATCAAAGACAGAAGCCCGAGAGAGGGAGCGACGCCTATGAGCACGACCCCCTGCACTCAGCGGGCAAATGCTGTCGCTTTGTGCTAAACACTGTGTCTGAAGCCCCAGCAACCTCCTCACTTCCTCCCAAATACCTTTACTGAAAATTTCAAAACAGGAACAAGTGCTACACGCCAACTCGCCTAATAACGGGGGGCCGAGAAAAGGCCCTGGAGGTTTTTGTGTTATTTCGCTTTCTGTTTAAAGAAGACAAAAAAATAATGTTTTCTTGGGTTTTTGTGTTTGTTTTTTGTTTTTCAGCTGCACACTGAATGGCTCAACTATTTCTCTAACAAGAGCAGCTGGACAAGAGGGTCTTAAATAAGTAACCAAGACTCACAAACACCAGTTCCCTGCTCTTAAATGTTACAGGGACAAAAAACAGGGCATTTCTGGAGAGAGAGAGAGAGAGAGAGAGAGAGAGAGAGAGTGTGTGTGTGTGTGTAAAGAGCGTTGCAAAGGGGAACCCCAAATATACTTTGACTTTTTTGAGGTTTTGCAAAACACAATCCAACTATATTGAGCGTGGACGCAACAGTGCATTACAATTAACCGTCAGTTCGCTTTTTCACCAGATGGGGGCGCCATTTTTGTCATTTTTTTTACTTACACTGCAAAGTGGAGCACACTAGACGTGCTGCTATGAACTATTTACCTCCTTTATCTTATTGCAGATCTTCAGTATGAAAATCTTTCCATATAATACCCAAATAATAATATAATAATAATAATAATAATAGTAATAGTAATAATGATAACACTAATAATAATGATGATAATAATGGTAATGAGACCATAATCATGGGTTTCTGGATCTGGTTCAAGACTAAACCTAAACCCAAGTCTTGCTGAAATAAGGACTCAGGACTGCTGCCTGGGCTAACTGAACATCTTCCCTCCATCTACAGATTACATCGCAGTTGCTCAGCCTCTGAAGTTGCGTTTCTTTCTTATACCCCCCTCCCCCTCTCTCTTCCTCCCTCCCTCCTCCTCTTTCTGGCTCCCTCCCCCTTTTTTTTCTTTGCATCTCCGCATTTCCTCCGTGTGGGTCTGGCTCGATGCAGCAGCCAGACCACCATAGTGAGAGACGGGGATGTGGACCACTTGCTCCGTGCGCCTTTTTTTTTTCCTTCTCTCTCTCTCTCTCTCTCTCTTTCTCGCCGAGGACTTTCCGAGCGTCCCTGTCTCTGCATGTCCCTGCATTATTCATCTCCCTTCTTCTTTTCTGCAGAATAAAGCTCCTGATGTGAAGAAGGCAGGGTTGGACTAAAAGTGAGAATATTTTTTTATCCCCCATCAGAAGTGAAGAGAGAGAGGAGGGGGGATCCAAAAAGGAAGCTGAATCATTGACCTCCTCCTCCTCCTCCTCCTCCTCCTCCTCCTCTTCCTCCGGCTGAAGAATGCCGGAGTTGTTGGGACGCGCTCTTTGCGCCGGTTTGGAGGTGAAGGCGTCGACATGGCAGCGCGGAGCGCCTTTTTAGCGCCCGATGTTCGCCGTGAACAAGTGGAGTCCGACTGGAAGAGACGCAGAGGCTGAAAAGCTGAAGCTCCGAATGGGACCAGTCGCACCCGCGGCGCCGATGTGCGGTGTCATCTCTGAAAACGACGCTTATTTTGCGGGTGAGTTGCTTTTATTTTCAGCAGCATCAATTCCACTCTGACCTGCTGCCCAACACTTCCCTGCATCCCGCCCTCAGAACTGCTTTTCCATCTCTGTTCAGCTCATACGGAGCGGCTGTTCCACCACAAGTGTGATTGATGCATTATTATTATTGTTATTATTATTATTGGTATTATTATGGTTGTTATTATTATTATAATTATATCAGGATATGCTTTTTTGGCACCCGACCATCCCAGATGGCAAAAGGCTGCACAGGGATTCTGCTGATGACATCTTTGCCATGTGTGAAAGTGCAGGGAGTGAATATGTTTTGATTGTCTGTTTGTTCTTCCCCTCCTCTAAGGTTACTAAATGGTTTTCGGGGGGATTTTTAAGAGGCAAAAATGCTGCTGCTCATTCTCTTGGCCTTTTCCATATCGGGCTCATTTTCCGACTCGGATTCCGACCTCTCGGCTGAGACCTGCAGCGCTTGCTCGTGCATGTCCATCGAGAACGTCCTCTATGTGAACTGTGAGAAAATAACTGTGTACCGGCCAACGCAACTGCTCCCTCCAGCATCCAGCCTCTACCACTTGAATTTCCAGAACAACCTTTTGTACATTCTCTACCCCAACTCGTTTGTGAATTTCACACACGCCGTCTCGCTCCAGCTCGGGAACAACAAGCTGCAGAACATTGAGGGAGGGGCCTTTGTGGGACTCAGTGCGTTAAAACAGTTGCACTTAAATAACAATGAGTTAAAAGAGCTCCGGGCTGATACTTTCCGGGGCATCGAGAACTTGGAATACCTCCAGGCCGACTACAATTTAATCAAGTATATCGAGAAGGGAGCCTTCAACAAATTACATAAGCTGAAGGTCCTAATTCTAAATGACAACCTCATACAGAGCCTTCCTGAGAACATTTTTCGCTTCGCCTCCCTCACGCACTTGGATATACGAGGGAACAGGATACAGAAGCTGCCGTACCTTGGAGTTTTGGAGCACATTGGCAGGATCGTGGAATTGCAGCTGGATGACAACCCGTGGAATTGCACGTGCGATTTGTTGCCACTCAAAGCCTGGTTGGAGAATATGCCCTACAACATTTTCATTGGGGAGGCTATATGCGAGACTCCCAGCGATCTGTATGGTCGACTTTTGAAGGAGACCAATAAGCAAGAACTGTGCCCTATGGGAATTGGCAGCGACTTTGATGTGAAGATGCCCCCCTCCCAGCCAGAGGGTGGGCACACCACATCTTTCATTGCGCCATCTACGATAGCACCCTTAGTTACCAAAGCACCCAAAACTACAAATCCCTCCAAAATCTATGGCAACGGTATTGTTGCTGGTATTCCAGCAGGTAAAAATGGCCAAATTGTATCCTATCAAACCCGAATCCCTCTCCTCTCCTGTCCCCAGCCTTGCACTTGTAAAGCTCACCCATCTGACTTTGGCATTAGTGTCAGTTGTCAGGAAAGAAACATCCAGAGTCTAGCTGACCTTATACCTAAACCACCAAATGCCAAGAAATTGCACCTCAGTGGTAATTACATTAGAAATATCAGCCCCACTGACTTCCAAGGGTTTGAAGGACTAGATCTGTTACACCTGGGCAGTAATCAAATATCCACCATTCAAAAAGGTGTGTTTGGAAATCTGACCAACCTCCGTAGGTTATACCTCAATGGCAATCAACTTGAACAACTTCACCCTGAAATGTTCCTCGGGCTCAGTAACCTCCAGTACTTGTATTTGGAATACAATGCCATTAAGGAGGTGTTAGCTGGGACATTTGACTCTATGCCAAATTTGCAGCTCTTGTATCTAAATAACAACGTGCTCAGAAGCCTCCCTGCGTACATTTTTGCTGGTGTCCCCCTCGCTAGACTGAATCTGAAGAACAATCACTTCATGACTCTGCCTGTGAGTGGTGTGCTGGACCAGCTACGATCGCTCACTCAAATAGATCTAGAAGGGAATCCCTGGGAATGCTCGTGTGACTTAGTGGCTTTGAAGCTGTGGTTGGAGAAACTAAACGAAGGGGTCGCTGCCAAGGAGGTCAGATGCGTATCCCCGGTGCAGTTTGCAAACATTGAGCTACGGGAACTGAAAAATGAGATTCTCTGCCCAAAACTCATAGCAAGGCCTCCTTTTATTCTGACAAGCGCCACCCCCTTAGCCACGTCAGTGTCACCTGCTGGTGTTGGCAAGGCGCCTCCTGGTGGGCCAGTGCCCCTGTCGATCATGATCCTGAGCATACTGGTGGTCTTGATCCTTACTGTGTTTGTTGCTTTTTGCTTGCTGGTCTTTGTGCTGAGGCGGAACAAAAAGCCAGCTGGGAGGCAGGAAGGCCTGGCCAACCAGGAGTGTGGCTCCATGCAGCTTCAGCTCCGGAGGCATAACCACAAATCCAATAAAAAGGACGACCTAGGCGGAGAGACCTTCATCCCCCAGACCATCGAGCACATGAGCAAAGCCCACACCTGTGGCATCAGAGACTCAGAGTCTGGCTTCAAATTCGCCGACTCCCAGAGACAGAAAATGCTCTTGCGCAACAGCACAGAAAAAGACAAGGACACCTTAAGTCTGGACCCCAGGAAAAGACTAAGCACCATCGACGAGCTAGATGAGTTCTTACCAGGAAGAGAGTCCAGCTTGTTCCTTCACAACTACTTGGAGAGCAAAAAGGATTTCAACAGTATAGGGGTGAGTGGCTTTGAGATCCGTTACCCCGAGAAACCTCATGACAAAAAAATGAAAAAGTCATTAATAGGGGGCAACCACAGTAAGATAGTTGTTGAGCAGCGCAAAAGTGAGTATTATGAACTAAAAGCAAAGCTCCAAGGGACCCCTGACTACCTTCAAGTACTAGAGGAACAGACAGCCCTCAGTAAAATGTAGGCCTCTCATCATCATTTGCCCCTTAATGACAAAAAAAAGTGCCTTGTGGGAAATATTAATGACCAATGGAATACTGGACAAAAGTTTAATTACTCAAAGCATAACTTAGAATTGGTGGCTGTTACTATTCCCTTTTTTTTCAAAGTGATGATGCCATTACAAAATATAAGAATCAGTCTATAAGAGAGGATTTGCAGTACCTTATAAACAAGCATAGATTGCTGCTATTGAAATGGGTTACAAGTGATTATTTTTTCACTTTTATTTTTAACCAAATTATTGGGTCATGAAACCGTGTTGAGTGTAATCCATATTGATCCTTGTTCATTGTTTTTGGTTGGAAGTATTTTTAGGGTGCTTTGGATGACAAAATGAAATGGAGTCGAAGATTGGCAATCGGGCGCAGGCATGAAAGTGTTGGAGTCCCCTCTTTTGGATTTTAATTTGACACTTTTTGGGGCCTTGAAACTGGTGGATTCAGTGTTAAATGAAGGCACTGACAGTTCTACGTATTTTGCATTTTGGATTATCCCGTCCATTGTTTCTGTAAAGAGCCATTTAAATTTGTTCTAATGAAATGTGATTCTTCTTCTCGAAGTCTTTGGGTACGACACATGACAGGACATTCATAAACCCAAGAAAACGGAAAAAAAATCCTTCATAGCTGCTTGCCATGTAAGCGTATCTGATTTATTTTGTAAGTCAACATTATTTGTATTTGTGGGGCAGTTTGTAAATTACAAAGGTCAACAGTTCAACAATCTCATCGAAACATAAATGGATTCAAGAAAAAAAAAATGAAAATAAAAAAAAAGATTGACGAACACTGTCACCTGTCAATTAGTAGTTTAATTCATATTTAATTTATTTTTCTATGGAGGATTATTTAAAGATTGTTGGTACTATTTAAAATTTCAAGAGACTTTGAGTGAACCAGGCTCTTATTTTGAGCTCTGAGCAACTCTTATTCTTCTCACCCGTGTTCCATCATGAATTCTGCCGATGACCTGGGCTTAGGAGACATAGGAGTGATAGTGATTTCATTTTCACTCTTGCACTGCACGAGGTGCGCCCTCATAGTGTATCGAGTCCAACAATTTGCTTAATCTCATAGAACATGAGTATCTTGTAAAAGGTTTCTTAACAATATGCAACCAAAATAAGTGTGCATTAACGTGATATGATTCTGAATTTTTGCCACCATGTCATGGAAGTCAAAATCCAATTGGGTATAATGTGTGTAGTAATTTATTTCCTTTGATTTTTTTTTTTTGTTTTTTTTTTAAAAGACTGTGCATTTTTTTTTTCTTTTTACCATATCTTTGAAATTCAATGTGTTTTTTGCTAAAAAGTTACTGATTTGGTCAGAATCATATCACACTCCATGTGCAATATTATGCTCAATCATATTAGCTTGACAATTTTACTTTGTTTGTCCGCTCAACTTAATATTATGGAGAGAACTTACGTTTTTTCTTTCGGAGGAATAAAAAAAAAAAAGTCATTCAGTCCTTATTTAAGATATTGTTAAGTTAATGATTGTTTGAAATAGAAGAATGTACCTTGAAAGATGAAATAAATACAATTTTATATATCAGTCATGTATATTGGTTAATTGTGCCAACCTGTTGACTTGTTGGGCTTCAAGGTACTGAGATCAGCTCTAAATTCTCTTGGTTTTTTTTTGTTTTGTTTTGTTTTGTTTTTTTGCTTCATTTTGTTTCCTGCAGACATGTGTTCTCTGATCGTTGTTTCTCTAATAAATGACCCTGGATGCTCCATAATGAAAGTCTGGAAAGATGCAACCTTTTAATTCACATTTTGATCTACATATTTTCATTTATGCAAAACAGCAACATATTTTCCTCTCTCTGTTTCTCCCTCTCTGTCTCTCTTAATATGTTTTCCAGTGATGGGTTTGGGTTGCTTTAGCTAATATAAGTGCTTTATTTACATAATGTAAAGAGGTTGTTTGAGAAATAGCAGCTGTCTGGGAGAATTGCTGGTTCGCATCTGCAGATGCTGTTCTGTGTGTGTGTGTGTGTGTGTGTGTGTGTGTGTGTGTGTGTGTGTGTGTGTGTGTGTGTGTGTGTGTGTCAGAGAGAGGGAGACAGATCTGGTAGCTTGGCTTGAAGAATTATTACAGTGTTAATTATTTGTAACAATTCAGATTATAGATGTACTAATGTTGAACAGACAGAATGAATCCTGACAGTAAATCTACTGGGCTTCGATGCAACGCACACACTACGGGTAGGCCTTTCTGCAGCAGCACACCATCATATCTTACACACTATAGTACACTTACACATTATAGTGCTACATCATTCAAACCATCACCGTTACTGCAGGACATTAGGCAGGGGTTTGATTTTCCATTACAGTATGCCTTTTTCCTTCATTTTCAAACGACTCTCACCTCTGTGTATATACATTAAATGGCACCTCGTCCCACATTGATTATTCGAGCTACACAAAGAGGATCTCGTTGGAGCTCATGTTCGAGATTGTTTCAGCATTTTCTTTTCCGTCTTCGTTTATTCGGACGCTATTGTGAACGTCAATGGAAACTTGCAATTTTGGGGATCCACCATTTCACACATTGGCTGATGTTTTGGCTGAAATCTTTGGGTTAGAGTGTCATAAAGCTTTGATATAATTACACACAATATAAAGGATAATTAAAATATATAGTATGTCACAATAGAAAAAGAAGGTTAATGCTTCCTTTTACTTTCCCTTCAGTGCTTGGTGTTAACTAAATGTAAATGTGAGGTACAGAGTCTAAAGAGTCAATGAGGGTACACAAGTGTAGGTTCCTTTATTATTTGGTGTAAAATGAGGTTAACTCACAAAACAGCCCTGTTAAATCACACCGAAGTGTTTCATTTGCGTCAGAAGGTATTGCAGTAATACAGGGCACAATATAATATAATACTTCATTGTTCAATTTTCATTTCAAGTAACAAGAAGGTAAAGCAAACAAATTTCACTGCAGTGTGTCATTTTAAACAAGTTGAACTTCTACTTGAGTCTGGACTTTTAAAGAAAGCAGTGATCCTAATTTGGTTTAACTGCATTTTTACTATTTACTGTATGTTCTAAACTGTATTTTTCTAAAACCACCTTCTTCCAATCAGATCCATAATTTACTTAATAGCTTGAATGTTTTGTATTTCAAAGTCATTTAGCTTAATTTAGCTACACTCTCTTAGTTTTCATAGTTTCACTTAAATTAAATTTGCATCTCACCTAGCTAATACCTACATGTTGGGCATTTCATTATCTTGGAACCTACACTATGTGTAGGTTTACTGGGGCAGCGGTATTCTAGTGATTAGGCCCCAGGATTAGAAGGTCAAGGGTTTGAATCCCAGACCAGTAAGCGTCCCTGAGGTACCCTTGGGCAAGGTACTGTCCCCATAACCCGAGGTGCTTTCAATAGCTGCCCCCTGCTGCGCGTGTATGTGTGTGTGTGTGTGTGTGTGTGTGTGTGTGTGTGTGTGTGCGTGTGTGTGTGCATGAGTAAAATGCAGAGGTCTAATTTTGTAGTGTCTCACTGTGTGCTGTCGAGAATAGTCACTTTCACTTTCACATTTTTCAGAAATGTACCTGGAGTTTGTACCTCACATTAACTTAACATTAACACAGTTAATACCTAAAATAAGGGACAGTGAAAGAACGCCTTACGATATAAACGATTTAAAACCTGTAGCACTTTGCGCCACACTGATGACTGTTTGAAATGTCAGATATTATGAGTAGGGTTTTTTTTTTTTTTTTTTTTGAAAATGGGTGGTTAATTTTTTTGCATGTTTATCATTTTTCAGTTGTCACTAGATGCTGTTTCTGTGGGGGCTTTAATATATGAAGAGTAATATCTTTTAAATTCGTCCTATATGTATTGCAGTATTACATTATGCATTATTTATGCGTTGTTTCGCACAATCAAATGCTCAAGGACACGCACAAGCTCTCTCAAGCAAGAAGATTCTTTTCGTTTTTCAATTATTTGCATGGGAATTCTTTCTTGTTGCTTCAAATAGAGTCTTCTCCATACAAAAAGGGAATTTGCTTTTTAACATATTCCATTTCAACCAGTATGCTTTTACATATTCCACTTCCACCAGGGCACGAGTGAAACCTCTGGCTGTTAATTTTATGCAGATGGTGATAAACAGACATATGGTGATTTCAAATGGCTGGATCCTCAGATGACTAGCTGTACTTTTTGTTTTTTTAATGTGCATACTTTCGCTCTGCTCATTTTTAATGGGGTTTTCAGTGCACGTAGGTAACCTCATTTGGGATGATATTATTGTATGTGTTCAAGGGAGATAAGCCTAATTCACTTGAGCTGCTGTTTTTAGTGAATATGAGGGAAGAAGTGCTTGATACAATAGAAGCCGCTTTTAAATTCTTGATGAAATCTCTCTGAGTAGCATCACCACGGAGCAAGTGATGGTCCACAGGCTGCATGGTGGTGGGGAATGGGCATTAGTGTAGTTAAGATGCATACAGTAACTGACAGTTCATGAAACTCTTAAAATGCGTTGAGTGAGTCCTTTTAGTTTACCTCTTTTGCAAATCTGTATCATGCAAGTTGAAAAAAAAAACGAAAACACTCTATATCTACCTACTTTGAGCAACCAGAAGTTTTGACCAATTGCATTGTCTGTAACTACTGTCCTGGAGTCTAACATGACAAAACTAAGTATGGTGAAACTAAGAGTCTGGCCTAGATTCATCAGAAGTGCTCCTGGATTTATTTGCATGGCAGTTCGGTTGTTTTGTTTTCAAACGTCCATAGATATTCCTCCCAGAAGATTTGTGGTCCCGGCTTTAGGGAGAGCATTTTGGATGAGTCCACACAAATCGGTAACTGCTCTGCCAATCTGATGTGTTTTGCCAAGTCCTGTAGAGTTGGCAACAGAGATTCTGGATGGAGATTAACCATGGACTCGACACCCACCGAGTTAATCGCATATCCTCCCCCAATTTATTGTCATTATCAATTCCAGCTTTGAACAGCTAAAATCTTCTCCTGTGGATACAGGCTAACTTGCATTATTGCTCGTGTTGCCATGGCTCACGTAACTGTTCTTCACTTCCACCTGACAACTGTTCTTCTTGGGCAATGCGTATGCTGTATAATTCCAGCTGCTTGATGTTTACCTCAATTGTTAATTTTTTAAGAATTGTTTAAGTTTGTTGTTTTTTTTTCCTAGGTTCCTCTCTAGTATTTTCCATTTTTTCTTATCTTGTGGCTTGAACTGCTTTTTGACATTTTCCGTTCTGTTGTTCAGCTCCTGTGTATCCATGCTCATTGATGCTTTTGAAGTGGTTTGTGCATTCTAGAGCAGAGAGCGAAGAAGAGTATTATCATTTTAATGCATCCGTGGCTTCATAAATCCACATTCTCTTACTATACAGACCCACAATATCCCCGAGGGAAAGGGGGTTGTTTACAATAATGCCTAACTTTCCAGGGGGCATACCAGAAGCTGTTGCTAAACTTGACACATTTTTTTCTTTTTTTATGTGTTCTACCTTTAAACCAAGAATTCTTTCCGCACTAATTAATAGCCTTTGCAAGAGTGCTTGCATATTTTTGAATACGCAATTAGCACCAGCTCATGTTTCCCTGACAACCCTCCTATTGGTGCATTTTTTGCTGCGGTACGACAGGATTAAGTGGGACAGTGGAAGGTTGTCAGTCGAAAGCAAGCCTGAGGGTGACCTCTTCACAGAGATCACTTGAAATTTAGTTCATGATGTCCTGCTGCAGACAGCTTTGGAACCACATGTTGCCTGATAGTTGATAGTACCTGCCGGACTAGGCTACCATGCTAGTTACTTTGATTCACATGCTTGTTACTGTGAATAGTAATGCAGCCTCATCTCCAGCCCCTAGTTTCTGATCCCTATTTTGGGCCACGGTGGCCAGCAGCAGCATCCTGCAGGGTAATGGAGTTCTTAGATCTGTGTCTCTGGCCATGCTGGGACCAGAGATAATTTTACTTTAGCTATTTGAAGGCTGTGGGAATATAGTTTTGCTGACTCTTGGAAGTCCAAAGTAGACATTATATGGAAAAATCGAGCTGCTTGTTTGCAGCTTCTAAACTGAGCGGCACAGGATTCTAACCACCGTGCAGGATTCTCCAGGATCGGGCTATTTTAGAATGGCCAACAAGCAGAGGACTGAGGCCAAACAGAAAGCTTTTTGCTGCTCAGCTGGCATTTTTGAGTGCACTCGGAAAGGGATAAACATCACGAAGCCCTGTGCTCAGTGACAGGTTTACGCAGAGAACTTCTCTGACAGTCGCATCAGTGACAATATGAGAATGCTTTACTTCCTCCGTTCAGAATGTGACAGGGACATGATGGGAGTGTAACAAAGATGCTTTAGATGTGCCTGAGCGTGTCTCTCTGCATAAGGACGCAATGCTGCTTTTGATATTGGAATTGTAGAAAAACTACAGCACAGATGGTGGACGTGAAGGTTCATTGAGTTCACAATGACACTCAAATGCAATAGATAGTTGCATTTTATTTGAGATTTTTTGATTATGAAGCACTTGGTTTTAAAAAGTGGAAATGTGATATGTGAAATGTGGAAGTGTTGACATTTGGTATTCTGTTGGAAACATGATGCTTGTACACCAGTTTGTTTGTTTGCAGTAACTGTTAACTGTCCGTGAATTATTTGCTGAAAAAAAAAAAGAATTCTGTTCTATAGGAGGGCATCAACACTCAAAATTGATGATAAAACCTGATTGCCTAGCTAAAGTAATCAATCCATCACTGATTATATTGAGTCTTTGCACATTTTATAACATAACATCCACCATATATCTGGAAATATCCACTGCACTGATAAGCTGTCATGAACATGAGCATGAGCATGATCATACCAGTAAACATAGGTTCTTATTAGATTAATATTTTACTTTTATTAATTAAATAATGTATTCATTTTAATAGCTTATATGGCAAATTGTTAAGAGAATGGAGAAAATGAACATGGATGAATTTATGAATTTATGAAAGTGAGGAAGGCCTAATGGCGTTGCCAAATGTAGGCAAAATAATAGCAAGTGCTGCACTGTAAGATGCTGACAGCACCATTTGGCTGGCTGTTGGGAAATCCTCATATGTTCATTATAGATTTTATAAACAAATGTAAATGGATTGTAACAAAATAGTTGCATAGAGTATTAATCGGTACTTGTCTTGTCCGATACGTTTAGTCTTTACCCTTTAATATTTGTCAGCCAGTCTTCTTTAAGCATTTATTCAAATGAAAGCAAATTGTACAGCATCATTCTCCTATTTTTGAGAACTGGGATCTTTTCTGCATAGTCCCGTTCCATGCCACATACTCACTTATGTTTCATTGATTTTAAAGAATTAATGCTTTGAGCTACAAATCGCAGTCTTTTGTGTTCTGTGAAAGCAACTTGGTAGATCATTTTCCCCCTAGTCCTCTTTTGCAGTCTGATTCCAATTTATGCTCTGTCTGCATGTGCAAAGAGTCTAATTCATGTCTTTCTGTCTTACTTTCTTTTTTCACCCACCCCCACCCCCATACCTCCACCCCTCAAACACACACACACCTTCTGTGTCACTGATTTCCCTGTGGGGAGGGGGAAGAAAGCCCACCAATGGAATAAAACAATTCAACCCGTTTCAATAGGATGTAAATGAGTAAACGGATGAAACTGAGACAGGGAGGAAGCTCAGGTGTCTCCAACTTCCACAGCATGTCATTCTACACTGGGTTGAGCTGACAAAGCCCAGGACTGGAACAGTGGCTGTTCTCGCGAGCAGTACTCCAGTGAATTAACCTGTGATAATGAACTAGTGTCAAATGCAGAACAGAACGTGTTTATTTAGCTTGTAGTGTTCATTTGCATTTGCTGTGCATCATATTGAATGAATATTAAAAAGTTGTGTTGAAATGTTCCTTTCAATTTCAGAGAAGATCCAATGTCAGGACCATAAGTTTCACAGGATTTTTGTGCATCCTGGTTTCTAATTAGGGTCCAGTTCCATTCCAGGAACTGTATATCACAGAAATGGATGTGTAAAAGACAAATTGCATTGCAATGCAATGCTTAAATTTTTTGCATTATGTCTCCCAAGCCTTTGCTGCTCAGCTGTGTAGCCCACTGAGCACGAGTAAATATGACAGCAGGCCTTGATCTTCTGCAGTAGGTACACATGAGGGACGACTGATCACTCATGATATACAGCACAGCAGCAAACCGACAACTGTAAATAGATTCTTTCCTCCACGTTGCATCATGCTGAGTGATTTTGACGTAAATGAAGTCTCTGGTATGCTAAAACCAACCAAAACATATCTGTTCTCATTGAATGGTCTCCTTGGCAGCTAAGTTCAGTCTGCGCATTACTGTTACTTGCAAGCAGAGCAGTAAAGTGTTAATAAAGGTGGCGCTTTGATTGGATTCTGAAATATCTGCAGCTGTATCTCAGCCCGCCGCTCCTAGTGTGTGGTTTGTGAATAGTCTCTTGACAAATGAGGCTTAGCAATGTCGCCTTTCAAAACTCCCATCTATTATTCACAGATGTACATAACATCAAGACAGCCAATATAATTGTTGTCTGTAATTTTAACAAGTCTCCCATTGCAAAAAACAACTTGCCTCCAATTGCTGGGAAGAGTATCTTACTGTCACTCTCTCAGATTACGTTTTGAAATGGCAGGAGCTTTGAAAAAGGTCTGTTCTTTGTTCAAAATCATTATTAATAACCGTGTATGGGTTGAAGCTTGAAGTGAGCTGGTTAAATTAGTGCTGCCTTTTTGTAAAGTAAAGCAAAGGGAGCCCTTAACTAATGACTAATAAAACTGTTCCTAATAAGTTGAATATAAATGATCCTCCTGATCCCCAACCTTAATCTTAACCCAAAATTTAAAACTAATCCTATACTTAATGCAGGTGATGCAAGGTTACACCAGTACAATAAAGGTAGATCATCTTTAGGGGACCATCAAAATAAATTGTTTCCAAAGCCTTTTGTAATGTAAACAGTTCATAAGGGATCAGTCTCAAGTAGAGTGTTTAAAGCTTTTTAATGAATGACATACATAATGTTTTAATCCCATTGTGGTCAAAGACAGTAATTTTATTAATGCGGTGAGGCTTTTAATTTCGTAGATTTTTGCAGTGTTGTGTTACCCTTGGATCTTCGCTGCACCTGCAGCCTCTTATGCTTACACCTCTGGTGCTGTTTGTTTGTTAAAAGTGTTATCCATGGAGGTGAGCAGGAATATTGCCCTCATTTTATTTGGCCCTCCAACGTTTCTTTTGCTAAACGACTTCGAATGCATAATCAAGCAGACTGGGTTCCAACAAGGCTCAGATTGTGCATAATGCACCCTGCTCAGCTAAACAAATCAATTCACATTCTCACAGTCCGCTACAGTCACAGCAGACACTGCGTCTGCTTTTCGGCCATATTTCCTTTACTGTAGACGCCGCGCTGTGCCATTCCTTTGTAGTTGCCCCGAGGCTAGCATCTGATAAAATTTGAGGAGAGCTGGATAGTGGGCTATCTTCTCGTTCCATCGCTGTGAATAACAATAGCAAAAGCCCTGTGTGTGTGGCTGTGTGAGTAGGCGCATGTGTGACCAGATGAAGAATGCCACACTGTGAATGTGTGTGTGCGGTCAAGGGAGTTCCACTGATCCCTGCTCACCTCTTGCTGCATTATCCGTGACTTTGAGGGAGAGTGAATTGCAGTGAATTTTGGTGAATTGAGTTACGTTCTTTCAAATTTTTTGATTTTATTTTTCTTCTTTATGGTTAATATACTCAGCTTGCTGGCAGGTGACTGGTCCAGGTTTCTCTGGGTGTGAATTATAGTCAGTTGGTTGCATAATCAACCCCCACATTAATCATGGCTGCCATTCCCCATGGCAACTTTTTTTTTTCTTTTTAATGAATTAGTTACCCTTTTTTTTTCCTTGCCCCCACCCCTCCTGAGCCCAAGCTGCTGCATCTAATGTAGATGTATTAATGGCTTTTGCTGGCGTTTGGAGCGATCTGTTTAAACTAGACTGCAGAGGAGAGTGCTGATTGCTGTCGAAGCAGATGTGTAAACACAATGTAAACTGTCAGAAAAAGGTGCTGTGCAGGTACATTTTTGTTTCATCAGGTAAGAACAGTGAGAATGTATCTTCAAAGGTATAACGTGATCCTTGAGGTTCAATTTTGTACCTTAAATACGTTTTCCCCAAGAGAAATGTGTATCTTTTCAAGTTTAAACAGTAAAATAAAAAGCCGATACAGGGTAATCAGAGTCAGTTCACCATAAAGAAATGTAACTGCAGGGTGATATGATGGAATTACCTGGAGCTAAAGGTACTACAGGTGTCCCCTTGAGGGACCCAAGTGACTCAAGCGACACAAGAGGTACCATCCATTTTTCTGGAAGTGTCTAAATGAAGACAGAAACAAAATAATAAATGAATCATACAACTTTAGCAGAGCTTTACCTTATAAATTATAAACTATTTTAGAAGTATTTTTGAAAACTATGCACTTTTCTTCAATTGATTGCACCTTACTGTGGATTTTCCAATTTAAAATAAGTCAATTTTCTCAAAAGATGAATTTGAATATGTTATTGCTGCATTTTATAAATGTTCCTGCACATTTTAACTTGCAATTTCAATGTGTTTGAGTTTTACACATTGTTGAAAAAATAAAAACATAAAATCTAATTTTTGGACAGTGCCTTTTGCAAAGGGCACTTTTTTATTATTTCTGTCATGCATTGACCATTATCCATGCAGGCGCACATTTATGGTTTTATGTGTTTATTCTTTCAGCTAATTAATTAATTAGTAATTGTAGAGTAGATTGTGTAGTAAATATGCAGAATTGCAAAGAGTATGTGTAACCATTTTGGCATTGAAATTTTAAATGTTGTAATTTTGAGAAAGAAAAAAAAGCAGACATTTTTTTTTAAATATTAATTTTCAACAGCACAACAGGTCATTTTTTTAGGGAACCAAAAGGGGTTTCTTTTTGGCATCGCACAAATAACCCTTCTGTGCAGAGTGTATGCATTCATATCTTGGCCAACATAACATTAATAGAATATTTCAGAATATTTTCCATCAAAAACCATTCATTTATGTGCGTAAAATGTGGATAGTCCATCCAATGTGTATTAGCACATGTGACTGAACATTGTAGTTCTAATACATTTACTAAAATTATCTAAATAACTGGTCATATAAGTCAATGACTTCCATTTCTAGGGATATAAATTGCACATTGGCTTTTCGATTTTTTAAATTCCAAAATCGCTTCATGGCACATCATTTTCTTTCGCTTCTACATTTTGAGTTGGACGGCCTGTTTTAGGTGGAATCAAGTCTGTAGCGAAGGCCTCGGGTCTTGTTCCACCACTCCGTGCTTATGAACAGCTATTATTTAATTGCCTCTAACAGATACTGTGAAATAGCTCCATGTGGACATTCTCAGTGTTGACTAGCTGCACTTTATATATATATACATGCTGTGTACTCACGATAACAAGAATAGTCACTTTCACTTCATTCATATATATATATGAATGAAGTGAAAGTGACTATTCTTGTCATCGTGAGTACACAGCACACAAAAAAAAAATTACACCACTGCATTTTATGTATACATTCACAACAGGGAGCAGCTATTTAAAGCACCCAGGGAGCAGTGATAGAGACTGTACCTTGCTCAAGAGAACCTCAGGGCAACCTACTGGACTGGGATTTGAACCCATGACCTTCTGACTCTGGGGCCAACTCCCTAACTACTAGGTCACTGCTGCCCGTATGTATGTGTGAGTGTGTGTGTGTGTGTGTGTGTGTGTGTGTCTATATATATATTTCTGAGCTGCACTGAAATTTGGACAGAACTCCTAGAAAGCCATATTGGGAAGCCTCTCTCAGCCGTCTGATGCTCTCACACACCACTGTCATACTCTGGCACTGACTTGGCATAGTGCTGCAATCATTTCTCAGTTCCATATCTTTATATAGCACTCTGTGACGAGACTGGAGTAGAAGTGCCGGCTTAACTGGTTGAAATGGGTCATTAGTTTAATGAAGAAGGAAATAAATGCAGTCCATAAACTCGGGTCGGCATTTCATGCTGTCAATCTGAAACCCCAGTCCTGAAATGTGCCGGCCATCCTGAGTTTCCTGCAGCCGGAGGATGGCAGAAGCACAGCTCAGCCTTACTGCCAGTGCAGATAAAGCATTTCCCTTCTTCCTCCTCCATCAAAGGGCACATGCTCCATCTAAGATAAACCTTCAGAGCTCTGTGCCACTTCAAATGGCAATTACCAAGCATTCTTGCTGTTTGAAAGAGGAAAAGTGGTACTGGTTTATGGGGGTAAAATTGGAAAGGAGCCTTTAAACTTCTGCTTCATCATAGGGCCTGACTGATGTGCTGTCAACAATACGATACCTGTTTAAAAATAATAGTTTTATATGGAAATCCAAATTTTCAGAATCTATAGAAGAAATTTGGGACTGAAAAAAGGGCTTCCAGAAGTTTGAGTTTTCCTCAAATTTTGACTTGGTTTTATCAAGAGTCAGAATGCTTCAAAACTCAATAGGCAAGGCAGTAGGTGATAGCGCGTAGGTGTTAAGTGCTCATTCTTCGCTCCAAACTTACATGCATAAAGGTCTTTTGCAGAGACACTGTGACCCCTTGTGTTGCTGCTATAGTTATTGTCCCACTCTAGATGCTAATTCTTTAGCATACAGTGCTACAAAACTTCAGAATCAGCAAATCTGTCCACATAGAGTCATCTAACTATCAGCAATCAGATCCAGAGCATTAAACAAGTATTCACCCCTCTCAAATTTTATTGATTACTGAAATGCTGACTATAGCTGCAGTGTCCAACACACATAAATAATATGGAAATGATTTGGCTAAAGTTGACAAACCATCCGGTTGCAACAACTAAAAGGAAAAAAAAAAAGACCAGGTTTGCTATTATTCATAGTTTGTGGTGCAGATGAGAAGGTATTAATGCTGAATCATTTACAAATTGGAAAATGTGGATCGTGCCTGTTTACTCTGGTCTGTACATTATATTCATGGTTCTTAGACCTGAAATTTCAACAACATACCTGAACATCAGTTTAAGAAATTAATTTAATTGTATGTATTGTGGTGAAGGCAGGCCACATAACTGTTTTGGATAAGCTCAGCCTAAATATGTCTAAAAGAATTATTTGCAAGATGCCACTGAAGGACAATGTTTGGTTCATTACAGAATTTTCAGTTCTTCAAAGACCTGCAATTTGGTTAATCAAATTTTTCATATTATGTGAAAGTCTAATACCTTTAAAAGATTCTTCATGCATCTTGTGTAAAAAGATCTTTAAGCAACCATGGTGTTGCTTAAAGTGAAAGTGACAACCCTTGTCATTGCGAGGTCACGGCACACATGAACCACAACGAAATTGGACCTCTGCATTTTACCCATGCACACTCAAACCCGTGCAGCAGTGGGCAGCTATTGAAAGCGCCCGGGGAGCAGTGATGGGGATGGTACCTTGCTCAAGAGTACCTCAGGGCAACCTATTGGGAAGGGGTTTGAACCCCCGATCCTCCGATCATGCGGCTAACGCCCTAACCACTAGGCCACCGCTGCCCCGGTGTATTCATTCAGAATAATTTTTTTATTGGATGGTTTTAATGAAATAATAACTTAAAAATGTATTTTCACGAAATTTTAGTTTGTTTTTTTTTTTCCATTAAAAAATATCTTGCAAACTTGTCTGTATAAAGCTGGACCGGAATGCTCAAATGCTTATTTTGAGTATTATCAGTTTAGTCAGTCCTTTTTTGTCTGAACTGTAGCATGCTTATTCCGCAAAGGCTTTTGAAAAATATAATGCTTGATTATATGTATGCAACAAAATCTACATTGTGTTTATGAGTCTCTTTGGGTGATGATAAACCAAATGATATGTCCTTATCAACCTTAACACCTTACAAAAGCTTTATAGGGACTTACAATGCATGAGTAGCCCAAGCCCGGATAAATGGGGAGGGTTACGTCAGGAAGGGCATCCAGTGTAAAACTCTGCCAAATTAATAACAATGAAACAAACTTCCATACCGGATCCGTCGAGGCCTGGGTTAACAACAACCGCCATGCTGTTAGCCTACAGGGTTCTGGTGGAAATCGGACTACTGTTGGCCTAAGGAGAAGAAAAAGAAGAGGAGGAAGGGAATGTCAAGAGGGAGGATGAGAGAAAGAAGGGGAGGAGAGTAAAAGTGAGGGTATGAACTTTGAATGTAGGCAGCATGATTGGTAAAGGTAGAGAATTAGCTGATATGATGGAGAGAAGGAAGGTTGACATTTTCTGTGTGCAAGAGACTAGATGGAAGGGTAGTAAGGGCAGGTGTATTGGAGGAGGGTTTAAATTGTTCTACCATGGTGTGGATGGAAAGAGGAATTGGGGAGGTGTTATCCTGAAGGAAGAGTATGTGGAGAGTGTTTTGGAGGTGAAGAGGGTGTCAGGAAGGGTGTTGGGTTTGAAGTTGGAATTTGAAGGTGTGATAATGAATGTTGTTAGTGCTTATGCCCCACGTGTTGGTTGTGAGATGGAAGAGAAAGAGGAATTCTGGAGTAAGTTAGATGAAGTGATAGAGAGTGTACCCAGGGGAGAGAGAGTGGTGATTGGTGCAGATTTTAATGGACATGTTGGTGAAGGGAACAGAGGTGATGAGGAGGTGATGGGTAGGTATGGTGTCAAGGAGAGGAATGCTGAAGGTCAGATGGTTGTAGATTTTGTGAAAAGGATGGAAATGGCTGTAGTTAATACTTATTTTAAGAAGAGGGGGGAGCACAGGGTGACATATTAGAGTGGAGGAAGATGCTCACAGGTGGATTATATTCTTTGCAGGAGGGTCAGTCTGAAAGAGATTGGAGACTGCAAAGTAGTGACGGGGAGAGTGTAGCTAAACAGCATAGTATGGTGGTCTGTAGGATGACCTTGGAGGTCAAAAGTGAGGGCAGAGTCAAAGATCAAGTGGTGGAAGCTGATGGAGGAGGACTGCAAGGTGGAATTCAAGCAGGAGTTAACACAGGCACTGGGAGGTGTTGAAGAGCTACCAGATTGCTGGGAAACTACTGCTGAAGTGATAAGACAGACAGCTAGAAATGTCCTTGGATTGACATCTGGAAGGAAGAAGAAGGATAAGGAAACCTGGTGGTGGAACCAAGAAGTCCAGGAGTGTATTCAAAAGAAGAGGGAGGCAAAGAAGGCGTGAGACAGTTATAGAGATGAAGAAAGTAGACAGGTATACAAAGAGATGAACCGCAGGGGGAAGAAAGCAGTGGCGAAGGCCAAAGCTAAGGTGTTTGATGAATTGAGAGGTTGGACAGTAAAGAAGGAGAAAAGGACCTATACCAATTGGCTAGACAGAGAGACAGATCTGGGAAAGATGTGCAGCAGGTCAGGGCGATTAAAGAAAGAAATGGAAACGTACTCACAGGTGAACAGAGCGTGTTGAGCAGATGGAAGGAGTACTTTGAGCAGCTAATGAATGAAGAAAATGAGAGAGAGAGAGAAGATTGGATGATGTGAGGATAGTGAACCAGGAAGTGCAACAAATAAGCAAGATGGAAGTAAGGGCTGCGATGAATAGAATGAAAAATGGAAAGGCTGTTGGACTGGATGACATACCAATGGAAGCATGGAGGTGTTTAGGGCAGATGGCAGTTGAGTTTCTGACCATATTGTTTAACACAATCTTGGAAAGTGAGAGGATGCCTGAGGAGTGGAGACGAATGTACTGGTACCACTTTTCAAGAATAAGGGTGATGCACAGAGCTGTAGTTACTATAGAGGCATAAAGTGAACAGCAGAATGGTTTTATGCCGATAAAGAGCACTACAGATGCAATGTTTGCTCCGAGGGTGTTGATGGAGAAGTACAGAGAAGGTCAGAATGAGTTGCATTGTGCATTTGTGGACTTGGAAAAAGCATATGACAGGGTGCCTAGAGAGGAGTTGTTGTTTTGTATGGGGAAGCCAGGTGTTACAGAGAAGTATGTGAGAGTAGTTCATATGTATGAAGGATATGTATGATGGCAGTGTGACAGTGGTGAGATCTGCAGTGGGAGTGACGGATGCATTTAAGGTAGAGGTTGGATTACATCAAGGATCAGCACTGAGCCCATTCTAGTTTGCAATAGTAATGGACAAGTTGACGGACGGGTTTAGACAGGAGTCTCCATGGATGAAGATGTTTGCTGATATTGTGATCTGCAGCGAGATTAGGGAGCAGCTTGAGAAGAGCCTGGAGAGATGGAGATATGCTCTAGAGAGGAGAGGAATGAAAGTGACAGAAAACATGAGAGTGAATGAAAGGGAGGAAAGTGGAGTGGTTAGGATGCAGGGACTAGAGGTAACAAAAGTGGAGGAGTTTAAATACTTGGGATCAACAGTTTAGTGTAGCGGCGAGTGTGGAAGATAGGCGAAGAAGAGAGTGCAGGCAGGTTGGAATGGGTGGAGAAGTAAGGCTAGAGTGATTTTTGACAGACAGGTACCAGCTAGAATAAAAGGGAAGGTTTACAGAACAGTAGTGAGACCAGGTATGTTGTATGGGTTGGAAATGGTGGCACCTACGAAAAGACAGGGGGCGCTAGCTGGAGGTGTCAGAGTTAAAGATGCTGAGATTTTCGTTGGGTGTGACGAGGATGGACAGGATTAGAAATGAGTATATTAGAGGAACAGCTCAGGTTAGACGCCTTGGAGACGAGGTTAGAGAAGCGAGGTTGTGTTGGTTTGGACATGTGCAGAGGAGAGACGAGGATTATACTGGAAGGAGGATGTCGAAGATGGAGCTGCCAGGAAAGAGGAGAAGAGGAAGACCAAAGAAGATGTTTATGGACATAGTGAGAGAGGACATGCAGCTGGTTGGTTTGAAGAAAGAAGATGCAGAGGACCATAAGAAATGGAGATGACTGATCCGCTGTGGCGACCCCTAAACGGGAGCAGCCGAAAGAAAATAAGATTATTATTAAGAGTGATCTAGAGAGCAGGTATTCAAATACAAATTAGCAACAAATATTCAACATTTTTTAACAGCTTTTTAGGCCAGCTCTGCAGAAATATATGTTGGTAAATTATGATTTTAGGTGATAGCAGTAAATCTGTGCAGTGTTCTCTTACCCAAGATTAACTTAATTGATGGAGGTCAAGTTTGCTTCCTGTGTTTTGCACTGAAGCTGTGAGTCTAATGTAACTAACAGCAGCAAGTAACGGGACTGTATCTTTTATGATATTGTCATTGTATCACCAATATATCGTTTGGTCTGTATTTCACAAATGGGATGCCTGGCAGGCACTTGTTCAATTGTCTGTTTCTTGCCCGTGAGAGTCGTTATCAGCAGTTCCAGCCTTCATCTATCACCCTCCTCACTCCCACAGTCCGCCTCGTTCGGGCTGATAATGTAGAAGAGAAGTGTTAAGATTCCCTTGTTTGCCTCCTCCCCTGTCTTTAATGGTTGTCCTAACAAGATCCATAGCATGAAGCCCCCTGCGGTTTTCGCATTCATGGCGGGAGGTTGTTCTAATCCGGCCTGCGTTGCCAGCTCCACTTCACTTTGCATATTTGTCCTTCACTTTCCATAAAAACGCAGAGGTTCCTAGTTAACGTGCTAACAGCCGATTTCATTAAGCCGGCCTGTTTTTGCTCTCCTCTCTGCTTTTTTTGCTGAGGGCTGTGTTTTAGCAAATAGAACATCCAAATGCATTCAGACTTGACCCAGCATCCAAGTTTAATCAGAGACATCAACAGCATGTGGAATGGAGGCGGGATTGTTTGGCAGGCTTTATTTTTTAATATCCTCCTTATGGCGGTAGCCCAGCAGATTCACCTTGTGTGCTGTGGCTCCCTCCTGTTCCAGATATGTCACTTTTAAACTAATTGCGCACGTAAATGAGGGGAAATCACAAGCTGTGGATGATATTTGCCAAGCATGTGTATACTTTTTGTTTCCTTGGGCTTTACAGCATGCCTTAAAGCCGCAATGTTCAGCATCGTGCCTTAAAAAAGAAAGTTTCCTCCGGTGCCCCCTCGTCAGCCACTTGCGCATACATGTACTTCACTTTGTGCATGCCCTCTAAATTTTAATGAGCCAGTGACGAGCAGGGACCCCTGAGTGGTCCAATATTCAAAATCGGAGGGTAATTATGCAGATTGTTCTCATAAAAGTATTCCCAGTGTATTGCGTCTAGGGAGACCCAGATGAAGATTGCTGACAGGCTGCGGGGGTCTCTGCAGGCCCAAGATAAAGAGGCGCTTTTGAAGTGTCTCAAAATGGTTTTGAATGTACATGACACGTTTCCTTTTAAGCCATCAATAAGACACCCCCTCCATGTTTGTAACACCCCCCTCGAATAAAGCCAGCACTGAAGTAATGCTACCTGCTTCTGCAGAAAGGAAATGAACTGCCGTCACAATAGAGTAGAAGAGGTTTTATTCCCTGTGTCTGCGGCGAGACACACCACAGATCCAGATGAATGGCCTGGATGTACAAAGCGAGAGCTTTTTTGGATTGAGCTCCCCCACTGCTTCCCCTTCTTATTCACAAACATTATTACTTGAGTTTTAATGCAAGTTTCAGATCAATGACTTTGTAATGTGTCTTCTTCTTCAAAATGAGCAACTAAGGAAGGATCACTTTTGTTTAGGCCAAAACAACTCCAGAAGACAATTCTCATGTTATATTAATAAGGCAGGCATGGAATGAGAGGGATTTTAATTTATTAGAATAATTAACGGTCTCTCAGGCTTATCCTACTGCACAGAAATGGATTGCTTTTTTTAATACAGTTCAGAGATGGTGCGTCCCATAGACACTCCAGAAAGGTTAATGTACCCTGCATTCTTTAATCTATGAGAAAGGGCAAATCTTTCCCTGCGGTCCTGCATTCAGCACATTTTTCCTCATTATAACACAAAACATTGCTAGTTAGAACTGATGACTCAAAATATTTATGAAGAATGGTGAGCTAGGGGTGGCATTGGGGTGCAAATGATACACTGGTCAATTTGACAATTGACAGCTGACAATAAAATGGGACAATAAAGACCAAAAAAATGACCAAGAGTGCCAAAATTATTGGAACTGGTTTCAATTAGGCCATCACTGATAATGTTAAATTAGTAAATTGAAGATTCTGCCATTTAAATCTGGATTTGTGCACTTTTTGACATAAAAGAAAGAAAGTATTTTTTTGCAGCAGTGTGACATGAGGAGAAACTGATTTGAGGATTTGTTTTTAAAAGCATGGAGAAAGATGCTTATGTTAAACCTGACAAACTGATGGAGCAGAGATTCACTTTAGACATAATGAAGGTAAAATTACAACACTACTGTAATGTAGCGTTCAAAAGACAACTGGAATTAACCCATGCTTGTCAAAATCAACTTTGAACAATGGCAGTAAATCCTGAAACCTTTTGATCATCTGTAAAGTCTCAGGACCAGCAGACTGCCCTGGGTGTTTCTCTGCCTTTCACTGAATGAGCGCTGGGACAGACTCAAGAACTGCTTACTCTGGTTAAGATAAGTGGGATGGATGGATGGATGGATGGAGCATTTCTATCGCCACTGGATATATGTGTTCCACCCAGTTAATCTTTATTAACATTTATTTAAACTTAAAAAGGAGCAAGATTAAAAGGGCCATATATTTGTTTCTTTTTTGCTTGTTTATTTATTGTTTGTATTGTTTGTACTTCTTCTGCTCTTTGGTTGAACCTAGCTAGCAATGAATAAAGCCAACTTTTAATAGAAAATGCAATGCAATAATTATTTATGTGATTAGTTTTCATGTGATACGTATGTGAAGTGCAATGTATAAAACACTGAATAAAATAAAAAATATGAAATATAAAAAAAAAATGAAAACAAAGATACATAGATACATAGATAGATAGATAAATAGATAGATAGCTTTCCCTGAATACATGACATGCTATTATATTAATATTTTAACATTAATAATAACTGGAATGTCTATAGAGAATAAATATATATTATGTCTTATATTATGAGTTTTTGTTCCTCCGAGTATGTGAATCAAGATTGGGCAGCATTAATAGAATCACAGTACTTTTGTTTTAAAGCACACAGAAGCAAAAAACAGTGGCGACAGATAAAGCTTCTTTTAAGAGCATGAGCACATCTAAAAGGTCTCTGGAAAGGAGGATCTGTGCTGATGCCACAAGGGCACGCTGAAATCAAGCCAATTGTCTTCTATGGATTTCTTTGTCCCAGCAGAATTGACCTGGAATCAGATTTCCACCAGCTCATGGTTAGTGTGTGTTCATTGTTCAGAAAGAAAATCATTGGCCCCTGTGCTTGGGCAACATACTCATCAAGACTAATTCACCATGCAGATGTTGTTATTATGTGTCCCAAAACAACTGAGCCATCTTATAGTGCAAAACCACAAAACGCAATTGCTGGCAAAATTGTTCGTTGGAGCAGGCATTGCTTAGAGCTGCTTTTCAGGGAGTTTATGGGGTTGCAGATCAATTGTGTTTCTCCCTGTCTTGTTGTGTGTGTGTGTGTGTGTGTGTGTGTGTGTGTGTGTGTGTGTGTGTGTGTGTGTGTGTGTGTGTGTGTGTATGTGAACCACCACCTCTTCAATTTGGCTTGATGAGTTTGGTCAGTGACAATATGATAAAAACCCATTTAATGTGCTTGCCCTCAAACTGCCACCGACTTTGAAAGGAAATCGATAATCCTGACCATTTAAGAGTGCCTTTAATGTGAAGAAGGAATTGTATTTCAACAATTATAAATAATTTCTGCCTTTGTGGTGAAACTGCAAGGCTGAAAGAGAACAAGTCCCTTTCTTGCACCAATAAAATTTTCTCTTTGAATGAGCTCTTAAGATGTGCTGCAGAGATTCTCTGAAGCTTGGCCAAAAATGGGTGTGGGTGTGTGGGTGTGGGTGTGTGTGTGTGTGTGGGGGGGGGCGGGGGTCCTATGCACTATTTTCTAAAAATAGGTAATTACAATATTTTTTTCTTATCATGTGAATGAACTACGCTTCTCTGCTTAAAATGAAAATTCCAACAAATCACAGGTTTGTGTGCTATTCAGCTAAAAGCGGTGCAGAGAGATGTTACAGTTTACCCCAAAGTTGAAGTTAATAAATGTGGCAGCCAATACTAAGCCTAGCAAACTGCTAAAATTAATTAAATGCAGAATTACAGACATTTTTAACCTAAATATCTAAAAATATATGTACAAAAACAGTGAAAAATAGGCAAATGTATTTTTGGCCACAAAATAGCACAACAAATACCAGCACTATGCAAAATCTATATATATATATATATATATATATATATATATATATATATATATATATATATATATGTATTTATAACTTTATATTTTATTTTTATGTTTTGTAGCATATAGCATATCTAGGATGTTATGATGAGTCTTTGAAGAATGAAGAAATAATAAATACTTCCAATTAAATGTTTAGATTTGTTTTTCTGATTCAGATTTTTTCTGATCCTTTTTTATCCTTTTATTATTTACTTTACTTACTTACTTTCAGAAGCTTAATTGTAAATTACCGATTTACAAAAAAATAAAAAAAATAATTAAACACAAACAAACAAACAAACAAAAACTTAATATACTTAAGCCTGGTTTGTGATTAACATGCATCAGAATGGTGGGATTAATAGAACTAAAACAAGCATATTTTATAATTATAGTCATAATAATCTAATTATATAACAGCGATTATCATTTTCACTTACAGTTCAAATTCACAGAGTATGATCAGGCAAACTAAAGCAAGTCAATATAGTATATCCATGTTACATTTTACCACATGTGCCCTGTTCTCCCAGACATGACAGAGGTCATTTCACTCGCAGCTGCATGATCACTGACAGATAACTGTCAAAGCTTATCAACAATTATCAATGCATCACCCAGTATTTCACGGAAAATCAATCACGCTTGTTTTAATCAATTAGCTATATAAATCCATAAAAAATAACTTCACTGACGTTAAAAGAAAACATGAAATCCGACAGATACAAGTGATTGGTGTGTATACGATGTACTGAATCACATTAGTTGAAGTTTTAAACCTTTCATCCCTCTGAATTCCCCTTCTTGTAGTGTTTGTAAGTGGGACAGCCGTGGCCTAGTGGTTAGGGATGAGACCCCAGCATCAGAAGGTCGTGGGTTCGAATCTCAGACCAGGACATTGTCCTGAAGTACCCTTGAGCAAGTTACCGTCCCCATCACTGCACCCTGCTGCCCAGTGTGTGTATGGGTCAAAAGCAGAGTTTAGGTTCTGTTGTGTTTCACAATGACAAAATGGTAACTAATTAAATTATTAAACCGATCCTTCATTTTAGTCAGCTGAAGAGATCTGTTGATGAGTTTTGAAATGGATGAAGACTTTAGCCTTTGCACTCTGTGGTGCATTATTTTACGTGGAAAACAAATTTTTTTAAGGCAGACTTGAACCTCTTGATACAGAACACATTTCTACACATTTCTGGCTGAGCAAAACCTCTCATCTCCAAAAAGGTAACTTTGCATGAAAAAACAATTCCAGCTTTCACGTATGCTGCAGGGAATGTTTTAGACCACATCTCTTGGACTGTTTCCATACACCTAATTATATACACCATTCAGCCAGAACATTAAAACCACTTACCTAAGATTATGTGTCTCCCCTGCTGCCAAAAGAGCTCTGATCCATTACAACAAGACTTCTGGAGTTGTTGGTGTGATATCCACAGCAAATCAGTTCAACTGTAAAATTTCAAGGTACTGGAATTTGTCTAGCACATTCCACAGCTGCTCAGACCAATTCAGATCAAGGGAATTTGGAGGCTAAATTAAGACCTTCAGGTCTACATCTGAACCAATGAGGTGTGCACTGGGTCTGCAACAATGTTTAGATAGATGATACATATCAAAGTAACGTTCACAATAATGCCATGATGATGAGAACATTGCTCATGCTGCCTCCCCTCCCACACTGGCCTGCTTTCTTCACAAAGCGCAAGTTGGTGCCACCTCTTCTCCAGGTAAGCAGTGCTATGCACATGATGTAAAAATGTTGAAATAGATCACTTTCTTCAGTAGCTTGTTCTGAGTCCATTAAAAGCAGGGATGAGCTGCAGCTTTCTATCACTGCCAGCCTTAACTTTTCCCAGCAATTTGTGCTGCAATAGCTCTTCTGTGGAATCAGATGAGTTGGAATACCCCATGCACATAAAAGAGCCTTGGCTGCCCATGAGGTTCACTGGTTGTCCTTTCATGGACCACTTTTGTTTTTAGCCACTGCAGAATGAGAATATTGGAGATGCTCTGACCCACTCAGCTTTATGAAAGCATAGTCACTCAGATCCTTACATCTACCCATTTTTCCTACATCTATCACATAATCTTCAAGAACGCCAGGTTCTGTTCTGCCTAATAAATCCCATCCTTTAACAGGTAAGAAGATGTTCACTTGTCTTGCCAGTGGTTTTAAAGCTGTGGCTGATCAGTTTATGTAATTTTGTTTTAATGTTGTACATATAAAGCCCTACATATCTGCAAGACTGTAGACCTTTCTAATTCTAATTAAAAATACAAACAAAATCATTTCAACACAATGATATGCTGCTTGCGACCCACTAGCAGATACTGTATGATGGACTTCCATGATAGCAGGTTCAACCCTAGATGCATCCGTTGTTCACTCAGATTGATCTACAGCAGTATTTCTGTTTGTTGCATCATTTGTGCGCCTTCAGTCTGTCGTGTTGATGCAGCTGGAGAGCTCTCCTGCCGCCAATTCAAGGCATCTAACGCAATGCATCATCTCGCAGTCTTTTATGCTCTACGAGACAAGAAACAAGTCGCAAGGGGGACGTTCGGGAAGGGGGGGTGTCCCATAAAGGGAAGGGATGCGAAAGGGCCGGTGATTAGAACCAAATTATGATGGATTTTAAATTCCTCGCAAGTAGATCGCATTGTTTATGGACTTTTCTAAGCCCCACAGCCTTTCATCCTTCACACATGCACTCTCTGCCCATTTCATTTATCTCTTCTTAACATTTGGTGACTGTGCTGCAAGTAGTTTGTCAAGATAATTGCATGCTACAGTGAGGTGGCGTTCCATAGCACTCCTTCCAACTTCACCAACCGCCGCCATTTGCATGCACTTTCAAGGCACGATCTTGGCATTTAAATAATGGTGATTGGCGTGGGCCATTTTCACAGCCTCACTTGACCCAGGAACACAAAAAATATTACTTTGATCCCACCATTTTACTTTGATATTCACCATGGATGTGATTGGCTCCAGGTTAAAGTTTACAGATTATGAGCTCACCTAATATATAGAATGTAATATGAAATGTATAAATGAAATGAAATGTGTTTCATTATAAAACACTTTATTTTATGATGCATGAAATTCATTTTTTTTCTGACTTATTACAGTTCTTTTAGGCCATCAAGGCAAAAAAACTGGATCACACTTAAAGGTCAACTTTAATAAGATATAAGACATAAAACAAATATGTATTACTATAAAAAATAAATATGTTGGTTTTTTTGTATATTTTGGTTTATTCTATTCAGAATCAATAGAAAAGAGTCAGCTATCCATCCATGCATCCATCCATCCATCCATCCATCCATGCATCCATCCATCCATCCATCCATCCATCAACCAGTCTGTCTGTTTGTATGTCTATCTATAGAGAACAGAAAAAGATTGAACTGCAGGTTGCAGCCTTTACTGGAGCGTCTCTTTCCAAACAATTGTGCGGTGTGGTGGATTCAAACAGGGGAAGAGACATGGAGAACAGGGACGCGAAACAGAGGTCTATAAATAAACATGGCAGAGTACCTGTGCGCATTTTAAAATGGCCCACTTTGGAGAAAAAAGAAGCCATGAATGAACAAACAGCACCGTAAAGCGTCGGTTTAGAAATTATTGAACCTAATTTCTGTGCATTCCCCTTAAATGTGAGTTGATTTCTGAGTGAGCAGACTTGTTGCACAACTTCAGTGTGACAGAGCGAAGTGTTCTTCTTTGAATCTCGACCCTTCTCTTGAAGCGAGGTGCATTAAATCATCATGATGGATAGTATTATGCAAAATCTTTCCTCTGGAAATTAATCCAGGCTAGAGGTTTCTGCTAAGATTTTAGGGAACTTACTTCTAGGCTTTGAAATGCAGATTGATGAGGGTATATTATTTACTTTATAGGGTGCTGTCACCATCAGATACAATTAAATGAGTATTTGGAAAGAATAAATCATTTCATAAATTTGCTATATGGTCTCATAACGCTGCTCTCTGCTCTTGATGTATTAGATTTAAAAGGCAGCATTAAAACTGTAGATATGACAGGGGTCATATATAATGATGAAGGCCCTGCAGTATTTTCAGTGCATCAGGGAGCACAGGGCTCTCTATGAAACTGTTGATCATTAGGCAGTTCATGGATGCCCCCAAACTATTACGCTTTCATAATAAAAGTGCCATTATATGCCGTCTCAGCATTTTCATAGCGCGATAACCTTTGTTGCATTTATAATAAATAAGGAGATAAAAATGGGTCCAATGAAACAGATATTTAGAGTTGTTTCTTATCTGCAGACACACTCTGAAGATCTCGGAATACTGCATTGTCAGAGAGGCACTTAGAAAGTGAGGCAAGTTGTCGTAATAAATCTTCTCCTCATCCGTGTATTGCAAAGTAAGGGCAAGCTAAAATTGGTCACTGCGGTTGTGACGCTGCTGGACTGGCTCTGAAATGAATCGTATTAACCACAAATCCCGTTCTGGCTGTGTACTGTGCGAGGGTGCAGATGAAGACCAGATAACATCTCCTGGCCTCCAGTTGAAAGAGGAGGTCAAACAGAGGAGAAAGCAACAAAGCCACAGGCCTTAAGATGCAGCCACACTGTAATCCAGGCTGAATCACAATAGGGGAAAGTCTTAGGTTAGTAGGCAAGTGCATGGCAGTGAAGGCTTAGAAATGGAATAACTGCATTCTAGCTTAATAATAAAATAAAATAAAATGAAAGCTGTTAAATCTTTACTTTTATATAGGTTGTATATAATATAATTAAATAATTCAGGCAGTTATATTAGCCCTAGGCCCATTCAAGAAGTGTCTTCTTGAAAAGGACATATTCAGTCACAACTGATCCAAAGACATTTGAGAGTTAAGTGTGAGAAAAAATGTCAGAAAAAAAATGTCCTTCCTGGTTACAAACACAGGGACGGTACCCTAAAGGGCACATAATCAGTATCCTTAGTAAGTGAAAGTGACTATTTGTCATTGTAAAAATCACAGCACAACAAGACACCTATGCAGCACAAGGCAGCTATGTCCAGCACCCAAGCAGCAGTGACAGGGATGGTACCCTGCCCAAGGGTACCTCAGAGCAATCTACTGGTCTGGGATTGGAACCCATGGCCTTCCAATCTTGGGGCCTAAATCCCTAAACACTAGGCCACCACTGCCCCAGGATAATGTGACACCATATTCTGGTGCAGTTATATCTTTTTAATTTGTTCTTGATCATGTTGATACCTTTATTCAACATTTTCTCATTAAGTATTAAGATATTCCTGTGAAAGAGAATGTTCTATACCTTTAAAAACCATTTAAATTTCACAAATGGACCTGTAGCAGTTTGCAAATGTTCTACTGTGAGGGACTGATTTACCTGGACATTTTATTTTGGCAGTGCATAAGTAATAATTTAGATCATATACTTTCAGCGTTAAAGGTTGGATAACACAAAAACGAGGCAGTAAAAAGGGTAAATTCAGCCTTTGGCTTCTGTTTAATGTACTGTATTTTCTCGTGTATAAGTTGCATAAATTGGTACCAATTTCCACGACAAAAATTGGGGTGCGACCGATACACGGGGAATTAATGTGCGATTTATACACGAGACGCATAGAGACCAGTGCATGGTCACATTTCCAGGCAATTATCCTCTAAATTATAACCGAATGCACGTTTTTGGTGCTTTCCTATCAAGTAAAATACATAGTACAACATTTACCTGTAAAAATCTGAAAGTGTCATTTAACATTTAAAAAATCACTTTCATTTCACAAATTTCAATCCAGGAAAGTCACATGCCGCCATTTTGAATACCTAAACCGGTGACCGTGTACGTAGCAACTCAGTACATTTTTACCGTAAATCTCATTATTTCATTATTATTATGCGTTTCCCAAAAATGTCAGAAAAAGGTCTGGTGTCATCGTACACATATTAGAATTTTTGCCTACATGTAATCCAAAATCTCAAATGTCAAGATATCACTCAAAAATACATTTTGGACAAAATTTTAATGCAAAATCAGGGGTGCGAGTTATACACGAGTGTGACTTATACACGAGTAATTACGGTAATCACATTTTAGGTTCTGTTTTTGATCCTAAACAAACAACTTTTTAGGTCATATCACATGTTAAAGGACAATTTATCTTTTAATCCTTACGTTTATCACTTGTTACAATTACCGAAACAATTTTACATTTAAGCATTTTATTGTTCCAGCATAAATGATGTTAATCAGCTTAGTCTTTGGTATAAAAAGCATCTTTTACAAAGGTTGATTCACAAAGAATTAAATAGGGGCTTAGTGTTACTCCCTTGGCTGAATATGACAAATATTTTGTTGCTGTCTGAACATAACCTAGTATCTCCAAAGAGAGTATCTCCACCTTACAGAAGGAACAATAACAAGAAGTGTACAGAACTTTTATTATATATTTTTATTTAATTTAATTTAATGTCATTTTGGACAATTATGGTACAATTTAAAACCCTTATTTTAACATTTTAGCTGCTTGCAAGCACACAGAGGAGTATACTGCTGAACTCGAGTGTTATTTTAAACAGAGAGAATCCAAAGTTTCAGTCAATCAAGACGCTAATCATAATAACTGAATACAGTGATGAACGTTGTGTTTATGCTTAGATCACGCTTGTTCAAGGATCTCAGTCTGAATCGTACATAGTGTGCAACATGCAAAAAAAAACCCTAATCATGCAGACTCTGAGAACCAGAGAGTCATTCTGCTCCAGTATGCATGCAAAAAAAAAAAAATTACACCTTGAATGCGTGATTATTTGTTCCTGTATTTCATATGTAATAATAATGGCCAAGCTAGCTGTGGTACAAACTATCAGTCAAGATCACAAGGAAAGACAAGCGATTATATATATAGTGGTTATATATATATATATATTTATATAATCTATATGTATGTCTATAGAGAGACAGACAGATAGATAGATAGATAGATAGATAGATAGATAGATAGATAGATAGATAGATAGATAGATAGATAGATAGATAGATAGATAGATAGATAGAAAGGAAAGTGCTGTTTGTGTAAGATAGATGGTGGTATACAATAATTTTGCAAACTTGCCAGAGAGCAAGAGAGTCGAACATTTCCAGTTAGGTTTATCTTGACCTCATTAATATATCAAAACAGATGTGATTCTTACAAATGCAGACATCCACCACTTCCTCATCCCTGTTTTGTACAACATTGTGCTAACAACACATGCAGTGCTTTAATTAGAAAGGTTCTCTGTGGCTTTGAGCACATTGTGAAAAGCTAGATGTGATTTCTGTTTTAATGGGCAGTGTAATTATTTCTGTACAATAAGTCCAAAGTCATCTGAGTGTTGTCACAGCTTACTTGTTTTTGCACTAACTATTTGATTAAGTGTTTTGCCACCTTGATTAATATGGAGAGACATGCGTTTCCTCTTGGCACAAAGTGTTACCTTGATGCCAAAGGTCATTCAAGAAGAATGGCTGGGAAGCTGTGATCGGGTGACAGTGAAGCAAACTAAGAAGGAGGTCTAACAGTCATTGAAGGGCTCCTCTGTCTAACAGCATGTGACAGGTGAAAAAGCAAGAGGACAGAATCGCTTCACCTCCCTCTTCCTCAATTCACATCTGGCTGAGGCTGGAACAAGAGGATGAAGTTCACTCCCAGAAGCAGAGAGGAAAACCTTTGGGTATGGATGTCTATCTGCCATGAGATGATTGATGATGGGTGGAGGTGACATTTAAGGAAATGGGTAAAAATTAATTTTACTGACTCTTGACTCCATCAGTTCTTCCTAAGGTAGATCTGAGAAAGTTACACGACCCAGATACAGTTTAAGAGTTCTTTCTTTTCCCCAAACACTAGAAATAGGTTTGTTCTGTTCTTTAATTGGCATGGCAGATGTGTTGCTCTATTTGTTAAAAGGCAATTTATAGAAGAGGTCACAAATGACATGAGGCTTGTTTTCCGGACAGGGATTAAGGCTAGCCCTGGACTGTGAAATTTTTTGAATGGAGAGTGTCAACCGAAAGAAAAATGTAGTCTAAGAGTTGGTCCCTGTCTGGGAACTGGCCCATGAAGTGTAACTTAAATTGAAAGTTAGACTTTTTCCACCTGACTCAGTGCTGGAATATTAGTGAATGTGAACTAGACTGGGGTTAGAAATGGAAAATCTTGCCATGTGAGACCAAATTGTGAAGTGTGTCTTAAAAAGGGTGATGGGAAACTGCCTCATTCCCCTCCAAAATGGAATAGGTTGGTAATACCAGATCAGACAGAAAAGGCTCACCTGGTTGTCTTGCATTAGTAATTCAGTGTCCAAAAAGGACAATTTCCTGAATTAGGTCACAAAGAGCTGGTGGGGTCACACCCTGGTGAACTGCACCCTGGAAAACATCTCCAGTTATATAAATAAATGTCATACAGAAATATATTAACTAATGCTGAGAAAAATATTTCAAACATGACAAAAGAAAAATAAATATCAAATACAATTAAACTAAGTAAAAATAATGACTCCTATTTTTCAGGTTAATTGGATCAATTGTATAATCCAGTCAAGAACATACTTGGTGTCAAAGAAGCTATTCCATTCTTCTCACTGTCAGAACATATAACAGCATGACAGGTTTAAGTTTCAAGGCAGGAAAATATACTTTTACATTACCATAAGACATAATTTATAATTTTATAAATTAAAATTAAACATACTGTGTAAATATATATATATATATATATATATATATATATATATATATATATATAGCAATTACCATTTTTACCATCTTTTTGAGCAATTTAGTAATTTGAAATTTGACCAACTGCCCTGAGTGATCCTTTGGGAGCACTTTCATTTTCAGAAATGTATTGGACAAACGAATGTGAATTTTAGACCTATATGGAGCTGTAATAGGTGCCTCCTGACCAGCGGACTGGAATGAGATTGCAAGGAAATCAATGAAGGTTCTGTGACACAATCGAAAAGGTTCCCAACGAGACAAAATTCTGGACAGCAATTATTGGGGAACTTGTTGAGGCTAATGTTTCCGCCGGAAAAGTCAACCTCAAGGTAAGTTATTGCACAGTATCAACTCATAGCACTGTCAGTAACTTTGTCTTCTCATAGCAGTATCACTGATTTGAGTCTCAATTTGTTCATTGATTGTCCACATGATAAATACATACTGTGCATGCAGGATGCTTTACAAATGCAAATTATTTTACTGTCGTATCATTTTGACTCCAAAAGGCAACCCGCAGTGCTCGAATTATCCCTCAATTGATTCATCATGCAGAAAATAAAAATCACTGCTAGCGTCACACCCTCTGCTAAATGTGGATTTTTAATTTGTGTCAAGTAATATTTCAGCTCTCTGGTGGGTCTAAAAAAAAAAAAAAAGTTTCACATGGGTCGAACCTCTAAACTGTGCTCCCTGATTGCCGAGAGGTGGCAGGTCTATTTAAACAATGTCATTACCAGCAGTTGCACATTAACTCTCTGATTACTTTACGGTAGCATGCCAGGAGCTAGAGCCGCAGGATGCTCAGCTATCGAACTTCTGATTATTTTGGCACCCATTCTAATTGCCTATTTGTTCAATTTGAGTTGTGTGTAACAGTGGTAATGGCAAATGAAGTAATTTAGATAAGGAACTACTTTTGCCCCTAGAGGTGCAGTGCTGGAGCCTCTGCATTGCAGTGCAGCATGACCCGTGAAAAGCAGCTCACGTACTTATTTCTTAAACTACTCCAATATTTTTTTTAAAGAGCCACAGCACATTCTTTTTCCAGCAGATTTTTAGAGGCCATGGTCATGCACTTCTTAATTGTGTCCACAAGCACATTCTAAAATCTCCCTTTCTTGAAATAGCAATGATTGTAACAAACCATATACTATATGTGTCAGACCATGGGTGCCTTAGATGAAGAAACCCTGAAGTCCCAGGCGTCAAACCCATCTACTTTTCTTGTCTACTTTTCTTTAGTTATATCTTCTCGCTCTCCTAATGGGTCCCACTGAAATGCCTCGATATGGAGCGTTAATTCTAATAGACACACTCTGTGGACACCAGTCTGTCAGTGTAAGAGAGGAAATAGGAGGCTGCTATTACTTGCAGAGATTGAGCCTTAAAAGGGAGAGGCAACAGTTTTTACATTTAAGATAAAACAATCTGCTTTTCTCACACTGTGTTTTATGGGGATTCTTGGGGGTGAAAAGTAGCTAGGGGATAATGTTAATTAAATTTGTGATCACTAATGAATTGATATCTATTTATTTTCTCTTTTTCAGTAAGAAATGGGAGTCATCTGGTCATCTATCCCTTACCTGAATTTCTTATCCTCCAGCATACAGGTGCCTTTCCCAGTGATTTTGGGGCAGAAATAAATTGATTGTTTTACTCTTTAAGTGTTTATTGTTCCATCATTATCTGTAGTTAGGTTATGACATCTTATCATTTTTAATACATTTGAATAAACAAGGCGAACCTAAAACATTGAAATCCTTCAATTTACAGCACAATTAACACCAGCTAAACCTATTCATCACTTGATTCTTTTATTTTTAATGGTAACATTTATGATTACACGGTTACAGGCCACAGTGTAAATTCTGTTGCCTTGTCTTGCCTGGTATAATAAATGTTAAATAGTAAGAGATGAGGGCTTGCCACTGACAGGTTGCCATGGTTCCCCTGGACCGGTTGGAAAAATGTGGGCAGTAGGGAGTGGGTGAACTATGCTTTCCCACTCCTGCTTCCGTGGCTGAAGTGGCCTTGGGCAAGGAACTTAACCCCACAACTGCCTCCCGGGCACAGCCTCCTGCTCCTGGTGTGTGTTCACTACCTGAGGACAAATTCATTGCTCAAATAGTTACTTTTAAATATAAACAACTATGAAGCTTAAAAAACTCAAATAAAATCATGTCTTAGACTTTGTCTAAAAATTAGGTCTGTGTTTAATAAGAAGCCTATCTGGCTTTATTCATCTCAGATGCACGACGAATGACACATTCATTTCGTTTAAAGTTTGTATTTCAAATCTTATATCTAATATCTATCATTTTAACTTTCAATTATAAAAATTGGAAAGCAAATGGACCTTTTTTTTTAACAGCATATGTAATTTAGTTGTAATAACAGGTCCACATATGATCCACTTTAAAGTGAATATATTAGTAGAAAATTAGTTTTAAAGTCCTAAAAACTGACCCATTTTTATGCGTTTCTCACATGTTCCCAAACAAACTGTCGGTTTCCACTTTTAAAGGGAACGTGCAAGGCTGCAAATAAGGGAACAGAATAGATTTTGCTTCCTCAAGCAGTCTGAGGAGTGGAAAATTTAGTCTTTTCCATAAAAATCTTTGGCAGCACATGTTTTGGAGCACAACAGCAAGAGACTTTCACATTGGCCAAAGGTAGACCTGCACAAAGACATTACTATAGTAGTAATTAGAAATTAGGAGACTCTTTCACTTATTGAGTCATTATTCATGCATTAGTATGACTTCAAATTGTCCAAGACAACCTGGAACAATTCCTAATGCACTGATACAAAAGCAAATATGTTTTTCATAATGTGATTCTCCCTTTGGATAACTAGGTCTAACTTGGAGCAACTTGGAATCTAGTTCAGCATTTGTCCTAATTACATAATATCAAACATGGCAAGAGACAAAAGATGAAGCAAACGTGTAAAGGTTGCTTAGATTATGTTTCCTGCTGACTAAATCTTTGTCTTGATAACTAAAACAGCAGCAAATGAACGAGGGAGCTAAAAATGTCTTTGGCAGTTTTTTTTTTTTTTTTTTTTTCCCCCCCTCGGGTATTTCTGATGGCAAATAAAATTAATCCATTTCCTTTAATCACATCCTGTGAGAAATTCAGTTCTGTGAAGATGCCAGAAAGCAGCCAAACTAATTGTGAGATATCTGTTGAAACATAACAGAAGAACAGTCCCTGCACCTAAAATATAATAGAGTCGGAAAGAGATATCGCTGGGGACTGACTCTTCAGCACTTACTTAGAGCATAAAGACTCAAGCAGAGTTCAGTCCAGCTTCATGAGGGCATTAATTATAGATTAATGGCTGCACTGCCATTAAGCATGGCGATGCAGCTATGGGCTTGAATCACTGTAACGGCACGGACTGAGAATGAATATGCCTGAAGCATGGGTCTCATTAGACTCTCTCAGCTGATTCTCATAAATTCTGATTCTTTTTTTTCTTTGGGATTGGTTTGGGATACGCTTATTTATAAATGTTTGTAAAGCTTGAGTTTTTAACAGTGTTGAGATTAAATGGCCCATATACCATGCTAAACTGCAGCATGAATAGTATCACTCATGAACCTGAATGGTAACGAGCAATAAATAAATCAACCTCCTGAGCAAGTCTGCAACATGTAACTATTCAAAGGCTTTTTCTAGGCTTCTTTGATGCTTTACTGATGCTTCGTTGGTGATTAACTGAAATCTGGTTTTTCTGGTGACCCGGACATGGCTATATCTAGAGCCCAAAGTCATTTAATTTAAAAGCAAATTAGATTTTTTACTGCACAGGTTTTGGCTTGATTATGTCATTTTATTTCAAAGTGCTGGCTCCTAAGGAGGAATGGTAATGTTAGTTTTAGTTCTAAAATTGCAGTGAAGTCTTGCAAACAGCAATAACATAAGCTACAGGCATAACATTTTGGTTTGATAGCTAAGAGTGGTGCCATTTTTTTTTTAGCACTACAATTTGGTCACTACAGGCTTGTCTTCAAAAGCACAAATTAAATAGCCAAGATATTGCATTATGTATTTGGTGTTAAAAACATGTTTATTTTTCAGTTCATTCATTTCGACTGTGATATAAGGCAAGGAGGGGTCCTTTACATTTGTATAGTTTATACACGGCCACAGAACACCACTGTGAGCAAGGCTGGTAGCTTTCAAGCAAACTTAGAAATGCACTGAACATGTTCGTCCTTTATGATATTTGAAGTAATTTTCTCGTATTTTTAAATTATTTTATATGGGATTGTTTAGAAATAGCTCAGTCCTTTAATGTCTGGACAGAACAACAAGTGAAAGTGAAATCGACATGTTACAGCACAACACACAGTGAACCCCAATGAAATTCAGCCTCTGCATTTTACCCATACACACCGTGCTGCAAGAGGCAGCTATTTAAAGGGCCCGGGGAGCAGTGAGGGGGACGGTACCTTGCTCAAGGGTACCTCAGGGCAACCTACTGATCTAGGTTCAAACTGATTCAAACTGATTCAAATCCTTTTGAATCTTTCCCATCCTGGGGCCAACTCCTTAACCACAAGACCACCACTGCCCCAAGCTAATAAAATCAATACTTGAGGACTGTGCAATGGTTAACTTATATTTCTATGTTAGATATGTTTAAAACAACATCTTTTAACTGTAGGTGAAACACATGTTCCTAAGTATTAGCTAACAGATTCACTGACATCACTAAAGTATATTCAAGTTTCTTTTATCAACTGTAATTTAACTCTGTTTTCTTGAAAAAATGATCTAGAATCTAAAATCAGGCAATGGTCATGGTCCAAGCTCTTAGCTAAGCTCTAGTTTATTTGAGGCAGGTGAATAAATACATAGATTTGTACGTTTGTTAGTTGTATGCATTATTCAACACTAGTGCTCAACATTTCTCAGTCTGAAAGTAAGTAACAGACTAAACTACACTGGCCAAACCAGAAAGTACTAGAAAAATGGTAAAGCACCTGAAACATCATAAAAAAAAACAAAACAAAAAAAAAAAACAAAACAAAACAAGAACTTAAATTACTCACACTGGTTTAAGAGCAGGGCTGAGGTGAAACCTTACAGGATCTCCTGGAAAGGGACAACATAAACAAGATGAAAGGTTAAAAAAGAAAACCCCAGGACAAAATTACTAGGGTGTAATCTTGGGACCTTTCCTCCTTCTTGATGTAGCTAAAAAGAAAAAAAAAGGAAAATCAATGAAACGGTGTAATATCTACCCAGAAGTGATAAGTCGGCCATAGACAGAACCAGCCTTATTTCAGGAAAGCAACTGTGAGAATGCTTATCATTTCGTTATAAACACAGAAACATTTTACACAATTGGTATCCCAATAAAACCTCCACACACCAATTCTGGAGCAAGCACTACAGGTCTCAGCAGCCTTACAGCCTCCTGTCTATCATTCAGGAAGTCCCTGAGAAGGCAGTCACTCACTGAGAAAGGCTGTTAGGATTTCTTTTCCTCTTATCATTAAGTCACCACAAGCAGTTTGGCATCTTCATGTTCATGCGATCAATTCGAGCAGTCTCACTGGTTGGCTTGGACGTGCTGCAGGCCAATAATGCGTAAAGCCTGAGGTGGCATTCAAATATGTCGATTTGTTCCAATCAGTTACCCTGTGCCCAGTGCTGCTCTGTAGATTCAGTTAATTGCACTATTTGCCTGTAATTGTCTTTAACTGACAAAAGATTATTTGATAAATGGGGGTCTATTATTCCTGGTCAACACACTATTGATTCAACAACATAATCACATAAATTCAGATTAGTTTCATAATATCTGAGTCTGTTTGTTTGCAATTTGCTATATTATACACTGCTTATGGTAACTCATTAGGTCTCATACTGTGACTGATTTCACTTGGGAGACTGATTGACACACAATGGTAGAGCCTGGTAGCACTATATTGCCATATCCATCAATATTATGGAGTCACTGTTGGACAGTTACAGGATTTCTCCAAAGAAAATAAACTCCACTTTGGAAATGAATTCTCTCCTCTTGAAGGGAACAGACTGATTACAATCCGGTGTGGCCCTGAGTTTATCCAATAGAGTTGCCAGGCCATTGAGGTTGTACAGATCAAGGCAAAGAGAAGAAGCAAGCATTGTCTGCTAATCTGTTCTGCAGTAGATTGCCTTGTAGAAAAAGAGCAAGACCTCAAAAAAAGCAGATCTGCAGACAACCAACTAGCAGGTATGTAATTGGCATGCACTGGAAGAATGATTTTTCACCTACACTCAATTCCACACTATCAGGCTAGCTGTGTACTGATGGGAGTGTTACATTTTAAATTGCTTCAAACTATTTTTATTTTTTATAAAGTATGACTTTGCAATGTATGGCATGTATGGTTAAACCCTGCTGGCCGATGCAGACATAAACATGCAATAAACAAGATATAAGCCATGCACTGAATAATTGATTAAGAGCATCAGCAAACAAACAATGTAAAACTTTGCTTGGTGGATAAGTTTATGAATGTTACCCAAATAGCCAGGAAAAATGTACATATGGGCCTGATGTAATCTGCAGATTTTTGTGCATATTTTAAATCCATGTGACATAATCCTTTGAAAAAAAGAGTCTTTTCCAATATATGAAAGAAAACTGAAGCTAGAGCAATATCTTGTTGCCAGTTGGGCAGAAAACATAATCACTACCATTCACGGGAATGTCACCAGCTGGTACATATGAGGGGTGTGTCACAGAGAAACTATATAAAACTGATGTTTGGTTCATTTTTTTTTTTTTTTTTTTTTTGATGATGCAAGTTTAATCATTTCCCTGCGTCGTCTTACAGAGGACAGATAACAGTGAAGTGACAGCATGCAGGGCAGATAGAGTGTGTGGTCCAGGATAATGAGACAGCAGCTAGACAAAGCTAGGAAGCCTCTTACAGTCCCACTGAGAGGTTCACCCTGTAAAGTCATAAAGCAAAGTCACGGTGAGCAATTGTTTCTTATCCAATAAAACAAGTTTCTCAATGTGAAAGAATAGGTAGTCATTCTTTTATTACAATAAAAAAAACATATATCATTGCTGTGATTTTTTCAAATTATTGCTGACAGCTCTTAAAATATTATGAACATTTAAGATGAATGGACCAATAAATATGGTCCAGGATAGTATGTGACACATTCTCGTTTCCTCGACTTCCATTAACATTTTTCAGTTGACCAGCCAGTTTTCCATAAAGGAGATATGAAATATTGTTATAAACAGCCATTCTTACTCTTAGAAAGAACTGAATTATGAGGAGACTCTCTCCTATAATATAGAATGAGGAGCAACACATTCATTGCTGAATTGAGGAAGAATTGCAGAAATGCTTCCGTTTTCATAAAGCCATAATTATTTCCTTAAGTATCAATAGATCTGTGCTAGATTTTTGAGCAACTGGGCTTTTGTACTGGGTTATGACTTCACATCCAGTTTGGTGTCTTTGCCAATTCACTGGCCATGACAGATGACATTTGCAAAAATATCAAAGAAGCCCCCTGATAGCTTTTGTGAGGCTTGGTCTAAAAACCATCTTTGCTGTTTTTTTTAGGGAAACATCTAAACATCTGTAACAGTGACGGGGTGCAGGAAGGACGTCAACACTGAGCCAGGAGTTCGGATCATAACTTTATTAACAATATTTATAAAACAAGATCCAAGGACTGCAGTTCTAACTAAACCAAAGGAACTGCAGCCTAAGCAAAGTTACCCAGATTACCAAGTGTACCAAACCACCATTGCATGTAGGCTTAGCTTAACGAATGAGCCGCACTCTGTTCTGACTCATCGGGGCTTAGTCAGCCCCAATGAGGCACACCTGTGCCTTCATTAGCTCAGGTATGTTCAATCAGAACAGAGCGCCCTCTAGCGTGCCCAAAACACACCTCATCCGTGACAACATCTAAACAATTAAAATATTCATACTTAATAGAATATTAGAACAATCAAATATCTACAAAGGTCCCAACAAAGGTCCCTTCTGTTTCTAAAGTTCAATAAATATCACTCACACTAGAAACATTTTCATGTAGTTCATTAAGAGCTCAACCTCTGACGAAGACAAAGACACAGTTTGAACACAACAGCAACATTAAAACACATTTATTTAAATGAAATAATTATGCTGAGAGTGACCCATTTCACATTCTCAGATACAAGATTTTGTCCAATTAATTACAGCTCAATCAGTGAGTAAGCACATATACTGTCATGGATGGTGCTTCCTCAGGGTCAGTGAAAATAATACCGTTCTTCCACTCGTGCCATCTCTTTGAAGTTCTTCCTTGCTGTTCTCTTTATTGAAAGCAAAAAGAGCAATGCCTTATTTGTATTGAGATCCAAGACAGTTTGTGAGAACCTTGGACTAAAAATAAAATTCTTAAGGTGGTACAAGATGTTGAGAGCAGTAGCGAGGATATAATTAAACATTTGCGTGTACTTTTCATACGATGGGTGAGGGAGTGTTTATCTAAACAAACACTGACTCTTAGTTGGTAATTATGAAAAAAGCCTGGATCACTTATTCATGTGCTCATCCATGTACTTCAGTGGCTTCCACCCTTCTCATCCCTTTTTTGGGTCAGGTTTTGCCATCAACTGGAGGTTTGGGGAGACAGAGGGAAAAATGTCATTTGAAAGACATCAAAGCCATTTAATCCAATATAATTCTTTTCTGTCAAATGCAAAAACTTGGGCCAATGAATGGGTAATGGCCTTAATGTGGAGCTAACTCTAGTGCAGAAAATGTGCCTGCACTCAGACTAAACCGAGCTCTAATTGCGTCACTCCGGTGACTATATTTCAGCGAAACTGCATTGCATAACCGTTCTGGGGTGTAAAATTTACAGGCGAGTAAAATCTGGCAGCACAGGAAGCTGACATATCTGCTGGTGGCATTGCGTTGTCCATGTGACTAATACAATCGCAAGTAACACACACTCACAAAAACACACACACATACATTATGTGCTCATTATTTCTAGTCAGTTTTGGTATACTTAACAGAGCACAACCAGGAGTCCAATTTTCACAAGCTGTCTGTGCTCCCTCCGCACAAATTCTGTCCACATAGCATGTCCAGGTCCCCTGAGAGTCCAACAATGACTCCCCCTGCTTCCAGACTTTATTTTAAGATCCTTTTTTTCATGTTCTTCTCTTTCTGTAATTCCTGCTGCTATGGTAACTGCAATGTGAGGAACAATTAGGCCTCTGTTTTGACATAGAGAGCAGGCCCGTGTCTGGGGCAAACGTTTAAAGCACTTTGAAAGCCGCCAGTCCCGCAAAAAGGGAGGCACAACAAGACAGAGGCACCATGAAATGTGCTAGCTAAGCTTGGCTTTGTTCTTCAAAAAATGCTCACCTTTGTTTTCTCTCTTTTTTTTGCAAATTATCATAATATGACACATTGGTCTCAGAAGTTGAATGATTCCAGCAAACAGGGCCAGGTGATCAAAGTGCATAGCTTCCATCATGGTCTTCATGTTTGCATAAGAGCCATCTGCTTCAATTAGAAGTCATTTTGTTGGTGCCGGTGTGTGCGTGGAGTTCTAAAAGATAAGAGGGGGTAATTTTGGAAGTGAGCTGTTGGCTGTAAAAGAAGAAACTCTTGATTATATGAAAAATTACTTAATGATACATTTTTGTGACCTTTGAACCTGCAGAATCATAGGCAGCAAATGTACCAGTTGTGTAATTATGGCCAAGAAAAATAAAACTGAGGCAGATTTCATTGAAATGCAACAAAGCAAATTATCCTTGCATTTTTAAGTAAAATATATATAAATATTGCTGAAGTTTCTAAACATCAAAAAAGAATGTATATTTATTATATGTAACAATTGCATAAAATGTATATTAAATTCAAAACAGACTTTTGGGTGTGTTCTAGTATATCCCAGAGTAAAGCCATCCACAGATTACCTTAGCAATCAAACAGATATTTCCCATGGATATTTCCCAGATATTTCCCAGATATTTCACGGATATTTCCCATGGTTATTTCCATTAAGGAATAAATAAGGCACAGAATATACAGCAAAATTACTTTATTGAACTTCTGTGTTTGTGTGTGTGTGGGTGTGTCTGTGTGTGTGTGTGTTTTCTGAGTATGTGATTAATGTGGAGATTATTCCCAAGCATCTCAACAAAAGAACACCGTCCCTGATACCCTCTAATGATGCCCTTATGCTCATCACAGACACTATGACATACTAGCTTCCATTTATAGAACCAAAAGGTAGATGCCCCTTGGTTTCTCAGACCTTGAACATTGCTGAAATTTCTAAGAAAAGAAAATAAACATTTTAATAGAACATCTCATTGCATTGTGTAAGACACACATGCATCTTATCACATTTAAAACTGGCTTTTAACTCATTCCTCAGGACATATTTACTTTAGGAGTTCTGCAAAATCCTGCTCTCAGACAACATCTGAGAGCTACTCTGCTCCTGAAATGCCCTGATGGGAATCAGAAGATGACAGTTGCATCTCCTGAATTTCATGCCATCCTTCCTAGAGTGGTGTGGCTGTTTATCACTGTTGCAGATGCTGTTCTCACTGCCAGCCACGCTTGCTGTCCTCAGGGTGTGTGTATGGTGACACCTGTTAGTACTGCCATATTTCTTCCCCTTTAAGTGAAACTAAAAATGACTATTTGTTTTGTGAACATACAACACAGCACAACAAAATGCTTTCTTTGCATTTGGCCCATACACACATTGCAGCAGGGGCAGCCACACGTCCAGTGATAAGAAGTGTTGGGGTAGGACTTTCCTCAAGGGTACCTCATGGTAACTTGCTAGTCTGGCAATTGAACCCACAACCTTCTGAATATGAGGATTCGTCCCTACCAGCTAGGCTACCGCTGACCATCCCTGGAAGTGTTGCTATGTCAAAGTCTTCTCTTCATGAGGAACTGGGCTGCAATGACAGTTCTTTAAAGAAGCAGATAATGTTAAGAGTCTTCTGCTTTCCAGAGGAGATAATTTACAGTCTTATATAATTGTATATACAGTCTTATTATATAATTGGGTGGACTATGTCAAAGGCTATAAGCAAACACTGTAATGGTCCAACCAGAGAACAGCATCTTAACAACATCAGCGCTTTAGGTATGCAGTGGTGTGAGAAGATAGATTGGCAGTAGACAACCAAGTTTTTTGGTCTGGAGGGAGTCAGCTGAGCAGTCTCCATGTATTTGGATGCATAATCCAGCATCAGCAGGTAAGTCTTCCCAGCATGAAAAGGTCAGTGGCTAATGTTTGCCTTTGTCTGTCGAGGTAGTGTGGTTGCATCAGCAGCTTCTTGTTGTTCTGCCTCTCTGGACAGCATGTTGAGCAGCTAAGAACCAGTTCATTCAGATGTTTATTCAAGCCAAGCTAAGATGTGACTGTCATGTGCACACCTTGCACCAATGGCCTATATGCGGTTTGGCGAACACATCATTTCTCACAGCTGATAGGATGACAAGTCTGGTTCCCTGTTCTCTTACAGTGAGAAATGCCATTTCTGCCCTGTTCAGCCTGAGTTTTGAATTCCTTCAGCTATGTACCAGCCACCACAAAGCTGAATCTGCAACGCTTCACCAGCTCTCTTAGTTTATCCAGGTAAGCTTGACTTGCAGCAAACTTTTCTGTAATGGTGTCTGTGTAGATGTTTGTGCCTTCCAGAAAATCCTTTTTCTCTATTGTTACACTCATCTTTATTTGGATCATTTGACAACACTCAAACAAGTAGGAGGAACCAGTAATTGGGAACCTAAAGAACTCAGCAGTCCTGGGTCAGCCTCCATCTCTCCAATGATAAGGCTGCAGAACATCTCACAGGCCCAAGTCGGCCCCTAAGCCTCATTTTTCCTGTGCATGTAGATTGTTCTGTCTGCGAGTGATTCATTTGTTTGCAGGACATAGGTAAATACATTACATACATTAACCCCTCTATTATCAGTTCATGGCTAATGAAGGTGGTTTGTCAGATCCTGGAAATCTTTTGTTGGCTCAACACTTTATGCCCAGCAGTTCTTTTTTGATAGGAGGTTTACAAAGGTTGATCCAGCTGGTTGAACATTCTGTGAAAGCTCTTCAGCTCATCATTGGTTTGCTCATCCATCATCATTATAGCTCTCTTGTTCTTGGTTCAGGAGTTATGCCACTGCTGAAGATTATGTGTCCCATAAAGGTCATGTCTTGAATTGACAGGTCACAGTCATCAACATTTAACAAGATGCCTGTCTTCTGTAGTCTGCCCAGCGCTGCATGCAGTTTGGTGTTATGGTCCTGTCTGTAATCGACCCCACTCGAGCAAATCATTCATGTGGCAGACACCGCCTGGAGGTCGTCTGTGACCTTTGTCAGCATTTGGTTTTGGAAGTGTCCTAGTGCAGAGGTAATTCTTAAAAGGAGTCTGTTGAAATAGTTTTGTGATATCCATGCATTTCTGCACTGTTCCTGTCTTTTTTGGCACCACCACTATGATAAACACCAGTTCATCGGTTCTTTCACTCTGATTACCTCAAGGCTGACTCACCTCTCCAAGGCTAGAGGACAGATTTGTGTGCTTTGTAGAGTTCCATACATAGAGTTTCTATGTTGATACTGTTTAGATGTGCAACCAGCTCAAGCTTACTGACAGTGGGCCACCCCAGCAATGTCATTTGATGATATACATGTCATCCATCATCCTGTCATATTTCTATAAATCATACATTTCTTCCAGGTCCCATCAGTTTTTCTGATGCAGAAGAAATGGTGAGAAGGAGAGGTTTTAAACACAGTGTGTGGGAGAACACATCTATGGCATTTTAATTTGCATCCATCTGATTGTGGCTGGATAAGGATCATTTTAGTTTCACTTTAATACTGCAATTTAGTTTAATTTGCAGCATGTTGTGCATCCAAATTGGTTTGCAGCACTTATGGCTGGTGAAATCTTTGGACACTTGACTAGAGATTGACTGTCACTGGCATCCAATTTGTTCTCACCTTTCATTATGACTTGCTGGCTCTTCACCTTCTTGCCTTGCTACATGTTGATCATGTTGAACTTCAGCTTTGTCCAACTTCTCTTTCTCAGGAGTTGCTTATCTAGCAGGGCCAACTACAGTCTTCAAATCATATATAGCATATATATAGCTCATCATATAGCAGCCTGTAGTTGCAGTGTTGGAAACAACTCATTTTCTCCTTGTATGTGCATATTGCTTGCATCATAATTTTATTTCTTGGAAGGTATACTGGATGCCCTTTTAAGTCCGCTTTATTTCCTCAAAGTCAGCCCAAGAAACATCCGCCTCCACTCCCATATATCATATAAATTTTTTGATCTGATACTCCTCTGGGCTACCATTAGGAGTAGCTGCCTGAAGAAATCTTTTGAATCTCCATATCCACTAGGCAATCTTGAAAAGTCAAAGCTCTCCAGTGGCGGTATTCAAAACATAGCACTAGCACTTGGTCATGGTGCTTTCTGTACAACTGTCAGTGCCTCCTGAACATTTGTCTGTCAATTCATTTTTTTTTTTTACCTCCTTTCTTATTGAAAAAGCCTCCCAATGATATATCAAAACACACCTGTGAAGTTTTTATTTGACGCATGATTAATCTAGCTCTTTTTAAAATGATTTAGCAAACAACAGCATGTCTTGTGTAGCAAACATGTCCTGTTTCTCCACTGTACCCATACCATGCACATATACATAACGGTTTATTTCTGATGCAGCATGTTTAATTAGATATATTAGCAGGTGTAACACAATCAGAATCAGATTTTTTTTTTTTTTTTTTTGTATAGCATTAAGCCTGCAGGTTGAAGAGGGATATTTCGTAATAGTCGAGTGCTAATAATCTGAAAATGTGAGATGAATGGCAATGGTTTCATGTACTCTTTACTTTTATTGATGTTTCAAAATGTCCTTTATTCTCAACTCAATTTTCACTCTCATAGTCTGGACGTGATAGAGCCTGCTTCTCAATGAGCTTGAATTAATTTGCCTCAAATTAACTGATAAGCCTCCTAATATTGTCTATTTGCCTGCTAGTGCCACCAGCTTTAACTGAGTGTACCTGTTCTGAATACTTTGCATGTATGACATTGAAAATTTCCAGTGCAGTCTAGTCATTATTAGTTAAAAATTTGAACAAAAAAAATCTGATGACCTAGCACTTGCAGAATCTTAATCTGAAAGCTCTGAATGAAACTTCTTGAGGTATTGGACCACTAAATCTATGTACTTGTTAGCAGAAAAGATAATGCATCTGCTCCATCTTGCAAAACCAATACAATATGCATACAACAAAGTTTACATTCTTTATTAAATATGAAAGATAAAAGTCTCCATGTGTAGTAGTCAGGTGTTAGACATGTTCTTGCTTATCCAAAACAATCAAATCTTAGGCTGGATTATAAACCTGGCACTGGGCAGTCCTCATCTCTCTTTTAGAAGCTCCAGGTACAATCCAAACAGGCCCTGCCTGTAAAGTAGCTCTCTAATCCCCTGTTCTAAACGGTGACTTACTTCAGCACAATGGATGAATGACAGACCAGTAGATGTTTTCATGAAGCTCTTGACATTTCTTCTCAAGGTTTTGGTCATGAAGTCTATCCAAATTTAAATAGGTAAAAGTAATGAGAGCTCTCGGCAGCCTGTGTCAAGCCATTTGCTCCTAAAATTGCACCATAAAAGCAGCAGTAGGGCACATTTCTCATTATCTTGATCAGCAAGCATAGGTTGCCTGTCCTGAGACCGGAGACACAGGCTCTTTTACTGTTGTAAGGAAACAGCTTGTGTAAGTCCAGGTGCTAGCAGTTTTGACATCTTCGCTGACAGTCAAAACCCTCAGTGTTCTTGCTTGAATGCCACCCAACATACTGCCAACAAAGCAGCAGAGGTGCTTCTACAGCACGGACAGAATCTGAGCTGTGCCATGTCGCATCCATGGCAAAGAAAAAGCTGATTGCAATCCCTAAGGGGAAAGATAAAGCATTAAGTGACTTGCTGATTTTGCTTAGTGCCCACACAAAGTCAAGTGGTTAGTGGACTTCTCCAAGTTTGTGACACTTTGCAATCATTCATGGTAGAGGAGCTGTGATCAGTCTTGTGTATGGGGGTTACCACAAAGACTTGGAATTGGACACAACAATGGGTGACACAGAACTCCCCTGAAGAAGTAAGCCATTTTGCAATGAGTTAAACCTAAACAACATATGGTAAAGAAAAGTCTGTATATCTCAGTCTGAAGGATTTTTATAGATTTTCATGACAAGTGAAGAGAGGGACTGCATACTAAACTGCAAAGGTAAATCCTGCACAAAAAAAACACACACACTCTGGCAGTATCCATAGGAAAGTAACTATGGCGCTGTAACTGTTTCCTTTTCCACACTCTGCCTTTTAATGGCTATTCACACAATCTATGCAAATATGGTTAAGATTGTAACCTATTTAATGATAAAATAAGAAAAAATAGACATTTGATATGTGCTGATCTGAGAGGCTATTATTAGCTCTGAAGAGTTTAAGGTCAGCAATGCAGTCTACGTTTTGCTAGCTATAGACAGTTGTTCCTAGCTAGGTTCTTAGCTCACAACATAAATTATAAGTGCACAGTAGCTGAGCAAAATCTGACAGCTTAAGTTGGCAACAAAATGAAAACGCTCATGCAGAATTTCCATTTGGAAACATATCTGAGACCCCTCATAATTGCCTGGAAAACTGCACGGCTAAATAGAAACATGGAGATCGTAACTTGAATTGATCACATGAGCTTGTCATTGTTAGCAGAAAATAATTTTGAGAGATTTTTTTGTGGGACATGGGATATCTGTACTGCTTATATATTTCTTGGCAGCAGAACAGTATGCTTGAGTAAGCTTCATTGTTCTTTATGCTTGTATGACAAAATTAATTGGCAGTGCCATGCCCTAGAACAACTGAAAAGACTACAACTGAAGCATTTAAATGATTTTTTGAGTTGTCAGGGAGCTGTATAACCACTATAACCATGTGTGTACTTTCAGATCTATCTCGACTCAGCTAAAGCCTGCATTACGTTTAAGTTAAAAGTTAAGGTTCTTGATTAGAAAGTATTTCATTTACAAGAAACAGGTTGATATTTAAATCCTAATTATTTGCTAATGTTTCTCTTTATGCAATGGCCCAATGTTTAATTCCTGGAGAGTGAGTTTGTGCACATATCAGCTATTGCATAACAGTTGGACTCAGGTGGAGAGAGTCCTTGGTGATAGGGGACCAGATGGAGAAATTTGCACCTTTGGCTTGCACTCTTTATGAGGGAAAAGTACAGTCCCTCTTTTCCAATTCAAAAATCCTTTGAGCTTGACTCGGCAGAAGCAGAAGTGCAATGTGTTCGTAGCTACAACTTCATTATTCCAGCCATCTCTGAAGAGCGAGGTGAGGGGGAGGCAGAAGCTCCATACCGTTATCCATGTAGGAGGGTTGGCAGAGCTTAGATTGTAGCTGGATAGGACAGTTTGTAAGAGAGGGAGAAAGAGAGAAAGAAACAAACCTGACTTTTAAACTGTATACTGTATAAATAGTCCTATGCAAAAGTTTTGGTATGTTTAGTGTTTGGTTTGTTTTTTATTTGTTTTTTTACAGCGATTGAACTGCTGTGCATTTTAAAGCCCTACCTTCTCTATTTCTGAATTTAACATTACAAATAAAAAATACAAACATGTGTATTGTACAGCCATGCTGTGCTTATTTAAAATTCAATAGAAATTAATTATATACATTTCTTTCTTTGTATAACACAGGGATATCAGGTAGCTCAGTGTTTGTAGTTTCCATCCAAAACCTACATATGAAATGATTCATTAAATTAAATCAGATGTCTTGGTTACAGAATATAATAAATCCATTCAGTTGCTGGACTGAAAAACCAAATCCTCTGACTTTTTTTTATGTCATGTGAAATGTGCCAGCAATTTCACATGACATGCCCCAGGTTTTCCCACCCAGCACCACTGAACTTATATTAATGGAGGTCAAGTGAATTTAAGAGCCCTGTATTACATTCTGATCTGCCGGAAGTGTTACTAGAGTGTAGGTGAGATCCAAGTTTGTGTCCCTGTGGTGTTACATGTCCTTCAAGACTGGACTCAAAGTGGTGCTGCATGACAGAGGAGTGACCTTACACCATGGGAACTGACTGGGACTAATGTTTGAAGGAAAGAACAAAACCAATAACATAAAATTGAAAATAAACTGCAGGGAATAATAATAAAAAAAAATCATCACAGTATCATAGGGTGGTGGTGGTCTAGTGGTAGGGTACTTGCCTATGGCTCAAGAGGTCCCAGGTTCGAATCCCACCTCTGGCACCACCACCACTGGGTCCCTAAGCAAGACCCTTAACCCTGAGTTGCTCCAGGGGGACTGTCCCTGTAATTAGGACATGGAAATCACTCTGGATAAGAGCGTCTGCTAAATGCCGCAAATGTAAATGTAATATAGTTTGAAAATTGAGGATCATCTTGTTTATTTCTCTTCCACACTTGCTTGGTTCTGGAGCCATAACTCTGGAGAACTTGAGAGATTTGTACCTCACTTGTACCAGGGTGTTGCACAGATTGCTGTGGATGAATTTTGGCCAAGTTCGGTACATGTCTTTGATTAAACTAGTCATTTTTTTTTAAACATTTAGAGTTTGAGTCATTTTTGCTTATCAGATCCTTGTATTGCTGTGTAGCACATGTTTTTGTAGGCTGATGAACAGACATTCTCACACTACCACCAATACGTTTGGTATGATTTATACAAATTGTAAAATTCTGAAATAATTTTTTAATATCTTTCTTTAAAATACAACTTCAAAATCTTATTTTTGTTTCTTTTAAAGGTGGACTTTCTCTTTTTTCTTGGTTTATTGTCTTTCTGCAAAACTAGCTGGGCTAGAGCTTCAGACCATGGACTGATTCAGACATTCCCCAGTAAGATTTTCTGGTGAAGAACAGAATTTATGGTTTCCCACACTATCACACTACCACAATGTATGACTGTGACTCTGTAACTACGTACAGTGCTATTCACCCCCCTAGAGTCAGTACTTTGTAGAGCCACCTTTTGCGGCAATTACAGCTGCAAGTTGCTTTGGATAAGTCTTGCCACCTCTTGCCACTGGGATTTTTGTCCATTCCTCAAGGCAAAACTGCTCCAGCTCCTTCATATTGGATGGTTTTCGCTTGTGAACAGCAATCTTCAAGTCTGACCGATTCTCAGACAGATTCTCAGTTGGATTGAGGTCTGGACTTTGATTAGGCCATTCCAACACATTTAAACGTTTCCCCTTAAACCACTCGAGTGTTGCTTTAGCAGTATGCTTAGGGTCATTGTCCTGCTGAACCTCTGTCCCAGTCTCAAATCACAGGCAGACTGACACAGGTTTTGCTCAAGAATATCCCTGTATTTAGCCCCATCCATCTTTCCCTCAACTCGGATCAGTTACCAGTCCACTGCTACTGAAAAACATTTCCACAGCATGACGCTGCCACCACCATGTTTCACTGTGGCGACGGTGTTCTTGGGGTGATGGGATGTGTTGGGTTTTTGCCAGACAGCATTTTCCTTGGTGGCCGAAAAAGTTACATTTTTGTCTCACCTGACCAGTCTCACCTTCCTTCATACATTTGGGGAGTCACCCACATGTCTTTTGGCAAACTCAGAATGTGCCTTCTTATTTTTAACATTAAGTAATGGCCACTCTTTCATAAAGCCCAGCTCTATGGAGTGTATGGCTTATTGTGGACCTATGGACAGATACTCCAGTCTCTGCTGGGGAACTCTGCAACTCCTTCAGGGTTACCTTTGGTCTCCGTGCTGCCTCTCTGATTAATTTCCTCTTTTTGAGTTTTTGTGGGTGGCCCTCTCTTGGCAGGTTTGTTGTGGTACCGTGTTCTTTTCATTTGAAGATGATTGATTTGATGGTGCTCCGGGGGATCATTAAAGATTTGGATATTTTTTTTATAACCCAACCCTGACTTATACTTCTCAACAACTTTGTCCCTGAATTGTTTGGAAAGCTGCTTGGTCTTCATGGTGGGATGCCTCTTGCTTAGTGGTGTTGCAGCCTCTGGGGCCTTTCAGAAAAGGTGTGTTTATACTGACAGATCATGTGACACTTAGATTGCACATGGGTGGAATTCATTTCACTAATTATGTGAAATATCTCTCTTTTAGAATATATTTTAGACAATTCAGTCTACTCCACTGTAAAGGTTCAAATACTTTTTCACACAGGAGCAGATGGAAAATTGTAGTTTGCTTTGTTGCATAAAGTTTTCACATTGTAATAGTTCATCAAAGTATTTTATTTGGAACAAATCTAAATGAAAAAATATTTAAATAAGCCTCCACACTCACTACATGCTCCCTCATTTCTCCTGTTCCTGGTGGACAGATCTACAGATCATTGTTTCTGTCTGTCACACATGATTAGCCATGATCTCTCCATTTTGCACTTGCTTTTCAGGTTTTCCCACATGTTCCATTAAGCCAGAATGTGTGACGCAAATCTTTTAACAAACCTACGTCAAGGCCTCTACAAAATCCTTCATCCTTCGTTTCCTCTCTGTGTTACCACCACTTTTGCCTTCTCAGCAGCGTGAGGGTGACAGAGAGATGGATGGATGGATATCAGCCTTGTCATCTGCTGATGGGTTTTAAATACCCCTGGAGAATGGCTGGCTCTGTGGCTCACCTCCACCCCTGCCTCTCCGGCACCCATTTTTGCTGACATCCATCATCCCCGACCCCAGCCTTGCCTGCCCTCATCATGCGAGTAATGAAACGTTGCTTAAAGAAACTTAAAGGTTCTCTAATTTCTTTCTTCCCAGGAGCAAATAAAGGAGCACAAGACCTGCTTCTCATTTTTTAGGTATCCCCACCTACATCAGCCTGCTTGGACCTTGGGGAGATAAATAGTCGTGAGCAATGCATCCGTCACAGAAGCAGCCTTGTTGCTGCAGTTTCCTACTAGAAGCTTTTAAAAATAAAGGTTCCAAAAAGATTTCTTTGGAGCAATGCAATGGAAGAATCGTCCTTTAACTGAGAGAGACAGAACCCTATTAAAAATAAATAAATAAATAAATAAATGATATATTTTAAATCCTGTTTTGCTAATTCATGATGTCACAGTGTCACGATGATGAATGGCACTGTAGAGGATTCTAAAATGACCAAAAAATTTGAATGACATCAATAATGAAATCAAAATCTGGAGACCTTGACAAATTGCAAATTAAAGCATATTAACACTTGGTAGCGACAACATATTTTCCCCCCAAATGGTTAAAATACTAAATAAAATATGCCTAAAAATCTATTGTTTGTCAGTGTATCATATTCAAATATATACTCAATATATAGTATTATTTTGCACAAAATGAAAAATGGATGCCATGATCCCTACTTTTGATGATTCTGCAATGTTCTGCACTCCTTTCTTTTTTTCTTTAAGCTTAAGAACACATAAGCATGAAACCAACATTGACGTGAAGCCTCTTGGCAGATGGCTTCAGGGTACGGCCTGGGGATTCTATCCTTGGTTCAAATGAGGGGAAAAGCCGGTGCAGCCTTTGAGGTGTGTGCGATGACTGTATGTCGTTTCCATAATCACAGATCACAGTTGAGTCTCTGCAGCTGTTTCCTCTTATGCTCAAGTGAAAGACACATTGCACTTGCAAAACGTGTAGAAAAACCCAGCCAACACCGTGCACTTTTTTTCTCATGAACACTAAAGAAATACGGGCAAGGAGAAAGGTGTGAACAAAAAAAATTATCCATGCATCTTTGCACATGGGAGAAAATGTATACCTCACATTTTTCATTACAGCTTGTGAGCCAAAGTGCTCACCAGGAAGCAATTATCTTTGCTTTGAATGTGGTTTGATTCAGTGGGGGTTAACTAGGATGATGCCTTAAGCTGATAAGTCTCAACCTTGAATACCCCCTTCCTGGAGATCCATCCATCTCCATTACAAACTGCCAGTATGTGAAGCTGTTCAGCACAAGAGAGCTCCATTAAGGGCCTCATCACAAGATAAAGAGACTGAATCAGGTAATTAATATTACTTTTAGAATAAAAGATGTGTCCACCAACTTGAGAATTGATGATCCCTTTATTTACATCTTCATAACTTGATTGCAAGATCAAATAACATGATTGCAGACAAATAGGTCTATAGGTCCCATATTCCCTTTTTAATAGCACTGTTGTTTTAGTACTAACTATGTCCAAAATAACACTTCCTGAGACCTACACCTAATGAAACTCCTGTACAAAAGAAATAAGCATGCAAATCACTGCCATGATTGCCTGTCCAAATTCCTAGATAGATGAAGTGAAAGTGACTATTTTTCATTATGAAATACAGCACAGCACACAGTTCTTCAGAGATTCTTGCTTCTGATGGAGGGGAATGATATCACCCACTATTTCAGACCAACCTTTACCAATGTGCCAGTCAAATCACATACATATTGTAGAAACTGCTCTGCAACAACAAAGTCACTTTATTTAAAACTTTAGAATTTTAATTACTATAAGAAAACTATTTTTCACATTGATCTGGTAAACAAACATGGAGTATCTTTCAAAAAATAGAACAAAAGTGCAAACTTACAAAGAAAAATACTTAAGGGAATAGACTGGCCAAAATAAAAATGGACCCATTGCTTCATCTATTGTAAACCTGCCATCTCGCCTCCCACAGTATGGCTGCATTGGTCCCAAGAGTAAAATCTTCCCATTTAAAGATTGAGAAAAGCCCCCTTCTGATAACTGAAATGTCTACTTTTTTCTCTCCTTCCAGCTGGCTAATGCAGAAAGAAGTTACGCATCTTGCATTATTGCAATGGCTTTATGATATATTTGCTTAACATATTCTGAATATTGCATTGAGACCCTGATGGACCAATAAAAAAAAAAGGATGTTTTATATTTAGGTCAAACCAATGAACCAATGCTGTATTTTGGAACACTACAAAACATGACAAAAAATAAAATAAAAGCTAAATTTAGGCAGGGATATTAAGTGTTCCCTGTAGAGCTGCAGAACAGCTTTGTAGTACATTTAATATTTGTCAGTATAGAAGATAAAATTAGGTTTGGGTGGATGCTTTTTCTTTAAATTGTGTTTTTGGCCTGGGAAAAAAGAAAAACAGCTGTGACCAATTACACACCAGATGCTAAACCAATAGAACATAAGCAACACACTCTCACTCACTCATTTTCTTAGCTGCTTGTCTTAATTTGGGGGTGAGGGGCTGCTGGAGTCTGTCCCAGCACTCACAGGGCTAAAGGCGAAACACCCTGGACAGGTCACCAGCCCATCACGGGGCAGACACACACTCACGGCCAGTTTAGCATCTCCAATCCACCTGGCATGAATGTCACTGAACGGTTGGAGGAACCCGGAGCTCCTGGAGGAAACTCACGCAGATATGAGAAGAACATGCAAACTCCACACAGAAAGAACCCGGACCATTCTGCCTGGGAATCGAACTCAGGACCTTCTCGCTGTGAGGCAACAGTGCTGCTCACTGCACTGCCATGCCACCCAACATAAATAAAACAAAAAATAAATGTGAACGTGTAATTCACAGTTCAGAGTTAACTTCAGTTCCTTATGGGCGTTATGCTCATGTTTAAGTCCCAAAAAATGAACGGATTACTCAGAAAAGTACATATCTTTCAGTTTTACTTCATGTCTCACCTCTAAAAGGGAAGATCGGCTAGTTTTCCATGTTTACACTCCACCAATCACCATTCATCATTCAGTGAAGCTCAACCATCCCCGTACAGAAAATGAATCAGGATTGAGGGATAGAAAAGACAAACATGGAAGTAACAGATGGTGCACTATTATGCTGCAATGAACATACAGGAACATTAAATTCATCTGGGTTTCTGTGAAACACATATTAGATTGATTTAAGGCCCATAACAGCAGCATGAAGCCTTTAAAAAATGGGCGTACTTACTAATTATGAGGAATTCCTTACAAAATGAAAGACAAATCTCCTTTGTACAGTTATGCCAGATCAATGGAAAAAGGACATTAGCAGTGAGCAAAACGCTACAAGGCCTTAGGCAAAAGAAGTTAAGGGAAAGTCAAGTATATCCTTTAATCCATCTAGTTATGAAGCGTAATATACACTGGGGTATCCGAGATTTTTGTCAGTCTTTATAGAAATGCACCACTGAAGGAATTTTAGATTAAAAAGAAATTAGAGTGAAGATTTATAATGTTTTATTGATCAAGATCTGGGAGAATCGATTGGCGTCGGCTTGGAGGTTAATGATGTATTGTTTGGCTTAAGTGAGGCCTCCAGTCAGGCCTGATCAGTTGAGTAATCAGTGTGACTGTAGCAAATAAAAAAAAAAAACTCACTAATTGAGGAATACAAACCCATTATTGCTTGAGCAATTGTGTGTCCTTAATATTTGCAATTTAATAATGTCTCATATAATAATGAGACCTGTACTCATTAGCCCAAATAAGAACAGATGTTGATGACACACCGAGAACACAATGATCGGACAAACTTCTGTAAAATCTTTCCCTCTGAGGCTGCACACAGGAGGTCTCTTAAAACCATGACTGGTTCAGGTCACAGCCTTGAGAAAAGTGAGCCATGTTTACACATGTTCAGAATGAGACTCATGCTCAGGCAGATCGCACCAGTTCATTTTATTTTGCATCCTTACTGGACATGTGAGCAGTCCAAAAAGACAAAAACCACTAGAGATGTCTTATGGAATTTCTAACCTGATAACAAATAACTATTGAAGCCAGTAGAGACGCTGGTGACCAATATTTTTATTAATACAATGAACTACAGATTTTAATTCATTTTCCTCTTTGGATTTTAAAACTAATTCACACTCGAATCCATATACTTTAAAATGGGTGGTATAAAACTGGGCATGAGTAGTGGTTACTTACTAAAAGATGCTGTAATTACTTATGGTCTACAGGCTATTTGCACTAGTGGTGGGTGGCGAATTGAGCAAGCATTTACTAAGAACATTTTTCTCTTTCTTTTTTCCTAACTAACATAAAAGCATCACAGCATGAACTCCTGTTTGCTTGTGCTATTCATGAAATCTTTTCTGATTTACAAAGTATTAATAATACGAGCCCCAAAAGTTTAAGGCAGTTTCGGTTTTAGGCATAGCATGGTTGAGTCAGACATTAAGTTACACTGTAAATGTTTACAGTGCTGTAAATGCTGAGAGCATTTTGTACAGATATTTTACATTATTTTACATTCAGTAGATTTCTGTTAAGCACTTATATGTATTGTTCAATGCAGATTATTGTGTGTAGGGCAGAGGTGTTATCCACTATGCTATACATTCAAGTGTTATGAAAGAAACGTAACACTCCTTTAATAGTGATGCATGTCAGTGTCTGCACAAGCTACAGAAACAGAAATACACAAAAAAGTACACTCCCATGTATATACACAGCTATTAGAGAGAGAGAGAGAGAGAGAGAGAGAGAGAGAGAGAGAGAGAGAGAAACGTATTTACTTCCTAAGATTGTTCAGTCTGAATAGGTGATCTATATCAGAGAGTGACATGGGGTATTAATCTAGAAGCAAACCGCTGGCAGGGCAAGGGCATATCTCTTCTCATTGATATGTTTGCAGCAGTCCAGTAATCAATTTGCAGGGAGCTCTCAGCTTGCAGATTGGCCTCCACTGATGAAACGGTGATGTGATTTTTAAAAATTAAATGTTGGAAATTCAACATTCCATAATTTGTATTGTTCCTTTTCAAAATACTTCTTCTCTTGTTCTCTCAAAGAAAAGTCTTCAGTCATTTTTAGGACATGACTCCCAGAACCTGATCCTACAAGGAGGCACACAGTGAATAGATTTATAAATGAACCACTGGCATTGCAGGGTAATTCACAACTTTGAAAGATATACTGTATGCTGAAAGAGGTAGATGCATTTTTGTTGTTCTAAACCTGAACCGTTCCCTGGGGTGGTACCCTCAAGGGTACATCTTCAGTACCTTTAATTAGGGAACAAACCTGTAGCAGCATTTTAGCCCTTCATAGTGAATGCCTTTAATACCTTTCTTTTTTAAAAGAGTTAATATAAAAATTATAATTAATTAACAGTTATATAAAGCAACAAATCTTTTTTTCTCTCCAGAAGGTGAATCTACTGTACCTTTAAACCCATTTAATGATGCAGTCGAACCTGCAGCTTATAATCTGTTTGAGTCACACAATTGTGCATTTGACACCTTGGTTTTGTTTTGTTTGTACCAGAGCACAGTTATCATGCTGAGGTCTGCACCAAAATAATTGGGCTGCAAAAACATCTTGATCGGCATCATTTGAAGAACTCTGGGTTGGTTCTCCTGGTGAGAAAGCAAACCCAATCTAACCCAGTCGAAACTATACAAGAATCCATTCTTTATGATCCTATAGCATTAATGTGTGCCTCCACCTGAACTGTGTCTTCTGTGAATCCAGTGCATCAACATTGTTTTATTTCCCTAAAGTAAGGTATACAAAAAAGGTAAAAAGGTAATGTTACTGTTCTGGAACATAAACACAACATAATCAAAAAATGATTTTTTTTTTCCCTTTTTATTAACAGGTTTGGTCAAAATAATGCCATGTGAAACTGAGCTGAAGCAGCAATAGACTATTGTAACAATTTACTCCCAACTGTACACCAAAGCAGTCAAACTATTGGTCTGAAAGAACCCTAAGCACGGTTTCTTAAATGACTTTAATATGTAGCTTTTTATATCCCTGCAACTGGAGTTCAAATATCTCCCAAAACAATGGTGGGAGACCATCCATCCATCCATTATCTGCCGCTTGTCCCAAACGGGGTCGCGGGGGAGTGCTGGTGTCCAACCCAGCACACACAGGGCGAGGACGGGGGACGCACCCTGGACAGGTCGCCAGCCCATCGCAGGTGGTGCGAGACTAATGAAAAGAAAAGCTGAATGACAAGCACATAGGTGCTAATAACTCAGCATCCAGAGGACCACCGGTGAGCAGTCATTATTTAGATGGTGGATAATTCTCATAACACCAGTGACATTAACATGATAATGGTATGATAATGTGTGCATGCATGTGTGTGTGTGTGTGTGTGTGTGTGTGTGTGTGTGTGTGTGTGTGTGCTGCTTCACGCACAGCAGTGGTGATCCTGTGGTGCTCTTGACTACTGCAGAAAGTGATGGGGGGGGATGGGGGGGGGGGGGGTGATGCTTGAGACTAACAAGATACAAACATTAATTTTTTAAGCTTGGCAGTGACCATTAAAAGGCATCACTGGTTGGAGATACAGGCACTAGACTAGAAGAAAGTTTATGATGTCCACATTGTCCTCTCTTTCATAAATGTATTCAGGGATTTTGTCTTGAGTAGTGAGAGGCAAAGTTGGTCATTTTTTCATGGGGGGTTTATTATAGCAGCATTTTCACTCTTGCTCACCCCTGTAGCTTTTAGCCTGCGGCCATTAAGCATTTCTTGTAAAAATGGGGGGTTCACTGTATTATCTGCTGCTCCCATTTAGGGGTCGCCACAGCTGATTGACCATCTCCATTTCTATCAGTCCTCAGCATCTTCCTGCTTCAAACCAACCACCTGCATGTCCTCTCTCACTCCGTCCATAAACCTCCTCTTTGGTCTTCCTCTTCTCCTCTTTCCTGGCAGCTCCATCTTCAACATCCTCCTTCAAATATAATCCTCGTCTCTCCTCTCCTCCTCTTTTACTCCAGCTGGTACCCAATCACTCCTGCCTCTCTCTTCCACACTTGCCGTTACACTACAACTGTTGATCCCAAGTATTTTAACTCCTCCACCTTTGTCACCTCTACTCCCTCAGAGCAAACATTGCATCTGTAGTGCTCTTTCTCGGCATAAAACCATACCACTGTTCACTAATCCTCACCTCTTTTCTTAACCTCACTTCTTTACTCTTTCCTCTTTCCCATAACTCTTTAACTCTCACTTAACTCTTTTCCATAACTTCATGCTGTGGCTGATCAACTTTATCCCTCTGTAGTTACTACAGCTCTGTGCATCACCCTTATTCTTGAAAATCGATAATTCTGCAGTAGTTTCCCAGCAATCCGGAAGCTCTTCAACACCTCCCAGTGCTCGTGGTAACTCCTGCCTGAATTCCACCTTGCAGTCCTCCTCCATCAGCTTCCACCACTTGATCCTTGACTCCGCCCTCACTTTCCTCCTCTTTTTGACCTCCAAGGTCATCCTACAGACCACCCTCCTATGCTGTTTAGCTACACTCTCCCCTGTCACTACTTTGCAGTCTCCAATCTCCTTCAGACTGATTCTCCTGCAAAGGATATAATCCACCTGTGAGCATCTTCCTCCACTCTTATACTTCACCCTGTGCTCCTCCCTCTTCTTAAAATAAATATTAACTACAGCCATTTCCATCCTTTTTGCAAAATCTACAACCATCTGACATTCAGCATTCCTCTCCTTGACACCATATCTGCTCATCACCTCCTCATTACCTCTGTTCCCTTCACCAGCATGTCCATTAAAATCTGCACCAATCACCACTCTCTCTCCCTTGGGTACACTCTCTATCACTTCATCTAACTCACTCCAGTATTCTTCTTTCTCTTCCATCTCACAACCAACTTGTGGAGCATAAGCACTAACAACATTCATTATCACACCTTCAACTTCCAGCTTCAAACTCATCACCCTCCCTGACACCCTCTTCACTTCCAAAACACTCTCCACATACTCTTTCTTTCAGGATAACACCTACCCCATTCCTCCTTCTATCCACACCATGGTAGAACAGTTTAAACCCCCCTCCAATACACCTGCCCTTACTACCCTTCCATCTAGTCTCTTGCACACAGAAAATGTCAACCTTCCTTCTCTCCATCATATCAGCTAATTCTCTACCTTTACCAGTCATGCTGCCTACACTCAAAGTTCATACCCACACTTCCACTCTCCTCTCCTTCTTTCTCTCCTTCTCCCTCTGGACATGCCTTCCTCCTCTTCTTCTTCTTCTTCTCCTTTGGCCAACAGTAGCCCAATTTCCAGCAGCGCCCTGTAAGCTAACAGCACTGATGGCGGTCGTTGGGCCTCAACCTATCCGGTATGGAATTTTGTATCGTTGTCCGCATATTGATTTGACAAAATTTTACACCGGATGCCTTTCCTGATGTAACCCTCCCCATTTATCCGGGCTTGGGACCGGCACGAAGAAATACACTGGCTTGTGCATCCCTAGTGACTGGGTTCACCACGATCATTATTAAAGTATCAAAATAACCACTAGCAAGCTAAAACACTTTCATTCATTTATTGGGATGCAATCAGGGGGATGCAGTGGGTAGTGCTTTTGTCTCACAGCTAGAAGGTCCTGGGTTTGTTTCCTAGACGGGATGGACCTTGTCCTTTTCTGTGTGGAGTTTTCCTGTTCTTTCTATATCTGCGTGGGTTTACTCCGGGAGCTCCGGTTTCCTCCCACCGTCCAAAGACATGCATGTCACGTGACCTGAAGATGCCAAATTGCCCCTTAGGTGTAAGTGAGCCTGTGAGTGTATTTTTCTGTGTGTCTACCCTGTGATGGACTGGTGACATATTCAGGGTGTTTCTCCATTTTTGCTTTATGTACTCCAGCATCCCCATAGTGACTCTACTCAGGATAAGGGGTTGTATGAGGATGGGATGTCAACATGTCTTTCACAGTTTTCTAAATTTACCTGTATTGAAGAACTCTGTGAATTGAAGACTTCCAATATTGCAGCTGATTATAAAACCAGGACACTGGGGGTGTTAAAACCTTAAGAAAATCTTAGTGCTCATACTAGTGTGAAAGGCAGAGTAACACTCTAAACAGGCTGCCAGACATATTCACAGTTGCCTAAAGGGAAATTTAGCATCTCCAGCCCATCTGGCATGTTTTTGGACTGTGGTAAGAGACCAGAGCACCAAGAAGGAGATATAAACTCTACATAGAAGGAACTTTCCCTGCTGGGAATCAAATCCAGAACCTTCTTGTTGTGAGGCAGTCTAACTACTGTAACACTGCCCAAGACTAGTTTTAAAGTAATGTGTCTTAAAAAGGACATTACTTGAAAGTGACAACCCTTGTCATTGCGAGGTCACGGCACAGCACACATGAACCACAACGAAATTGGACCTCTGCATTTAACCCATGCACACTCAAACCCGTGCAGCAGTGGGCAGCTATTGAAAGCGCCCGGGGAGCAGTGATGGGGACGGTACCTTGCTCAAGGGTACCTCAGGGCAACCTATTGGGAAGGGGTTTGAACCCCCGATCCGCCGATCATGCGGCTAACGCCCTAACCGCTAGGCCACCGCTGCCCAATTGAATATAAAGACAATATTGTATTTTACAGATATTGAATATTGGCAATTGAATATAAAGACTAC
>CM029376.1:7399398-7709398 GCA_017165825.1 Hepsetus odoe
GTTGTTTGAATACAGCCACAGGACCTGGGGGTGAAGAGTCAGAAATGGAGGTGGAATTCAATGAAAGGACAAATGGAAAGGCCTTCTGCAGCACAGATTTGCATTATTCACATTCTTAGATGTTGTAATTTTTAAAAATAATCCCTTCATCACTACTCTGCATTTGAGAACAGAGGAAAATGTAGAGGCACTGTATAGGGAATAGAATTTGTGTATGTTTTACTGTGGCATTCTGCTTACGGCACAGTGTATTATGGAGTATTAATATTGCCACACTGTCTATATCTCTGTGCATTGTAAACTGTGTCATTATTTAAGTCTATATGAACTTTGCCTCCGTCTTCAAATACCTAATTGCCTCAATTAGGTTAGGTTGCCCTGAGGTACCCTTGAGCAAGGTACCGTCCCCATCACTGCTCCCCGGGCACTTTAAATAGCTGCCCCCTGCTGCACATGTGAGTGTGGGTGAAACGCAGAGGTTGAATTTCGTTGTGTTGTGTTGTGCTGCGTTTCACAATGACAAGAATAGTCACTTTCACTTTCACTTCTTCCCGACTGCAAATATGTAACATTCTAAAATGCCACCTCACCTGCGTCTCGAAGCCAAAGGAGTCGGCTCTGAGCTCGATGATGCGGTTGTTCCTGAAAGGCAGCTGAGAGTATGGGAGCACGCCCGACTGGGACGGAGGTGAAGTTCCTGAGACTGGCAGCTCACCGTCAGGGTGTGTGATAACACACAGAGCTTGGACATGCATGACCTGGAGCCATCACGACATGCCAGCAACCACACCATAACCAGAGGTAGAACCACCTGCAGAAGAGAAAGAGAGAGAGAGAGAGGAGAGAGAGAGAGAGAGAGAGAGATTAATAAGCTTCATGAAGTCATGTTCCTGCAGATGAAGTCATGTTCCTGCAGATGATGTCTTGGTTCCTGCAGGTCAATCTGAACTGAAAGGGTCATGACCTGCTGTCCTCCTTCTCTCTCAAGCTGGAGTCTCGTGATGGAGCAGAAACACTTTGTACCAGCCTAAGTCTTGCATGCAGCCTGAATGGATGTAAAGGTGTGTAAAGGTGCGTGAAACAAAACAAGGCGGGATTAACGTCAGGTAGATGAAACAGGACTCTACTGGAGGAGCACAACTCATGAAACTTTAAGTGGGTGTGGGAGGGGATGGGGGGGTCCAGTGACTTTGCACAATAAGGCGTCGATTAGAGCCGTGCGCCGCGTGAATTAATCATAGCACGCGCATTCAGCTTCCACACGCAAGATTTTCCTACGAGCCCGGGCCGTGACCCGCAGCGTCTGGTAATGACATGTGTATGCATGTGGGTTTCATTCCTTATTAAAGGTCAGAGGTCATGATTACCTTCTTCCATCTATTAATGCTTCCAAATACTACGTAAAATACTAAATAAATACTTTGCGCACTTTAGATGACATACCTTTGAGTGGAACTTCTTCAGTCATTTCAGCTTACTTCTGTTCTTTACTGCTTTTGTTAGTTTACTTTCAGACATATATATATGCATATATCTTTTTTTTAGTTTGTTTAATTCCATCCTAATCTGTTGGTTTATCATCTAAACTGCTGTACTGTTGCTCTCAGTCCTTATTCTTAATCTAGCCTTTTTCAGAGCTGAAAGATATCAAAAAAGATGCAGAAGGTGCAGAAAAACAACTTGCATCCTTTCATGCACTACAAACAAACAATCAAACAAAACAAATAGAACTTTTTGTTCTTGTGTCCACTACTAGCTCTATGTCCTGCATCCTGAGCAGACAGGATTGATCACTGTATAACAGAGTTATAATGCATGCATAAAGCCCAAATGAGGCACAGAACGCGTTATAGCAACTTGAATAAGGATAAAGTCTACTCTCTTGAAATGCTGAGGCGCTGGAGGCCTTGAGACGCCCTCAGAGCCGCACGAGGTTCCATCTCTGAAGCCGAGAGCCGAGAGCCGAGAGCCGAGAGCGAGTTAGCCCGAGCGCGAGGACGTGCCTGCTATCTCCGCTGCGTTCAGCTCTGGCGTGCGAGCTCGAGTCGAAGGCGACTGAGGAAGCAGCGCGAGCGGCGGCTCGTTTATAGTGCGCGAGAGAGGAGAGGAGGGACGAGGAGGGCGCGCTGAGGTGGGCGGCGACGGAATCGCTCGCGCGTAACGCGCGCGAGGGCGTGCTGGAGCGCAGGGACGGGGAAAGCACCGCGTGTGTGGGTTTGTGTGGGGGAGTTTGTGAGTTTAGATACTTTTTTATATGGCAAAGTAAGTTTACGGAGTGCAAAGGCAGGAATACCGACTCGTAGGCCTGCACTTGTTTTCATCACTTTGTGAGGACTCAAATTGACAGGAAATGCAGAAAAGCATGGAATGTCCTCACAAGTATAGTAATACCGGACGCGTCTCTCTCTGCGTGCGCTTGTATCAAAAAAGATGCAGAATATCTCTCTCTCTCTCTCTCTCTCTCTCTCTCTCTCTCCCTCCCTCTCCTTCTCTTTCACTCTCTCTCTCTCTCTCTCTCTCCCTCTCTCTCTCTGTCTCTCTCTGTCTCTCTCTCTCTCTCTCTCTCCTCTCTCTCCTTCTCTCTCCTTCTCTCCTCTCTCTCTCTCTCTCTCTCTCTCTGTCTCTGTCTCTCTCTCTCTCTCTCTCTCTCTCTCTCCCTCTCTCTCCTTCTCTTTCACTCTCTCTCTCTCTCTCTCTCTCTCTCCTTCTCTTTCCTCTCTCTCTCTCTCTCTCTCTCTCTCTCTCTCTCTCTCTCTCTCTCTCTCTCCCCATGTGTGTGTGTGTGTGTGTGTGTGTGTGTGTGTGTGTGTGTGTGTGTGTGTGTGTGTGACTTGTGGAGGCCAAATTCAGCCTGAGAGGAAACGTTGAGGGGACGTTTGATATTCATCTTCAAAAGGATTTTTGTTTTGCAAAGGTTTAGGGAGGCTTGGTTTAGTGGCACAGAAAGACTCTGAAATTCCCCTTAAAGAAAGGAATAAAAACTTTCAATTTAGCCCTTTTCTCTTAGTGAAGACTAGATGCACTGATAGTGATAAAAAAATCAAAAATAAATAAAAATCTTTGGCGTAGGTTTAGTGTCACTCAGCTGCAATATTATATCGGTTATTGGAATATCCTCACAAATATTGTAGCAGTGTGTGTGTGTGTGTGTGTGTGTGTGTGTGTGGGTGTGTGTGTGTGTGTGTGAGAGAGAGAGAGAGAGAGAGAGACGGAGGGAGAGAACTAGAGAGACTACGCACAAACAAGAACTAGCTCGTGTTTGGGGACTTAAAAGACTGTCACACTCCCCAGAGTGCAATTAGAATAAAGAAAACGATGAATTAATGTTAGTCATGGGTTTGGCACGTAGGCTGGACGAAGCGGAAACTGCTCAAGCGACAACTCAAGCGGTGTAAAGCGGTGAGTGGGATGATGGAACACATCTCACGTTTCTTCCTTCAGTTAAAAGGATTTCAGGATCTGTGTGGATCCAGTAGGTTGTACTCGGAAGGTAGCCTAGGATGCCCAAATGTTTTTTTAGGTGTGTGTGTAGGTGGCAGTGTGTGGATGCAGTATTTGGTAGTGGAAGTCCCAAAGCACCTGGATACTCATTCCTTTGAAAGGACTGCCCTGTAGATTAAGTTGTGTAAGTCCGAAGGTCACCATGCCCAATGTCAGGTGTCGGCTGACGGAAGCCCCATCAGCAATGTGGAACACAGGAGCTCTATCCAGTCTAAAACTGGTAATCAACTAACATCATTACCTCACAAGGCAAATAAGATCCTCACAGCCATGTTCCTAAAGCCTTACCATTGCTGCAGGTCATTACTGCAGCAAAAGTGAGACAAACTCTCCGATGAATTACTTTTTTAGAAGAAATGCTGATTGAACAGGATTCTGCATCTGATACACTATTATATATGTGTGTGTGAACACTCGACTGTTTTTCTGGAGGAAGATATAAAGCTTTAGAGGACAGTGTGTGTGCGTGTGTTTGTGTGTATATGTGTGTGTGTGTGTGTGTGTGGGTGTGTGTTTGAGAGTGTGTGTGTCAGTGCATGCGTGTGGGCTGTGCTGAATCAGTTGTGACCTGTTCTGTCCTAACCATGACTGAGGTCACAGAGTGTTCTCTGGCAAAATGCAATCCATCTGCACACATGCACACACACACACACACACACGCACACACACGCACACACACACACACACACACGCACCTGTGACCATACCCACACAATGCCCGGCAATGCCACACCTTTGCTCCTTGTGTAATCGTATATATGTAACAAGGTACAACTTTACAATAAGACAAATGGTTTATGAATGCTTATAGTTAGATTATTAAGGGTGCTTAATTAAGCTTAAATTTAATCACATTAAAATTCATAGCCAGTTATACCCCAAGCATAAAAAGTCAATGGTGATGACTTGTTGCTTGCCAAATAGTGAGGCCACATTTAGCTACACCAGTGGTTCTCAAACATGTTCTGTCTCAGTACCATGTTGTTATCAGCACCCCTCACACAGCCCACTCCACCCATATATCAGGGCTCAGGTCTTATCAGAATTATGTGCCTTGATATTTCCTCTCATTCTCCTTGTTGACTCTCACAGGTATTGACTTTTGCCAGGTGGAAATGTATACCAGGCACAAATGTGGTACTTTCATAATCTTTTGGGTTGGGTGGCATCTTTTTTAGCAATTCATAATGCATAAGCTTATTAGTGCCTTTTAATGTGTTTATGACCTAATTAATATTATTAATAATAATTAATTTGTAATAGGGGCAGCAGTGGCCTAGTGGTTAGGGAGTTGGCCCTGGATCAGAGGATTGTGGGTTCAAACCCCTTCCCGGTGGGTTGTGAGGTACCCCTGAGCAAGGTGCCATCCCCGTCAGTTCGCTCCTCCCTGCAATGGGCTGGCAACCTGTCCAGGGTGTGTCCCTGTCCCTCATCCTGTGTGAGCTGGGATGGACTCCAGCACCCCCCGCAACCTTAATTAGGACAAGCGGCCCAGAAAATGACTGACTGACTAATTTGTAATAATTAACAGGAGTCTCCGTGGACGATGTTTGCTGATGATATTGTGATCTGTAGTGAGAGTAGGGAGCATCTTGAGGAGAACCTGAAGAGATGGAAATCTCCTCTAGAGAGGAGAGGAACGAAAGTGAGTAGGTCAAAGACAGAATACATGAGTGTGAATGAAAGGGAGGAAAGTGGAGTGGTTAGGATGCAGGGAGTAGAGGTGACAAAGGTGGAGGAGTTTAAATACTTGGGATCAGCAGTTCAGAGTAACGGCGAGTGTGGAAGAGAGGTGAAGAAGAGAGTGCAGGCAGGTTGGAATGGGTGGAGAAGAGTGGCTGGAGTGATTTGTGACAGATGGGTACTGTTGGACTCTGGTTATTCTACCTCATTTCTCAGCTATGTGTTAACCGAGTCCTGCGTGTTTTTTTATGAAGCAATGAAGCAATAGGAGAAGATATTCTGTTACAAGTATAAGTTTATTCCAAAACAGATGAATAAAGCATTACAGAGCTCTGGGTCAAAATTCTATCCCTGACAAGCAGCAGAGTCTGTCAGTTCACGAAGTCAGACAGCTATGCTCTCCTTGACCCAGATATTATATAGTACAACAAGTTGTTCCATCCTTAAGGGTGTAGCTGTTCTCTGGTCCGTTATCTTGGTATGCCAGCATCTGCTGTTCCACCTCTCCTCACTACATCTGACTCCCCGAGGTCCCTTCCTTTACAGCTGGTCAAGCTTGATGTTCCTCTTTGTGAAACAGACACAGACCACCGCACCCCCCTCTTTGCACTCAGACTTATCACTCTGCCAGCACATGTTATTCCAGTTACCCCAAAAGGAGACAGTACCGCGAGGCATGGTTAATGCTCGTCTTTTATTATTGCTCCAAAACCTTTTCAACCTTACAGTACCAGCTAGAGTAAAAGGGAAGGTTTACAGGTCAGTAGTGAGTCCAGCTATGTTGTATGGGTTGGAGACGGTGGCACTGACAAAAAGGCAGGAGGCGGAGCTGGAGATGTCAGAGTTTAAGATGCTGAGATTTTTGTTGGGTGTGACGAGGATGGACAGGATTAGAAATGAGTTTATTAGAGACAGTTAAGGTTAGACGTTTTGAACATTCTATAGAGAACGATATAGGCACACACACAAACACACATTGTTCTCTAAACCCACTATCCCAGTCATTACTGGGAAAATTCTGTTCACTACAGGGATATGGCACAGAAACAGGTAGGCAGGCATTTTCTACCGCTTGTCCCGGGGGGATGCTGGAGTCCATCCCAGCTCACATAGGGTGAAGGACGGGGGACACACCCTGGACAGGTTGCCAGCCATCCCAGGAAGGCGTGTGATGGCACCTTGCTCAGGGCAACCTATTGGGAAGGGGTTTGAACCCCTGATCCTCCGATCATGCGGCCAACGCCCAACCACTAGGCCACCGCTGACACAATTATACAGAAATGCATACACACCTGAACACCCACACCATTATCAACTGTCACACCACTTTCTTTTTGTTATGGTAAAGCCTTTTAGAATATTTACGCATGCTGAAATAGCACAGGGACGTTCCACACAAACGTGCAGCCAAGAATACACACATTCATGCGATCATTTTAACCCACAGATTCAGTCATCCTTGAGGATTCAGAGCATTGCAGGGGTCCGCGGGGGAAGACGGGCACACACACACACACACACACATACGAACACACTCACATACACATGAGGTAGTGGGTTCAAACAGATGACCAACCTCCCCCTCACCACTCGGGACAGTGACACACTCATTAAAGAGCAACAGACGGCCCTCTGGGGAGTGGGTAGCCTGTGTGTATGTGTGTTTGCATGTCTATGCATGTTGATGTGCATGCTAACACATGTAAGTGTCCTTTGAGTTGCTAACCTAGTGTGAGCGACACATCCCAGAATGTTCCATGGTGGGCTCATACTAACACACACATGTGTGTGTGCTCCACATATGACAGTCCCTGCAGAAAAAGTCTTTCAAGTAGTTTCATACAGATTAGTTTATGTTATGTCATGGGTGTTTCTCTGCTTTTAGGCTCAGGTAAACCCCTGGAGTGACTCTAGTGAGGATAAGAGAAGGGGATTATATGCTTTGTAAATCACACTCACTAATATACGAACATAAGTGCACACATTCTTCTGTTACTTGGTCTCCAGCGAGAGACATTGGAGGGAGAGTTCTCTAGAGAAAACTTTTTAATTAACACTTTGAATGCTGTTTGAACCCCAAAATGATAAAGTGATGTTTAAAATGCACATTTTACACAGATGTAATCTGATAATCAGCCCTGATATGCTAAGAGTTCACAGTTTGCTTCTTTAGTTATAGTGTTTTATATATGATATACAGCTGATTTAAATGGTCTTAAACTATAGCTATGTTGCTTTACTTCACTTCGAAATTTGGGACTATTTTCTCTTTCTCCACTAAAGTTTCTTTTTTGGAGCTGAAAAGGTTTTGTTCAAGATGCACACATATGTTTTTTTAATTCTATAATATATGTTCACCATGTATGGTCAGGTTTATTTAAACAACAGTGATTCTGTGTAGATATGTGTCTAGTTTTCATATTTGTTATTTGTAATCCTATTAAAATGAAATAGAACAATCATGAATTCTTTTTAAACATATAGAAAGTTATGTAAAGTGGTCTCATATGAATTTTTAAAATGCAGTTAAATTTTATGAGTTTAAACAAATACATAATAAACAAACAAATGAATAAAAATACCATACAAAAACATATTTGGTTATTTTTTCAAAATATGGTCATGGGAGCTTAGAGTGTATGTGTATCGGACTCATTTAATCAATTTCAATTACTTATTATTTATTTTTTTTATTTATTAGTCATTTTCATTTTAAAGCTGAGGTTCACATTTTGGGAGCTGAATGAACATTGAAACACATGTCCAGGACCTCCCAATAACCAAATTCACTTTTATTCAAATTCACAATTTATAAACAGTATTATTTGTCCTTTAATGGGCCCAACTTCAATTCATCAGTTGCATGTTTAAATGGAATATATTGTATCTATATTTTATATAATACTATGCAAAATCTTGAGCCACCACTCATTTCTTTATATTTAGCTGGGAATCAACTTGTTGGTCCTGAGCTATAATTTTATTGATATGAAATATAATTTTGTCAGACTCTTTGATATATTGAGTACATTAAAGTGACAAAATGGGAATAAAGGTTTTAGTGTGTCAGATTGCAAAGTGCCTAAAGATACAAGGTTCCAACCACTCAATGTTCAGTACCAGCAGTAAACTAATCACCTGAACATCTTGAATCATCTGCACCTGTTTCTTCACTGCTTCTGACAGGTCGGTTTGTCATTACATTGCAACACAATGTAGCAGCTTTGATTTTCCAATGAAAAAACAAACCAGTGAAATTCTAGCTGTGTACAAGGTGTTACACAGTGCCTATCAGTAGTTTTAGTAGCAGTGCTTGTTGCTTTCCTTGTTTATTTCATTAGCCTTGTAGGTTTATTTAAATAATAATAATAATAATAATAATAATAATAATAATACTGTGAATGTGTTTTCACAGTAATACATTTGGCTGATGGGAAATACTGTGAAATTGAACTTTTTCCCATTGCTATAATGTATAATGTACATTTTCTGCTCATAGAAGCTGCTCATTTCTCTGTCCTTCATTTCTTCAAGTCCATTTTTCTCCATTGCTCCCCCTCCTTCTCATCACATTGGTAGGCAGAGGTGGAGAGGCAGGCTTGTTCATAATACAGCCTCTTGGGAGGAAAGAGGGGGAACAGGAGTGAGGAGGATGGAGACTTTCTGGAAACAGAGACAAAGAGAAGATTTTGCTCATTTTCAGTGTTTCTGAACTGGAGCAATGCCATCACGTCTACGTCATGTGATGACCTAATGAAACCAAGTTCTGGTTTAGAAAAAGTCATCTCTTGTGCATCAATAGGAGGAAAAATGTCCTTAGAAGGTCAATGTCCTTAGGAATTATATTCAATATTGCTGCAAGTACATTTAAAGAACCAGTATGCTACTGCTTTTTATTATTCCTACTTGATGCCCACGTATTGCTTTATATCCATTGTAATGGATATAAATCCATTTCTTCCTGCCCACGGCATCTTTCTTAATTCTGTCCATCCTCGTCACACCCAATGAAAATCTTAGCATCTTTAACTCTGACACCTCCAGTCCTGCTGCCTGTCTTTTAGTCAGCACCACTGTCTCCAACCCATATAGCATTGCTGGTCTCACTACCCTCCTGTAACTATAATTGGTACAGTAACTGGTTGTTACTGTGCTATTAAGAATAGTTTATAAATGATCTCTGTTCTGATTGGTTGCCATGTTCGGAGTATCTTGTGGGGTACACTCCTTGTAGCTTCTGAATGAAAGGGTGGGACTTAACTGCTGCAATGATAAGCAGAAAAAGTATTTTTGAAAATTGTATTTGCACGATACATGCCTTCATCATTCAAGCAAGATTGCATTGGATTATACAAGGATTATATTGGGAGAAGAATGTTGATGAATGAGCTGCCTGATGAAAGGTGAAGAGAAAGGCCAAAGAAGAGGTTTATTAATGTAGTGAGAGAGGATGTTCAGGCAGTTGGTGTGAAAAGGGAAGATGCAGAAGAACGGAAGAAATGGAAACCGATAATCTGCTGTCGCGACCCCTAAACGGTCGCAGCTGAAAGAAGAAGTAGTTGCCTCCATCATCTCCATCACCACTTATCCTGGCCATTGTCACAGGGGGTGCTAGAGCCTGTAACAGCTCTCACAGGTTACCAGCCCATCGCAGGGCAAACACACAGACCCACTCACACACTCACATTTACACAATTTGCATTACATTTACATGCAATTTAGCACTTTTAATTGACCTGTTATGCATATCTGAAAATGAAGGAAACCCACACAGAAACAGGGAGAACATGAAAGGAGCAGGGCTGCCTCAGCTGGAAATCGAACCAAGAACTTTCTTACTGTGAGGCGACAGTGCTAACTGCCATGTCGCTCTACATAATACACGAAGACCCATTTTTGTTAGTGGGACTTTTTAAAGTAAACTTATAAAGTAAAGTTTTACATATCTGGGCCAAGAGCCATGTGGTAATCCTCATTTTAGGAGTGGGCATAGACATTCCGCCCATAGGCCCTGCCAGTTCGTTCAACTATTGCGACATGACTAAGATGACTATTCCAATGACAAGAGGAAGTGTCTACATATGGTATTAATATGTGGAGGATTTATACAATTATGTTCATCTGTCTGAAACGACGTTCGCCAGGCGCTCTTCATTCATGCTTTGCTCCTCCGCCTCGTTCGTTCCTCAAACGTAATTCATTGTTTTGCTATGATGCATGCTGTCAGTCACTCCTCCACTCCCTGCCCTTCTCTACAGTGGAATATGCGCAGGCCTGTCATCTCTCTTATTTGAACTATTTTGGGTTTACTTGCGTTCCTCCTTTGCTTCCTCCCTCATCTGCCTATTTCTGCCACACATTTATTCATTTTACTCTATTTTTGCACAGCGGCAATCCCTGTCATATCCCAAGCCATTCTGACGCAGATGGGATGATGCAGCAGGAGGGGAGACAGAGAGAGAGAGAGAGAGAGAGAGAGAGAGAGAGCAGTAAGCTGGCAGCAATGTAACAGCATTTACAGTTTCCTTTTTGTTCAGTTTATGTCAGTCAATACGCTTTAGCCTGCATATAAGTATTATTATGAAAGATTTGTATTTTTTGAGTACTTTAAAATGATGCTTTAAAGCTGAAAGCACCAACTTTCTCCACTGTTCCATTAGAATTCTTTACATTAACCTCTTCAATCTTTTTTTCTGTTGTTTAACTTAAATTCTATTAAATTCTATTCTGATAGTCCTGCTCCTGGGCCTAACACTTTGTTTAACCCTTTGAAGCTTCCACGATTGACCTGAGCTTCAAAAACTTAATTTCCCATGCTGGCAGATGTATGAGGGTTTCTCAGGCCCAGAATAAACCCAAGCCTTGGATAAAAAGAAATTCTACCATTGCCACTGCAAACCAGTTCCAGACTCATTTCAATCCATTTGCGAGGAACTGACCCAACTGAGCATTCAACCCGAGTTGTCCCGATTTGATCCACCTGATTCGGATACATGTTTACTCCATTTTTTAATTTTTTTTTTATCAGGGTATATCATGAGGGTATACAACTTATTCTGAAATCTGGCTCCTTGCACCAGCACTGTGTAATAAAGCATTTATTAACTAATTCACTACATGCTCTCACTTTTGGCTATTTATGTTATTAACACATTACTAACACGTGCTTATCATGAGCTACTGATATCATACTAACTGTCATGTCACTAATAATTTCAAAAGTTAGGGCACATTGAGTCGGTGTTGCTTCGCTGATAGTAAAACTTTTTGAAGTGTTGAATTCAGCGCTGTGACGCTTCCCTTCCTCCACACCGCAAGGCGGCGCCACTACCTGAAAGCAGCGCGCGAGGGAGTCGCAAGAGCGAACGTGAATTCACTCTGAAATTTATTTAAACGGTTTAGCCGCATATACAGACATTTCTGGCGACCGAAATATGTAGAGTCTTTGAAGAGCATGATGCAGAGATTTTGTAAGTACCTGGAGGAGACAGCATTACAGAGTAGACCGCTTTAACGTTGCTGGAAGCTAGCATTAGGTAGCCACAGCGATGCTAAATGAAATCCCTAAAATGCTAGCCCCCTAGTTAATCTGTGAGGGTTTTTAGACGCTCAGTAAAGACTGACGAACTTTAAAGTCTGTTTTGAGACACCATGACAGGTTCGCACCCAGGATGTTCCTCACTGAAATTAGAAGTGTGTACAGTCTTTTTAAATAGCACTTTAAGAGAAGATGGACGGACGTGTCCCAAATATCACAATGCGCCCTTCATCCCTTGAAATGGGGAAAAATCTCACAAATTATAGCGTGGCTAGAACCCTTCTCAACCAATGAGATTGTGCCTGCTGTATGATGTTTTTTTTTATTAATTTTTTTTTTTTTATTGACATTACAGCACATGAATGTCAGTTAGACACAAACCACATAAACAGAAATGGAAGCAGCTCTCATCTTTTCTTCTTCTTCTGGCTGCTCCTGTCACTGGTGGCCACCACTGGTGATCTGTTTTTATGTTGTCTTGTTCATTATGTCATCTGCCTGCATGTCCTCTCTCCACATCAATAAAACTCTACGTTGTCCTATTTCTTCTCTTAGCAGCTCCATCCCAAATATCATTCCCCAGCTCCACTGTTTTTGCCACTGCCACCGCCTCAAACCCATGTAACATAGCTGGTCTCTCTATCTTGACCAATTACCCATATATTTAGTTGTGCAATGTTTTTTTTGTTTTTTTTTTGAACCTGTGTATCTGAACCTGTGATGGACTAGTGACCTGTAGTACCGCCCTTCCCAAGTGGTTGACAATGAATAAATTAAGATCTTAAACCCTTCACTTAATTCTTGGTAAAAGCCTCAGGTTTTCATGAGAATGATACTATACATTTGGTATACATTTGTTTTGTAAATCTTTCTCATCAGAAGCAAATAACCTCAGCCAAGGTGGTCATTCAGGCCAGGCTATATTGGATAAAGATTTGTAGACATCCTGACTGGTGTTACAGTCTCTGTCCCAGAAACATCCTGACCAAATAGTGTAGCATTTGTTTAATCAGACCAGAGGAAGATTGCTTCCTTGCTACTTGGGGTCTAAGAGTTGTGGCACACTCCCAGCAAGCTGCTATGTGCCTTTCGGTGCAGAATGATGTCTGTCTGTCCACTCTACCAAAGTAATTTGTGGAGATGGTTCCACAAAGAAACCATCTCTTTCATAGTGACCACTGGGTTGTGCAGCAGTGCAGGCATGTGTCTTGGCATTCTACATGGTGTGTATAATGTTTAGAAAATAATAATAATTAGTGATTGTTATATTGAAAGGTTTTTACATATCTTAAAAGTTTTTACTTATCTCAACATGTACGTATCAAGTTTCATACTTTTGTCATATTTATTCTTCAGATTTCTTTTTCTTTCAATATGAAAATGCCCTCAACACTCATTTTATGAGGAATGGGTCAATAGAAATGATCCAGCATTATTTAAATTGCAATGATTTTAACATCACCTTCTCTTGAAAAGTTGTTTTAGAGATACATGCTTTAACATATAACTATTAATTGCTCATGTCTCATGTTTCTAATTTGCCTGTTTTTCTTTTTAGATTCTTCTCTGCCTGCAAATAGTGGTGATTTGGAATTAGATGATGGAGCTCTTCATAATCCCTCTCCAAACAGCAGGTTGAAATACAAAAACAGAAGTTTTCCTGACCAGAATGATGACAGCGCTTCAGAGGTAGAGAGGACAAAAGGGCAGAGCAAGGACTGTCCATTATGGACCCAGAGGTACTTGAGTCCAGTTGACAGAAATGTAGAAGATTGTTCTTTAACGCATTAGAGAAAACGGGTTGCTAAATAAGTAAAAACAAAAACGAAAAGTGCACAACAGGATGCAGAAAACTGAAAAAAACTTTAAAATGGCTGTATGGCTAAACAGGCTAGTATTGGTAAATATTTCAGCCTAGCTGAAAATGAACCTAAGCTGGAAAATGTGCAACAGAAGGAGAGATGTCGACCAAAAAAAGGTAAGGAAGCACAGGACTTACCAGAGAGTACAGACCAGGAATCCAAAACTGGTGCCCCTAGAACAAAAGATCAGACACCTACAGAACAATAAACTGACCAACAATCTTATCTCCACAGAGACTTTCTGACTGTGAAAATATGGGAATCCCTGTCAAGAAGGCAAAGGAAAAGAAAGCACCAACCTCCCAAATGGCAAAAAGACGGCATAGAACTACACCAGCAAGTGATGCAAATCCAACTCGCAGTTTGTCTGATTTGGCCAAAAAAGCAAGGAAAGCCAAAAGCCCTTTCCAGAAATTTGAAAGCAGTTGTGACTTGGAGGATGCCAAAATAAAAAAGTCTGAGCATTCAGGTAAATATAGTGAAAATATTGGTAATGTTGAACCAGCCTTGGTGACACAGAATTTAACAAAATTCAGAAAGAACAGAGGAAACCAGCTCTGTTATAAGGACTCCAGTTCCAGTTGCTCTGAGACAGAGGATGATCAAAAGCGGCATGTCAAAAAAACTTGCAAACAAAAGAGACCAGCTTCTGAGGTCTCAGACTTCTTCCCGTGGACTGCTGGGAAGGAGAAAGGTGGGGGAAAGCGCAGGAAAGGTCCAATCGAATGTATAGTGTGTGGCCGGAAGATCAAGTGCAGGGCCATAATGAAGAGGCACATGCTTACACACACTGGTGAAAAACCCTTTGAGTGCAAAGACTGCGGCAGACGCTACACCAGCAACTCAAACCTGCGCATCCACCAGCAGAGTCACACTGGCAAAATGGACTTCTCCTGTGATGAATGTGGCCAAAAGTTTACACACCTGCCCTACCTGAAGCGCCACTTGCTTAGACACTCGGGTAATAAGCAGCATATATGTGACCAATGTGGCAAAGGCTTCATCCAGAAGTATCATTTGGAGCGCCACCTGTTAGTTCACTCAAGCAAGATGCCATATGAATGTGACAAGTGCAATGCAAGCTTTAAACGTACAGACTACCTACGCATGCACAGGCGCACCGTGCACCAATGCGAGGGCTTAGAAAGTGAATCCAAGGCCAAACCCCACAAGTGCAGCATGTGTGTAAAAGCATTTGCCACACGTGCCAGCCTGGAGGCGCATGGGCGCGTGCACACAGGAGTCACACCGTATTCATGCACAATTTGCCAACGCAAGTTCAAACAGTCGAGTCATATGCGCTCGCACATGCGGACACATTCAGGGGAGAAGCCTCACTCCTGCGACCAGTGTGGGCTCAAGTTCTCTCGCAGAACCTCTGTTCAGAAACATAAACAAAGAATTCATGCATCTAAAAGTGACTGCCAGCAGCATTCCTGATCATTAACACTGCTGAGGTTATGAGATGCATGAACAGTCCTGTTTTCACTCTTTTAACATTAATATTTTTAAGTATCATAGGATGGTGGTCTGTAGGATGACTTTGGAGGTCAAGAAGAAGAGGAAAGTGAGGGCAGAGTCGAGGATCAAGTGGTGGAAGCTGAAGATGGAGGACTGCAAGATTTAATTCAGGCAGGAGTTAACACAGGCACTGGGAGGTGTTGAAGAGCTAGAGGGAGAAAAGGACCTATACCGATTGGCTAGACAGAGAGACAGATCTGGGAAAGATGTGCAGCAGGTCAGGGTGATTAAAGATAGAAATGGAAACCTACTCATAGGTGAACAGAGCGTGTTGAGCAGATGTAAAGAGTACTTTGAGGGGCTGATGAATGAAGAAAATGATAAGATTGTATGCTGTGAACCGGGAAGTACAGCAAATAAGCAAGATGGAAGTAAGGGCAGCAATGAAGAGAATGAAGAATGGAAAGGCTATTGGTCCTGAGGTGATGGCAGTTGAGTTTCTGACCAGATTGTTTAACACAATCTTGGAAAGTGAGAGGATACTTGAGTGGAAACGGAACTGGTACCCATTTTCAAGAATAAGGGTGATGCACAGAGCTGTAGTAACTATAGAGAGATAAAGTTGATCAGCCACAGCATGAAGCTAGGTTAAGAAAAGAGGTGAGGATTAGTGAACAGCAGTATGGTTTTATGCCGAGAAAGAGCACTACAGATGCAATGTTTGCTCTGAGGGTGTTGATGGAAAAGTACAGAGAAGGTCAGGAGTTACATTGTGCTTTTTGTGGACTTGGAGAAAGCATATGACAGGGTGCCTAGAGAGGAGTTGTGGTTTTGTATGAGGAAGTCAGGAGTGGCAGAGAAGTATGTGAGAGTAGTTCAGGATATGTATGATGGCAGTGTAACAATGGTGAGATCTGCAATTGGAGTGATGGATGCATTTAAGGTAGAGGTTGGATTACATCAAGGATTAGCACTGAGCCCATTCTGGTTTGCAATAGTAATGGACAAGTTGACAGATGAGGTTAGACAGGAGTCTCCATCGACAATGATGTTTGTTGATGATATTGTGATCTGTAGTGAGAGTAGGGAGCAGCTTGAAGAGAACCTGGAGAGATGGAGATATGCTCTAGAGAGTAGAGGAATGAAAATGATTAAAACAAAGACAATACATGAGTATGAATGAAAGAGAAGAAAGTGGCCTAGTTAGGATGCAGGGATTAGAGGTGACAAAGGTGGAGGAGTTTAAATACTTGGGATCAACGGTTCAGAGTAATGGTGAGTGTGGAAGAGAGGTGAAGAAGAGAGTGCAGGCAGGTTGGAATGGGTGGAGAAGAGTGGCTGGAGTGATTTGTGACAGTTTTACAGGACAGTAGTGAGGCCAGCTGTGTTGTACAGGTTGGAGACGGTGGCACTGACGAAAAGACAGGAGTCAGGAGCTGTCAGAGTTCATTTTCATTGGGTGTGACGAGGATGGACAGGATTAGAAATGAGTATATTAGAGGGACAGCTAAGGTTGGACATTTTGGAGACCAAGTTAGAGAAGCAAGGTTGCGTTGGTTTGGACATGTCCAGAGGAGAGACTAGGATTATACTGGGAGGAGGATATTGAAGATTGAGCTACCAGGAAAGAAAAGAGGAAGACCAAAGAGGAGGTTTATGGATGTGGTCAGAGAGGACATGCATGCATGTTGAAGGAGGAAGATGCAGAGGACCGGAAGAAATGAAGACAAATGATGAGGAACATTAACATTTTTTATTATTGTTTTTATTAAATGCTTGGCACTTGATGATCAGTACCATTCCAATTTCATCCTGTATTAGATATACAATGGTACCTAGGGTTACGTGCATAATCCGTTCTCGGGACCGTGCTTGCAACCCAAAATGCTCATAACCCAAATCATTTTTCCTCATTATAAATAAAGGAAATTCACATAATGCGTTCCATACCTACATAAATACACCTATAAAAATAATTTTTAAAGGTAGTTACTGCACTTGACACAAAATTGCTTTTGAATAACACGCACGATCACAAAGGAACAAAGAACTGTGTACAGAACACAAGTGCCTGTAGGATGTTTCCTAAACGATTGATGCATTGCAAATGGGAGAGTATCGTAGATGCAAGCTCACATCCCGTTGCCATTGTCTCTGTTGGCGTAAAAAAGTGCTATCCACACAACGGGAGCGTCACATGAAGGTGTATGTTCATAACCCAAACTTTACTCGTATCAGAAAAATTCGACACAATCAAAACTTTTTTGCTCGTGACCCAAGACATCGCTCGTAACATGTTAAATTTTAGTAAAAATCTTTGCTTGTAAGTCAAAATACTCGTGAGCCAGGTTACTCGTAACCCAAGGTACCACTGTACTGGTTTTATTCTGGGTTTTTGCATAGGAGTAAAAATGCAGGGACACAGTTGGTCTATGTGATGACTTCAGCGTAAACATCAGTGTTAAAAGTTTTTATTTTTTTATTTCGTTTCTGTCCAACTTTTCTTGTATAAAGAAATGTTTTTCTGATTTAGAGGTGCAGACTCTTTCTCTGCTTTTGAAAAAAAAAAAAATGCATTTTTTCTTAAGAAATCCAAAGCTAGACTGAGCTTAAGCAGCACAAATAAATATTAGTCTGATTTTTGAAGAAAACATTTTAAATTTAATTTATTAAAAAAACAGACTAAAACAACACTATGCCCTCTGTTGGGAATGTAATGCCAGCTGTGCCCTGCAGATGGAAGCACACTGTTGCCTGTATCTCAGTTACATGAGCCTGTGCCTGCTTTTCTGCACTTTTCATTATGAACAGCCCATCAAAAACGTGCAAATTATTTGAACTGACATTGAAATGCTTTAAACTGCACATCGCAAAGTACCCAGTTTAGCGCAAGACCTGCAAACCAATAATCTGTATGACCTTGCTTCAGCTTGTTAAGCTTCAGTTAGTAAGTCCCTTTTAAGGTCCGCTCTAAGGCTGCTGAACCCTGCCAGTGGCGAGGTTGGCTTAGAGCAGTGGTTCCCAAACTTTCTTGGCACCCCCTTCACCCCCTTTTCTAGATAGGGAACCCCCCCCCCAAAAAAAAATTAAACAGGTTCAGATAGAAACTTTATTTGAAATACAACTCCCTTTTCTAATAGAGCGAAACAAATGCAATTACAAATGGTGCAATTTCACCACTGGGAGAAATAAAGAGCATACTGAAGTTACAAACAAGAATAAACAACTGTCTCCACAAAAGATGGTTGGGAAATGGCAACCCCACAGTACCTCTTCGCCACCCAGTTTGGGAAACACTGGCTTAGAGGAATGCGTAGGTTGAAAGGGTGGCTTAAAGGCTTTGAGATATGGTGATGGTCAATGCCCTCTAAATTTCTTTTTTTTTTCTATTTCTGGCACAGTCAGTGTAAAACTAATGTTTTTTATATGAAACATCTGTTCTAATTTGTATAGTATTGAGAAGCATACAAAAAAAGCAGAATCATTTTTCACATTTGGTCAGTACTTTAGCAAAGATTCACAAATTTGGATTCATTAATGATACATGATGTACACGAGGACCATCTGGAATGGTTTATGTAAATTGTCTTTTACTTGTTTTACTAAAACAAGCCAGACGTAGCATTCCCTTTTGAGATTCTACGAGGAGGTAGTTTCGTTGGCCTTGGCCCGCTTCGCTGCTTGTCGCCGGCAGTGCAGGTAAACGAACAGTGGGTGGATAAAGGCCAGGCAGCTCAGGACTGTCAGAGCAACGTTGACCTGAAATACAAACAAATTTGAGACTTAAAGCATGAGCTCAGTATGTTTAATTTATTTACAGTTAAAGAATGAATTAATAAATGAGTTCATTTACAGCTTAAATCTGTGATATTCATGAAATTTAGAAGCAGCTTTATTAAGGGTCCAGAATGAGATCAAGTACTAACCCTAATGGAAAATGGGGAGGATTGTGGGCAATTCAGCGCAGTTATCAGATTTGTTTCATTTTGCTATGATGGGAGAGTGATGTGAGACTGATTCTTTGAAGAACTTTTAATAACAGTAACAGGGAAACTCATGACCCTGCCAATCATTCAGAACTGTGGGGTGAAACACAGAGGATGATGTTTCCTGTGTAATGAAACTGCGTAAGTGACTCACAGCAAATGGGTTTCCATCCAGAGGGCCCTTGATAAGAGCAAAGCAGGGATACTGCAGGAGTGACACCACAGCTGAGAGGGCCATCACTGTTCCATACAGCTTCCCAAAATGTTCAGAAGGAAATCTAAGAACACATGGACATTAGGAAGTGAAGTGGATTAGTAAAAGTTAAGACTAAATTTGAAGGCTTTGCTGAATGGCAATAGCAAATCACAAAATTTGAGTAAATGAGAACTTACGCCATACTAATGAAGGCAGCATTGCCTCCATAGAGGAATGACCGGTTCAGAACTTGCAGGATGAAGGTGAGGTACTGCAGGGGCAGGAACGGGATGGCAGCACACAGGGAGAACAACACACACTGCAGTACTGTCACAGACAGAGACAATACGACTGCCTTCAGATCTGCTTCAGTCTCACTCTGGCCTAAAACAAACAGAATGAACCCTTGAGCCAGTTCATGCTGCTATAAATATTCAAGAAGCTCCTCATTTATGACCACTTTTACATCAAGCCATGATCTAAAACCATCAAATATCTGCTTGTGCATGCTGTTTTGGATATAGTCTTAATGATAAGTTTAAAGAATAATGCATGGAGAAAGTGCAATGCAGAGTTGCATTTACAGGTTTTATTTGGTTTTATTAATTCGTCATTAAATCGTGCAACAAAACAATTTACAATAAAACGTACATCAACAAATCATTGATTAGCAGGAAAATCTTCATTTTTATCTGTGGATTCCACCCACAATAATGCTGATTGAATACATTTGGAAAAAGGACAAAGGTTCTAACCAGCTTCTCTTGGTTTGCCTTTGTGCCGATCCATGATGAGTCCATTCCACGGCGCACACAGTATCCCACATAGCTGAGTGATGGCAAACGCATTTGTGTAAGTGCTCACTAAAAAAAAAAAAAGAAATGACAGGGCAGAGGTGTAGGCACGATCTGAATGTGGTTAACGTGTCTTTGTGCATCTGTTATGGTTGGCATATCCATATCATGTGAAAGGTTACCAAGGTTGGGGTCTCTGGCTGTAAGGCGGTTAAGCATAGGATTGAGGGTCCCAATAAACAGGTAGTGCCTCAGCTGCATGACGGACAACCACAGCAGGTGCCACAGGAAGAACCAGGAGAGGATGCAGCTTTTGAAGCTTCGCTCTGAAACATTGAGATTCATCCAGTGTCAATCATGAAAGTGCAACCTTTGTACAATTTTCACCTTCTGTAAGATTTGCATTTGTGGGCTTTCCAATTTCATTGTTTTTTTTTTTTTTAATGTTTCCTCCATTTATGACCTCAGGTAAAAAAAAAATAAAAATTTTAATGAAATGGCTATCAATCACATGTACTGTAGTCACTTATTAATGGATTTATATTTGCAGTGTACTTCTCATCTGTCTCAATTTTTTTATCACTTGTTCTGTTTAGGGTCGCAGGAGGTGCTGAAGGCCGAAAAAGGCGAAAGGCAGGGAAACACCCTGTACAGGTCCATCGCAGGACAGATACACAGACAAACACTCACACCTAGGGGGCAATTAAGCGTCTCCAATCCGCCTGACGTGCATGTCTTTGGGTTGTGGGAGGAAACCGGAGCTCCCGGAGGAGACATGGAGAGAACATGCAAACTCCACACCGAAAGGACTCAGAGCACCCCATCTGGGACTCGAACCCAGGACCTTCTTGCTGTGAGGTACTTCCTAATCATAAGATTCAAGCTTAAGTAATAGTTTTATATCTTAAGCAATTACATACAGTTTTATAGGTCATTTTTTTTCTTTAATGTCAATAATGTTATGATTGTATCAGTACAGCTTGGTAAATAAACAATGTGAAAGAGTGTATTCAAGAAGAATGGTGCCTAACAAGCTTCAGTTCCTACGCTGATATCTGCTGTTCCACTGTGACTCAGTAAGTAGTTTTTTAAAGCTAATTCTGGAAAAGAACATTTACTTTTGCTTTATAAAACCAGACAAACAAAGCTACAATGCTTTTACCTAATTATGGGATTCGGAAACTCTCCCTGCCTCATAGTCGCATTACCTGATTTCACAGTAATGAGTAGAGAAAGCAGAATAATCAGCAGAGATTGTAGTTATTCCATAAGGAGATTTTCTGCTTCTAACCTGTAACTACACGTTTAAGTAATCTGTCATCCAGTCACATTCTGTGTATTCCCTCAAATTATTCATCAAACATGGATTACTGCACCATTAAGTACAGTAGCACAGTACTGGCAGTAAAATACTCTTCTCCTCCCACCTGTTGTTTCAGTCACGGGGGCTTTGGGTGAAATCTCTGCTTGAAATGGTGTTGTCTCCGCAACCTGGGAAGTCTGGACGCTGCCTCTACCAGACCCGAATTCTGGGGAGCGAGACTTTCCACATTTAAGCCTGCCATAAAAAGGAAGATGCTGAGACACAGCCGAAGCATGGTGGGATAAAAAGTGTAATATAATGTATTCTCACAAACCCTGCCTGTCTAACTCCTTTCCCGTGTTTTCTCTGTGATATTTAACAGAAAGCTGTTTAAAACTAACCTTACTTGTGTTTAAAATACATCTGGCCAAAAAAGAATACATTATTCTGACCAGACTTGAAATCCACATTCATGTGAAACTGAATACTGCAAACATAAAGCCGTAGCTAACACTGACTTTGCCAACGGCTTCACAAGGTCTTCCTTACGGGGGCAAATATTCTTTAGCCTCCCTTAATAAATGTGCATAATTCATTTCAGTTGTCAGCAGGTCATTCATTTGTCCTTATTCATGCTATCAGGTTTTTAAATGAACTATTATTCATCCATTAACTTAAAGGTAGGCTTTAAGTGGTGCTGGTTGCCAAATATAATTATTCCTAAAAGAAAAGTTTTATGCTCTCATTTTTACAAATACAATTTTGTAAATGTTTGAGGATGCTAGTAGGTGAAACCTGAAATGCTACAGCTGATATGATGTTTGCCTTAAACAATGCTAGTTAATGCTAGTTTATTTAAAGCAAGTTTAAACAGAGATAAACATTACATAGAAAGCAAATTAAAAATGGTTACTGCATTGAACATTGTAATACTCGCGAGTGAAAACTAACATTCTTCGTTATATGATGGAACCTTGACAGATATTTATAATTAGTCATTTTTATTATGTATTCTAATATCCTAATATCCCTCATTACACCTGTAGAAGGATTTAAGGATTTTTAGTAGAGGCAGCAGCACTAGGCCAAAGACCTACCCGTAGTTGTAGCTTTCAGGAAGAGGGTATGGTATTCGTGAGCGAGGCATTAACAGGAAGGTGCGGATCAGGTGAATCACACTACAACTTGAGAGGAAAATGAGGGACGCCCATAGAGACACTCCACGTTGATGCAGCAGCTGTAGAACAAGGACAATATCACCACCTTCTCCTTTCCATCATCAGCCTTAAAATCATCACACTTCACTTCACACTTCTTAACTGTTTCAGTGCATTTTATTTACCTTTACAACAAGGAAGACAGCAGAGGAAGAGTCAAAGGCTCCATTATACAGAGTGATGATGGTGGAGCGATGGGTTCCAAAGAGATTCCCCACCTGTAGGGGGAAATGAGGGAACAGCTGATCATCATGGGTTTAAGACATAACAAGTTCATATGTGGGATACAAATGTGTGGTATGTGACCCTCAAGGCAAGGTTCACACACTGCGAATCCTTTTGGAGAACAGACATGAATCCAACATTACATTCGAAAGTTAATTGGAAATGCCCTACCTGCATGTTTGTGACTAGGAAAAGTATCCCCCCAACAGCGATAAAGCAGAGAGCAGGGTATAGAAGGATTGACAGTGCTGTCAGAAAGAAAAGAAAGTGCATCTTCAAACTGTCCCAGATACAGGACAAAAGGTACCTTTTATTAGATAATTTAGTAAAATTATTGATTAATAATAAGTCTTGCTATTTTCTGTTACAAAATGTAAATTGGGCTAACAATCGAATCAATCAAATCAATATTTGGTGTTTCTACCTTTTGCCTTCAAACCAGCATCAGTTCTTCTGGCCCCCACAGAGCCCTGATCTCAACATCATCCAGTGTGTCTGGATTACATGAAGAGACAGAAGGATGTGAGGAAGCTACATCCACAGAAGATCTGTGCTAAGTTCTCCAAGATGTTTGGAACAACCTACCAGCCGAGTTCCTTCAAAAACTGTGTGCAAGTGTACCTAGAAGAATTGATGCTGTTTTGAAGGCAAAGGGTGGTCACACCAAATATTGATTTGATTTAGATTTCTCTTTTGTTCATTCACTGCATTTTGTTGATTAATGAAAATAAATAATTAACACTTCCATTTCTGAAAGCATTCTTTGTTTACAGCATTTTTTCACACCTGCCTAAAACTTTTGCACATATACTGTACATAGCAGCCCTTAATGTAAAGTGTTAAGAATTACCATGCTCCCTAGAACATGTTAAGCATAATTAAAGATTTTCTATTTTTATTTCATTTATATGAATTATCTTTGATTATTTCTGAATTTACACTTGTGGGAAACCTGACTGGTTTGTAAAGCTGAATTACAAACAACTCCTGTACAATGAGAGAGGAACACCCTACCAGCATCTGAGAAGGCGATCAGCAAAGTCCCAGTAGTGTAGACAGATCTGAGGGGACAGAAACATCAAGGAGAATAATTAAGGGGTAAATAGTCTGGAATGAGTCACCTGAGGAGAAAAGGAACTGTTTTATACTCCTACTGTATTATAGTTCAATTAATATATAATCATTCTTGTTTTCCTTTCACCCTTCTCTCACGTTTCCCATCCATTTGTGTCCCACCTCTTTCATTTCCGTTCTGCTTCCAGTAAAAGCAGATTGTTATTGGAGATTTGAGTTTCTCTGCTCCGAGCTATGTGAAGCTCCGTCCACGGCTGGTCCGTGTTACCCAGCTTACAAAACTACGGCACCAGTTTAAACACACAGACAGTATATATAAACATTCCAGTGAGTACTTCTCACACATAGAAATAAAAAATCCTATATAAATGTAAAAAATCTTGAACACACAAATACAGGTTGGCGTCTAAATGCATTCTAACTTTCACACATCTCAGCATGGCATGTTTTCTTTTTCGTGTGTTTCATCTTTCACACTCCGCAAGTCGTTGGTATTTTCCTCCCTCCTTCACTCAGAAAAAGCATGCCATCAATCTTCAAGCTCTCCTCCCTCAACTGTATTTCTGCCAGATGTTTTTCACAAGCCCTGGGTGTGTTAATGAATTCTTTCAGATAAATGAATCCCACAAGAACTTTTTAAGGCACTTTCTTAGGAAACTTATCTGCAGAAATGTTTAATTGCAGAAACAATTAAATGCTTAAAATTAAAAGGTTCTTTGGAGAAAGCAGTTCCTTCCATTACGCTTCTGTTGTCTAAACACAGTTATGATGGTGGTCTGATATTCCCTATTGCATGAACAATTATTTTTTATGTAGAATTTCAACGGAAACCTGCTGCATATTATTATTATTATTATTATTATTATTATTATTATTATATACTTATTATTATAAGTATTCTGTGGGGTACCACTGCAGGCGCGTTGTAGAAGCTCAGCTTGGCCTTCATTAACATTCAACGGAACAAATGCAACTGAATCTTAAGTTAAAGATATTATATTTATCCTAAACCCAACCTTAAATTTAACCTTAAACCATAAATGAATCTGATCTTAAATCGAACCTTAATTCTGTTGATAATTGTGTTTTTCAGCATCTGTCTATAAAGGGCCATCAAAATAGTCTAAATTACAGGACATTTGGATAATTATCGAAACCTGAAAGTGTAAAAAAAAATTATGTATGACTCACATTCCTACAAGTCGAGTAACCCTGGTACCACAGTGATCAAACAGGAAGCCATTTGGCAGGGTGAAGAAGTTATTCATGAAGGAGGCGATGGTGAAAATGACTGAGAGCTGTTCATCCTGCCCACTGCAATCTGAAATAGAGGTATTCATATTACGTTTCACAATAGAACTGGGTGAACTCTGACTACTATTGCATTATTGCTTGGTAGAGTTTATAACAGTGGTTTTTGACCTGGGAACCTTGACCAAAAAGGATACGTTGAAACAAGAAGAGTGCAAGAAGAAACAAAAAACCAAAAATGCAGAAAACATGAAAAAGTTTAGCAAAACTCATAAGCACAGAAAGCACTTGCATATATCAGTTAGAATGTCTAAACTGAGATACTTGAAGGCTGATCTGGAAATAAATGTGTCTAATTTTAGTTTAGTTTAGTTTTTTTAAATAACCTTCAGTTCCACAGTAGCTCATCTGTGGGATCGGACCAGATGGGCTAAGCTCACCGACCTTTGATCTTTGATCACTTATGGTACTACTGCATACCCACAAGACCTGCAGATTTCAGATATGCTCTAATTTAGTCTTCTATCTTAATTTGGCCCTTGACAATGTTGCTCACTTTGTTTTCTGATTCAACTTAATGAGGTGTCTGTTCACTTAATGACTAATACATCCCACCCCATGGCATTTTATTTAGAAAATCAATGTTATTTACATCACTTTATGGTTGATTGGTGTAATTGCAATTTGGTATGTCCTTTCATTTTCAATATGCAATTCAAGAGACTGTGAGTGTGTATGCATCTTTACCTTTGGTGACATTTCCATCCATTGTTTTGTTCACGCACAGGTTGCTGAAGTAGCCATCACTCCTGAGAACGAAGACCAGCGATGCCCATCCGAACACAATGCCTGCAAAACCTAAGCACTCCACCAGGCCTGAGATCAGCGTGAGCCAGTAACGCACCCTCAGCCCACCACCTTCACACCCAAACATCCTACCCTGCGTTCTGCCTTTAACACACAACTGTCTTAGTGAGTCCTGTTAAAAGGATAAGGTTGAAACCAAAGTTAGAAAGAGAGCTTAACTAGAAGAGAGTAAATATGTCTATTTAATTATACTGTTTAATATTGAATTATGTAATAGACCTCATAGTGGGTTGAAATAAGAGGATTTCCCCACAATCATGTCAAGTTTAACCAAATTTCAAATTCAAATAAATCACATCCTTGTTTACTTACGAAAACTCCTCACTTTTGAGTTTCTCCACTTGATTCAATGAGCTATGAGTGGTCTTTGTTACCACCAGTGATAATGATGAATTCCAGGGCTTGCAAACCTGTAGCTTCTTCTCACTACAGAATTTTCTTTAAAGCTCTGCTGTGTCCTCAACTCTTCCCCCTCTTCCTTTATATGGGTATTTCTCACTCCCTGGTTCCCTCCCTTTTCCTCTCTTTGAGGCCATCCCTCTTCTCCTTATCTTTAAACTTACCCTGTCTCTGAAAAAGAAGCAAATCACGCCTGAAGGGGAACCTATTGGAGCAGAGAATATAAGTGTGTTTTTTAAAACCAATGTTTTTCTTACCCATACAGAATACTGACAGTGAGTTTGACCAATAAACACAGAACCTCGTGCATAAACACATACAACAGCGCTCAGTGCAAGCTCAGTGTCTGAGCCAGGGTTTCACAAGCCCTCCAGCTGTCTGGAAATGATGTTAGCTTGAGGTACCTTATAGGTCAGGTCTGGTCAGGACTTCTGGTACCACACAACTACAAACATCCTACCTCATACATTGGCCTTCAGCAAGTGCTGAGTTGTACTGATCAAGCACAAGATAAGAATAACTTCTATATATATATATCACCTAATAATATCTCGTGATATCAGTTGATAGTTTTGGGAAGGGTTTTGTGAAAAAATAAATGTGTACTTATTCCCTCAAGATTCAGCTAATACTGGCATGGCTCTGACATTTCCCTCACATTTAGTTGCACCCAGACGGCTTGGCGGTTAAGACATTTGACTTAAGATCTAATGAACAAATGTCCTTGTGGAATTTAACCCCAGTCCTAGGAAAGAGAGCTGATTAATGCTTTCTCAGTTATACAAAACACTCACTAAAATCAATAATATAATAATATTAATCCTTATTGGTTGGTGGTGGTTTGAGTAGTGGTAGGAGACACACCTATGGACTAAGGTAACTCCAGCAATACCACCACTCAGCAAAAACCCAGGTAGATTTTGACAATGGGACATTTTTGCAGCTTAGTTTCCATAGATGTGCTGTATAAATGGGGGAGTGAAGCTGGTAAACAATACTTAAACCATTCCAGGCATTTCAGTTCCAGAAAAATTAAGATATGGACCCTGTGGCCGAATTGAAAAGCATTGCAAATTATAGCAGTATAATTACAATACTGATATTTTGTCCACATTGAGAAACCATGATCAATTTCAAGACTTCAATGTGTTTTTTATACTTTTTATTTTAAACATAAAACAGACTTAAAAGCACCAAAAGTGCAACATATTTCAAACAGTGGTGGCCTAATAGTTAGGGAGTTGGCCACAGAATCGGAAGATTGTGGGTTCAAACCCCTTACCGGTAGGTTGCCTTGAGGTACCCTTGAGCAAGGTACTGCTCCCTGGGCACTTTCATAGCTGCCCCCTGCTGCACGGTGTGTGTTTGCACATGGGTTATATACAGAGATCCAATTTTGTTGTGGTTCACTGTGTGCTGTGCTGTGTTGTGTGTACACGCAATGATAAGAATAGTCATTTTCACTTTCATACTGTCTCTCGCCTTCTTTTTTTTTGTGTCAGTGTATTGAGGCAAGCTACATCTTGTCTACTTTTACATTTGAATTAAGTATAATGTTATAGAGGTGTTTAAATTCGCCAAGACGATGCTAGATGGCATAATATGCTCTGGCATGATACCAATGCTGTGTGGCGCTGAAGCTGAAAGCAGCTTTGGACATTACATTGCTGGATGTCCAAGTGGTGCTTGGAAAATAAAGAGGGGTTATATAAATATTTGGTCTACTTTTAAGGGCAAGCCTGGTCTGTCTTTTAGGTCAGGATGGTATCCACTCCTGACAGGAGGATCCTGCTCCCATTTCCTGCAGCATAGTTAATAGTCTGCTAGTTAGTCGACAGAGTAGTTTAGCTAGCAACTGCTGACAAGCCAGGGTTGGGGCCAGGCGGCAGACAAACTGGCTAACCCAACCATCTGCGAGTTAAACGTCACTTAAGGGTCACCATATTGAGTCTCTTCCCCAAACAAAACTAAACATGAGAATATCAGTAGAAAGGTCTACTCTGCAAATTAAACTAATGTTAAACTTTCTAAATCAACATACACTAGCACCAATAGGACTGCTGAATTTTAGATTAGATTAGATTAGATTAGATTAGATTAGATTGCTTATTTCTAAAGATGTCATTACAAATGAAATGATCCCCATGACAATTTTGATGTCCTCTGCCTCACAGAAACCTGGACTGGAACTGGCGAATTTGTCACATTAAATTAAGACACACCTGCAGGCTACTGTACACAGTCTTCTAAATGGCAGAGGGGGAGATATAGCAACTATACATCAAAATGCAATAGTTTTCAGTTAAAGAACCAACTTAAACTTCTCTTATTTTCAAACACTTTTTCTGACCATACGCACACTTTGTAAAAGGATTCAGCAAATATTTAGCAGGCTTAACAGTATATAATGCTAAAGGTAATAATTGTTGGTTAGTTTAATATCAAACACACAACTTTACCAGGGGGTTATCTTCCAATTCTTCCAGGTTTTGATATAACCGGTCATCTGTGGGATGTGCTTGACAAGCAAGTCAATAGGTTTCTCTATAATGTGACCTGAAACACTCTGAATCACTGCTTAAATCACATCAACTGAATTAAGCCTAAACATCAGGAGAATTCCTCTTAAATAGTTTGAAATCTGCATAGGCTGTGCAGATCTCTTTCAGTGGCCTTCTTTCCTATGATGATCTACAATTTGTGGTAAAAATGAACTTCAGAGCCAGTGTTTATCCTCCTTAACATTCCAGCACTTGCCAATGTAAAATTCCACACAAGTCTTCGCTGATACTGAAGATAGTTAAGCAACTAGCAAATACATTTCTCTGTAAACCCCTTCACAGCACCAGTAACAAAGTACCCCTGAACTAAATAGCAAAAGCAATATAGAAACAATTAAGAAAACTTACGCTATGAAAGGAACAAAAATTTCCCTTTCACTGCATGACTGAGTTTCGCCATTTCAAGGACTCATTTGGGCAGATCATCAAACAAACACAGCTAAAAAAAATGGGTTCAGTGATGTTAATGAGTGCTAGGATCCGCTCTCTCCTCTGTACAGTCCAAGCCAAGGCCAATAATTTACAAGCTTTGGACAAAAATGTTCAGGCACTGACTTTGGAATGAAGACTGCATTGCAAGAATGCATTAATAATATATAACACTCTGTTTTAACCTGTTGATGTGCTTGATCTGTGGAGGCATCTCACAAAGTTTTATAATAATGTGCAGTAATAATAAAATAATAATGTGCAGTGTATCATGTTCATTTTTGGGTAGTGACATTTAAGAGATTTACTATTCCAGCAATTATGCATTACTGACTGCTGCAGTATTAGGGGCAGCGGTGCCCCAGGATCGAAAGATCGTGGGTTTGAATCCCTTACCAGTAGGTTGCCCTGAGGTACTCTTGAGCAAGGTACCGTCCCCATCACTGCTCCCCAGGCGCTTTCAATAGCTGCCCCCTGCTGCACGTGTGTGAGTGTGTAAAATGCAGATGTGTAATTTCATTGTGTTTTACTGTGTGCTGTGCCGCATTTCACAATGACAAGAATTTTCACTTTTTTCAGAGAAGTACAGGCTTGTTCAAAATGTATTTGTCAAAGATTTGTTAAACATTTGTTAAAATCTGTTAAAGCTAAGCAGTTTCTAAACATTATTGTGCCATTTACAAAAAAATTAATGGATGTGTAAAGTTTCTAGACATATGTATCTTGATGTTGGATGTAACCTGCAACATGCAACAGTATTTCAACATTTTTTGACTTTTTTAATAATGAAAACATCTGGAACTTACATGCTATTTCGGAAGGCTTCCCCAGTTCCTCTTTTGGAGAGAAAAAAAAAAAACAAAACAAAAAAAAAAAACACATGCTTGCTCTCACACACGTACGTACACACAAACTCCAGGTCTAAATTTATGCTTGGAAAGCTTCGTGGCACAAGATACATCCACATTACTTCCTTCTTCAGTGCAGAATTTAAGCTAAGGGTGCCACAAGACAAGCTTCCTCATTAATTCACGGGTTTTTGGATGATGCAACTGTGCTCAGAATAAGATCTGCCTTAATCGCACTTTCACAGTGCTCATCACAAGACTACAGAGAGATTTCCCTTTAAATGTGACCAATTACGTCAAATACTGGTATCACACACACATACACACAATACTGAAATAAATACAGAGAGGGCTATTTCCTCACCATTTTCTGGGTGAAGAGATCTGACCTTTGAGAATTTGCAGAAAACATAAAGAGCCACACATCAGTGCATTCACCTATAGGTCACTCTGTAGCAGTTTTAGACAATCTGGCTTGTCAGCAGTTTTGAGCACATTTGTTCACCCCTTCTCAGAACATCATGGGGTTTGACTTTATCTTTATTCCTCAAATCAAGGGGAATCTGAGCACCATCACACATTTTACATATATTTAGCTCATCAGGCACATGAGAACACAGAAAGCAGCTGTTTGATTAGGCAAGGCACAGATATAGAAAGAATGCATGCCATGAGATTCAAACAAAAAAGTGACAAGATCACTTATTTATTTACTTTGCTGGAATAAAAGTGGTGAGCTGGAATTGTGTGATAGCACATATTTTTCCACAAATATTTTTGACTATTATCTGCTTTCGAAAAAGTCACAATTTCAAAAGTAAGTATCATAAAAGAAACAGTGCTAAAGTTTGATTGGCTGAGCCACATTCTAAGATGTTATAAAGTACTTGATGAACTCACCACAGGTGAATTCTGTATTAATGTGCCTAGTCAGTGAAATAAACTGCACCATGAATGGTATGATTATCTCCACATGAACTACTCAGTGAATTGATGCAATAAACAGTTTTGTTCAAACTGAGGGTCTGATGATTTACTTTCTTAAATCTATACTATATTATATCCACTCTCACTTCCTTCTTTCATCCTGCCTCTGGACATGCCTTCCTCCTCTTTTTTCTTCTCCTTTGGCCAACAGTAGTCCAATTTCCAGCTGCACCCTGTAGGCTAACAGCACTGGTGGCGGTCGTTGTTAACCCGGGCCTCGACCGATCCAGTATGGAATTCTGTTTCGTTGTCTACTTATTGATTTGGCAAAGTTTTACACCAGATCCCCTTCCTAATGTAATCCTCCCCCTTTATCTGGACCTGGAACTGGCACGAAGAAATACATTGGCCCTAATGGTTGGGTTTTATATAATATACATAATATAAAATATTATATACTATACTACACTGATTATTTGTCCTTTAGGGAACTGTGCTCAAGTGGCTGAATAGCCTGGAATAACTGCAGTGAGATGCTTCTTGTAACATCTACCAGTCTCTGTCATCAGTCTGAGGAAGGTTTGCCCCACTCCTCAATGCAGAATTCTTTAAGCTGTGAGATGTTTGAAGAATTTCTTGCATGTACAGCCCATTTCAAGTCACCCCACAGCAGCTCAAAGGGATTAAGATCTTGGCTTTAACTCAGCAACTCCAGGACTCTCCATTGCTTAGTTTTCAGCCAGTCCTTGGTGGATTTACTGGTTGTTGGATATAATTTTCTAACAGATGGTCTCACGTGTTCCTCAAGCACCCTCTGATGCATGAGCGTGAGCTGGCCAGGTCCTGCTGCAGCAAAGCATCTCCAAACCATGACACTTCCACCTCCATGCTTCACAGTTGGTATGAGGTTCTTTGGTTTACATTTGGTTTACAGACATCCTCTGTTCTGGTGTACAAATAATAAAATTTTAGATTCAACTGTCCAAAGAACATTATTCCAGAAGTCCTGGTCTTTGTCTACATTCTCTCTGGCAAACTACAGTCTGGCCTTGATGTTTCTCTTAGAGAGCAAAGGTGTCCTCCTTACACAGCTCCCATGCAAGTTAAAGTTGTGTAGTCTCTTGCTGATTGTAGAGGCACTTTCACTTCAACAGTAGCAAGAGCCCGCTGAAGGTCCTGTGATGACATTTTAAGGTTTTTAGAGACTTCTTTCAACATCACGCGGTCTGCTCTCGGGGTGAACTTGCTTGGACAGCCAGACCTGGGCATGTTGGCAGTTGTTTTGGAAGTTCTCCACTTGTAGACTATTTTCCGTACAGTGGAATGGTTGATTGCAAATTCTTTGGAGATCTTTTCAAATCCTTTACCAGACTTATAAGCTACTATAGTCTGAAGGCCTCAGACAGATCTTTTGATCTCATCAAGGTGTTCACGCTCACCTCAACAGTCAGGAGCCCCAAACTTAATGTCTAAGGCTAAAAAAGAGCAAACCTCCTACAAAATGCTGATTAAGGATGTTCTAATCATGTGCACCTGATGTGCTACACCTGTGTGTGATTTGAGCCCTTTTAATTGGGAATTAAGGTGGGGGTGTCCTAATTTATTCCTCACCAGAAATCACAATTTTGTAGAATTACATTTTACAGAAAATGTGGAGTCTATTCTTTGTTTTGAATGTTTAGTTTTATTACTCTCCTAGTATTGTCAGAATTAAGATTATATGTCCAATAATGTCCAAAAATTTTACAAATACAAACAGACTTTCATAGGGTGTTCTAATTTTTTCACATGACTGAAAAAGTCATCTGAAACTCATCTGAAAAGGAGTTCATTTCCTTCTCATCAGTCTCATCAGCCACAATGCTACATAAAAGTGTGTTTTGTAAATATACTAAAAATAAAAATAAAAACTGACTAAATATCCTGTTTACATAAGTATTCAGGGCTTTGGGTCTGGCACTTGCAATCACGCTCTGGTGCTAAGAGTCTAAAAGACAACTAGTTAACAGGTTGAAAGCTGCTCCGTTAATAACCATCTTAGACTTTGAATGAAAGTCCTTATTGTGTGATCGTGTAACTGCAGCATAAAGTAAAGATCTCACCTAAATATCCTAAAAACTGTCAGATATCTCCATGGGTCCTTTAATGAGATTTTTATGTTACAACACACACACACACACTTTGAACAGTGGGCAGTGAATCTGCCCTTTGCATTCAACAAAATCCAGACATGCTGGTAGTAAACACACACACACACACCAGGAGCAGTGGCCTGCATTTACTGCAAAGTTACTGTGTATAATGGTCTTTCCCAAGGGCACTTCAGTATTTGAAGTTCAGTATTTCAGTATTTGGCAAAGCTTACTGTAATCTAATAACATGTGTAATGTAAGTTATGAATTTGTATAAGAAAACTGTGTATTATTAGTCCTTTAGGGAACTGTGCACAACTGGCTGGATACCATAAATAAGTAGTCATTTAAGGTTTAGCCCAACTGTGGGAAGACAGTTTAGTGCTAATATTGACATGTTTCTGCACTAAATATTGCTTATGGTACTTATGGTCCATACATTACCCTTTTTCTACATTTTATGTTTCAGCCAGACAGTTTTCATTTTCAAAGGAGTTCATTTCTTTCTCATCAGTCTTCACACAATTCTACATAAAATCAAAGTTTAGTAAATGTACTAAAAATAAAAAAAAACTGATATACTAAATATTTATATACTATTTATATAAGTATTCAGGGCTTTGGTTATTACACTTGCTACTCCTACTTGATACTACTTCTGTCAAATATATAAACTATAAAAAATGGATGGAAAAAAAATATAAAGCAATCCTGAGACAAAACCTTTGCCAGAATACTCAGAAAAGGAATGAAACTACTGTTGTACTGAGGAACAGAACAGACACTGTTCATTACGGGAAAACGACAACTTCGCAAGACAAAAATGTAAAATAAAATAAAACAACAGTGACAACAAGAGCATCCATCACAGAGTAAGCATGGGGAAAAACAGACTACTGCTTTAAGAGAAATCTGATAGCAGAAATAGAGGCCATAATACCATAAATCAGCAATAAGAGATAAAAATAAAAGATCAGATGAGCCACCAAGTTTCTTGAAAGTCTGACAGAATGATAAAACAAAGATTCTTCACTACCAAAGTGCTTAAAAAGGCCTAAGTGTGGAGAAAGAAATGATTTGCTTATTATTACAATATTACAAACATACAAACTCATCTGTGAAGCACAGTGAAGGTTGTGTCATAGTTTAAGCTTCTGGAAGAGGCTCAGTAAAATTTCTTTATGCTTCTTGAACACATGAAGTGTATAATTTACAAATATATATATATATATAGAGAGAGAGAGATCCAGACTAATCAGGACGAGCCATATCAAGCAGCAAGACAATGATTCAAGACCCACTGCAAAGTTAATACCAGACTCCATTTGGGGGTAAAAAGCGGAAAGCTTTTTTTTTTTTGGCCAAGTCTTCACCTTAACCTTAACCCAAGTGAACAGGTTTTTTAATCCCCTGAAAAGGAGACTGAAGTGAGAAATGACCAAAAAAATTATGTGCTAAAAACCATACCCATAAGAAGAAACCAGTGGCCAGTGATCAGAGACGAGGAGTGGCAGGCTTGATGCAGTTATTGCAAGGAGTATGCAACCAAAAAAATGAACTGACATTGTTTGGATAAAATTTGCTGACCAGAAAAATTGGGTGGTACATATTATGAGCACACACACACACACACACACACACACAGAAAGAGAGAAAGAGAGTGAGATAGATAGATAGATAGATAGATAGATAGATAGATAGATAGATAGATAGATAGATAGATAGATAGATAGATAGACAGACAGACACCCCCCCCCCACACACACACAAAGCTACAATGCATTTACAAAAAAAGCAGAAAAACCCTTCAGACACTTATGAGCAGATCACATCACTACACTGTTTCCTTCCTTGTCAGTCCTGGAGAAGCTGTCTGGCTGCGTCTTTGAACTGTCTTTCATGTTTGACGTTATTTACATTAACACCACCATCCCAGACACGCACAATGTGGTCCTTCGCCTTTGTCGGAGTGAGCGAGCGAGCTTTTCTGGGCTATTCTCGGCCCCCTGTTTGTGTGTGTTAGAGAAAGGGAAGGGAAATGGCCAACCTGTCTCCAACTGTGTCTGATGTGCCCGTGGAAATGCCTGGTGTCCTGCAGTTCTAGCCTCGCCCAATAAACCTCTCCTCTGCTTTCAACCCAAAGAGCGAGAGGGTTCAGCTCAACCACAGCTTAATCTCTCAGTCAAAGGTCTCAGGAGTGGAGACCAACTGTCCTGATTAACCCATGAATCCAGTCCCCCTGTGCTTAGCTCATGTAACAGGAGAGTAACAATTTCTCAATTTGTTCAATTTCTCCACTATTTCACATCAAATCCATTCTGAAACCACAGACTAAAAACGAGGAGAAATCAGTGGAGTTGGGTTAGCCTAGACTGGCCATTGGAGCCTGCAAACCAGTTCCTGTACATGTTTTTTTGTTTGTTTGTTTGTTTTTGTTTTTGTTTTTGTTTTTGTTTTTGTTTTTGTTTTTGTTTTTGTTTTTGTTTTTGTTTTTGTTTTATGGTCACACAGGGACCCACACATGAATCACTCAAGCAAAGCTTAACTTTAGGAATGAAGAAGTGAAGAAACAGGTGTAGATAATCACAGATGATCAGGCTGGTCAATAGTCAACTGGTGATGCTGGACATTTATTCCCATTTATTTAATGTCTGCTCAATGTGCTAAAGGTAAGACAGTTCAATAGATGTAAAATAGTATTTTGGCACCAAGGTCAATGTGCTTCCCTGACAAAAAAAAGGAATGAGGTGTTGCTCAAGACTATTTCATACTACATAGTACATTTTTTTATAAATATGAAAAATGATCATATATGTATGAGAAAATCTTATTTGGTATTTATCATTCAATCTAATCTTTTTTCTTAAACACCCCTTGTCATTGTGAGGTCACAGCACAGCACACGTGAACCACAACGAAACTGAACCCACAATACTTTTAACCCATGCACACAAACACCGTGCAGCAGTGGGCAGCTATTGAAAGCTGCCCGGGGACCAGTGACGGGGACAGTACCTTGCTCAGGGCAACCTACTTGTGAGGGAATTGAACCCACAATCTTCCAATGCGGGGGCAACTCCCTAACCACTAGGCCACCACTGCCCCGGACCTCTGCATTTAACCCATACACACACGTGCAGCAGTGGGCAGCTATTGAAAGCGCCTGGGGAGCAGTGACGGGGATGGTACCTTGCTCAAGGGTACCTCAGGGAAACCCACTGGGGAGGGAATCAAACCCACAATCTTCCGATCCAGGGCAACTCCCTAACCACTAGGCCACCACTGCCCCACAACGGGTTGTGCACCAGTCCAGCACTGGATTGTGCAACCTCAACCAGGGGAGAACTAACACAACAGCAAGACATCTTATATATAATCTTATATATAAAGCTCAGCCATTTTGCTTTTCTCATGCTTCTCTGTTAACTCTTAAAGATGAAATTGGTGCATGAAGTCACACTAGCAGACAGTTCTCTTATTGTAGCAACAACAACAACAACAATAATAATAACAACAATAACAACATTAATAACAATAATAAGGATATTATTATTGGTATTATTATTATTACTGTTGTTATTGTTATTAATAATAGTAATAATAATAATAATAATAATAATAATAATAAAAATGTAATAGAGAGCGTAATGCTGCTGTAATTTGTTGCCCTCTAGTGTTCACAGACCATTTTACTTTTAATATACTAAATCAAATATTTACTTTGTTTTACATAAAATATAATTTAAGTAAAACATTTACTCAAGCTCAGTGTTTACAGCAGTAACTTGGTTCACCTGCCTGAGAGCAGAAGAGTGAAAGTACAGTTAGCTAGACACACACATGAAGGCGCTGGTATTTTAATCTCTGGGGAGGAGAAAGTGGAGCTGAGGGAAAGGAGGGGGAGAAAACAGATAATGATGGTCACTGAGAGAATGAGAGGAAAGATAGCAGCTTATTTTTAAATCCATCTGCTTTTGTGTTGAAGGAGAAGATGCAGCATTGCAAGACAGGCAGGAGTGTGTACATATATAGATGTCAGAGCGAGGGGGCTTGTGTACACTGGCTGATGAACATGTACAGTATCAAAGTTTAAAATAAAAAATGGAAAACAAAATAGAAAAGAAATATTCATTTTGGGTCCTTTTCCAATTGCGTAAACCTACACATAGATGGAATAAAAACATTACATTGTCGTTGCAACCAGTGCAGTCAGCATTGGCAGGGATGGAGGAGAGGACATACAAAGAACCTTAACACACCATAGAGAATTTGCAGATGCCAGCCCATCTCTCATCACCCCCCACCCCCAACACACACACACACACACACACACACACACACACACACACACACACACACACACACACACACACGCACACACACACACACACACACACACACACACACACACACGCACACACACACATATATAAAACTCTCATACACAGATCTCGACTCTTTAAGAGTATCCAAGGCCCAAAGAGGACCCCAGAGGTAAGACACATGATGTCCTATATGTCTGTACGCTATACAACTATATATATAACTATATATATATATATATATATATAGTTTTTAACTGTAAGTATTACATTCTGTAATTTCCTAACTGTTTTAAATTCTGTCATTTTCAAAATAGTTTAAAAAGTTAGTAGACACCCGTACTTCTGGATTATAGGGTATCAGTAGAGATCAGTCTTCCCTGTGCTGCTGTAAGCATTTCTACTCGGGTTATGCTTCCCACTACATGTTGTAACATTGCTCTAAAAGCATTTGATTCAGCAACTGCCGATGACGTTAGATGATTAGTTCTAGATTGCAAACATTCCAGTTTGTGGAGTGTTTATGATCAGAGGTACTGGATGGAGCTTAATAACTCCAGCGAAGCTTCCATTGCTCCACAGATTAAAGCTATGGGCTTTATACTGCTTTAGCTGATGCTTGGCATTGGGTTTGGTGAACATAGGCTCATTCTGGGTTGCTCCAGGGCATCCTACTGCATTGTCATTGTGTGTTTCTATGGCGATTATATTTTAAAATGTTTTGAAAATGACCACCTGTGGCAACAATGGTACCACTTGAAAATAATTGACTTCATAGAATAAAAAAACAGTTCATTAAGATATGTTATCTTTAGGAGCAGTATGTCTTGTGTAATGCTGCACTTTTAACTAATGTTCTGATGTAAAAGTGAGAAGACAAGATCTCTCTCTCTCTCTCTCTCTCTCTCTCTGTGTGTGTGTGTGTGTGTGTGTGTGTGTGTGTGTGTGTGTGTGTGTGTTGTATACTGTGGTCACTTGGTTTCCAACAGTAGCAGCTGTTGGGGAGTCTATCTGAGCCAATATTACCAACACTACACCACCTATTTCTGTAGCATGTGTTGTTCTAAAGGTCAGTGAGAGAGCAAAGGAGTGACTCGGAGTCAGAGAAAATTTGAGGATAAACAGAGAGGGAGACAAAGTAAAAAAGAAGAGAGACAGTGAGAGACACTTTTGATTCGTCAGGACGTATAAACAGTGAATGTTGTTTATTGTTCAGGATCTTAAAACAAATGGAGAGTACTACAGTGACCAGTGGGTCAGAAGAAACAAAGAATACGGTGAGAACACCACTCGCTTTACACATATGTTTTTTGAGACATGCTAATATGAAACTTTACTTGAAACATAATTTTCTTCCGCTTTGGCCATGCTTTCTTTAAGTGATTTTATTTGTTTGTTTGCTGGTTTTTAATAAATCAATGCAAGCAACATAATCTTCATTAAACGTCATGCTCACATACCATTTCTTGTATGGTTCTTAGCAGGAATCATTAAGTGAAAAGGTTCTTTATGCAGCTGCATGTGGTTCTTTCATGGTATCTCTTAAAATCCCTTTTTATTTCTAGAGTGAAGACCTAGGGAAAGATTTTATATATTGTACAGTATTAAAATGTCCAAACATTGATGTAACTCTCAATTTATAAATATTGTCTGAAACTATGCAGTTCTAGAGTTCTGGAGTTTATCTGGATACTAGGCACAAGTGTTTGTTATCTTTGCACAATTTTGCCTACTTGTTCAGTAGAATGCATGCGCACAAACACATACACACACACACACACACACACACACACACACACACACACACACACACACACACACACACAGACACCTGCTTATGCAGGGGAATGTTTCTGGCTCTAGTGAGTCCTAACTTTATGACATTATGTGACACCTGCAACTGTTCCTCAACAGCACATCATTCACACACTTATACACACACACACACACACACACACACAGTTAATGTTTCATTAATAACTTAAGGCCTTCTTTTCAAGACCAATGACTCAAAGTCTTTAAAATGTACATTTAATACCATAGCATGTTTAAAAAATCTTTGATATAAGTAAGTAGTTCTTAGAAGAATATCTCTCAGATATTTTGTACTCCTAAGTGCGCTCCTTTTGTGACTGCTTTTTTTTTTTACAGGATACTAAAGACGTATCCCTAGAGGAAGTGACCCCTAGTAGCCAGGACTCTGAGGTTTTGAGCAAAGACTATGAGAGTTCAGGAGGAACTAATGAGGAAAAAAGAGAGGAAGAGCAAAATCCACAAGCTGGAGTGATCAAGGCTGGAGCAGAGGTGACCGAGGGGCATACCGAAGATAATGAGGAAGAGAGGGATGAGGTCAAAGATCAAGGAAAAGAGACTGTGACAGGTGAGAAGGAAGATGAGAATGAAAGCAGCAGAGATGCTGATATAGAAAAGGAAAATAGAAAAAGTGAATGTGAGGCCGGAAATGAGAAAGATGTCAAGAAAGGTGAAGAGAACATCCTTGCAAGAGAAGAAGAAAAGGGTAGAGATGAAAATGAACTGGTGAAAGAAGAGAAGAAAACTGTGAAAGAAGAGGAAAAGGTGAAAGAGGAAGACAGTGACTCCAAATGCCTTCCCCAAGAAACAGTCATTGAATCAAAGGCCAAAGAGAAAGGAGAGGCACAGGTGAACAAAGAAAAGAACAAAGACAAGCAAGAAAGAGCAAAAGGAAAAGGTGGAGCCAGTTCCCTCTCCTCCACTCCCAGAACCACTACACTCAGTTCTTCTCGGCTGAGGAGCGCAAGGCCATCAGCCCGGAGAGAAGCTATGGCCAAGTTTCAACAAGATCAGTGAGTCATCTTCATCACCATCGTCATCACCAGCATCAAAAACAACCAAATTATCACTGCATCCATTAGCAGGATCATTACGTTTTTATCAGTGTACTTACAGCATTCATCCACATATTCTAAACCCCTAAACAGCATGTTTTTAGAAGCAGTGTTTTTTCTCACCGGTTGCCATAAGCATGGTGCGGGATGTTGGTCCCATTGACATATGATGATTGAGGTGGGTCAAATGTTTGTACTATTTGGCAGTGGCAATGTTGACATATGAACTAGTAATCTCCACAGCATGGGGCAAAGCATCATACAGTTGCTTTTCTGGGAAACCCAAGGGCAATCCCTATTTAACCATATGACAATTCAGGGTTGGCAATCATGCTAGTCAGTAAAACATCCCATCTGATCCACAGGGGGTGCTGAAACCTATTCCAAGGGAGGAAGTGGGAGAAACACCATGTACAGGTCACAAGTTCATTGCAGGACAGACACAGAAATACAGCACAGCACACAGTGTGACACAACAAAATGCTTCCTCTGCATTTCACTAAAACACACACATGCAGCAGGGGGCAGCTGTTTGAAGCACCTGGGGAGCAGTGATGGGGACGGTACCTTGATCAAGGGTTCCTCAGCCTAGTCTGGGATTCGAATCCAGGAACTACCAAGCCTGGGGCAGACTCCCTAACCACTAGGCCACCACTGCCCCACTTTTTACTTGTTATGTCAGGGTAAATGCATGCTTTTATGGATAATATGAATGTTTATAGTAACATCTGCCTGTTGCCTTGTGCATCTTGAGTTCATGGTTTGCTGTAATTTTAGTTTGTGCATTGTGTTTCTTTTTATTGAACAAATTAGCTCAGACTATGCTGGCCTTTTGCAGGACTCCAGCAGTCCGTAACTTCAAGGTTCAGAAGACATCTGTAGGCCTGTCTGCTGGGGCCTCAATCAAACAGAAGATACTCCATTGGTGTTGCAACAAAACACGTAAATATGAGGTGAGAGTGTGGCTGTAGGTGAAGAATAACTACTTGTCATCTAAAATAAAACATCACTTAGAAGCACAGTATAATCTACAGCCATGGCCAAAAGGTTTAGAATGACACAAGTATTGATTTTCACAATGTTTGCGGTTTCATTGTTTTCAGATCTATTTTGTCAGATGTTTCTATGGTAACGGAAGTATAATTACAGGCATTTCATCAGTTACAAAGGTTTTTATTGACAATTACATTAAGTTTCAGCAAAAAGACTCAATACTTGCAGTGTCCAAGCCCATTCTTGCATAATCAGTGCCTGGAGTTTGTCAGAATTTGTTGGGTTTTATTTGCTCACCTGCCTCTTGAAGATTGACCACAAGTTCTCAGAGATTAAGGTCTGGGGAGCCATGGACCTCAAATTTTGATGTTTTGTTCCCCAAGCCACTTAGTTATTACTTTTACCTTTCGGCGCAATGCTCCATCATGCTGGAAGAGGCATTGTTCTTCACCAAACTGTTCTTGGATGGTTGGAAGACCATCCAATTTATTCATGGCTGTGTTGTTTGGCCCACTCACTTGGCTGAGAAGCAACCCCACACATAAATGGTCTCAGGATTATTTACTGCTGGCAGGACATTGGATTGCTTGTAGCGCTCACCTTTTTTTTCTATGCCTTTTTGCTGGATGCCTCAAACAATCAGAAAGGGGTTTCATCAGAGAAAATGACTTTATCCCAGTCAAAGTCCAATCCCTGTACCAACCGTCCTTCAAAGGTCTTTTGTGCATGCAGATACCATTCCTGAGCAAGCTCTTCACTGGTGGTGCCCCCATCCTGCAGCTGAATCAACTTTAGGAGAAGGTCCTGCTGCTTGCTGGACTTTCTTGGGTGCCCTGAAGTCTTCTTCATAACAACTGAATCTCTCTCCTTGAATTTCTTGATGATCTGATAAATGGTTGATTTAGGTGAAATCTTACAAGCAGCAACATCCTGCCCATGAAGCCCTTTTTGTGCAAAGCAATGATGACTGCATGTGTTTCCTTGCAGGCAACCATGGTTAACAGAGGATGAACAGTCTTGTCCTCCTCAGCACTACCACCTGTGTTAATGAGAGGACCACTGAAATTATGTCAGCATGGCCTTTTTTGGAAATTCAGTGGAAATGGGTTTTTTGGGATTAAGTTAATGTTCATGGCAAAGAAGGACTTTGCAAATAATTTCGATTCATCTGATCACTTTCGCTTCACTCTTCATAACATTTTGGAGTTTTCTGTTTTTTGTTATTGTGTTTCCAGGGTGTTTCCATCGAGAACTTCTCTTCTTCCTGGAGTGATGGCCTGGCTTTCTGTGCACTTGTTCACCGATTCTTCCCAACAGCTTTTGACTTCTCCTCCCTCAAAGCCAGCGAACGAGAGAAGAACTTTACCTTGGCCTTCAGCAATGCAGAGTATGTTTGTCTAAGGATGCATGTTTGAATTCATGTTAAAAAAATGGGGTTGCATTAGGCAAGTAGTAGAAATAGGATATGGTGTGCGTGGCCAGAGAAAGTGAATTTCTGTATTGGTCTGGATGTAAATGTGAATATTACCTACAATAAGAATATGTAAAAGTGTGATTCTATAATTCATTGTCCCATCCCACTCCCTTTTCTTTGTTCTCAGATCTCTAGCTGGCTGCTGCCCCCTCTTGGACGTATCAGACATGTTGCTAATGGGGAACAAGCCAGACCCTTTCAGTGTTTTCACCTATGTTCAGTCCCTTGTTCATCATCTCTCCAAAATAGAGAAGGATAGGAAAGAGCAAGAAAAGGCAAAGGAGTGCAAGAACCATGGTGACACTGAGGAACAGGCCAAAAGAGAAGTAGAGAAACAAGGTGAGGATGAAGAGCTGGAGAAAGCAGCAGAACAGGAGCAAGGGGAGGAGGAAAGAAGTGGAGAGGGAGATCCAGGTGAAGAAAGAGGGGAGACCAAAGAAGACAGCTGTCCGAAGATGGAAACAGATCAAAATGACAATGTAATGAACAGTGAGCAAACAAGTGAGGCTTAAATACAGCACCAATGCTACCAACAGAAAAAAGGAATGACAGCCCTGAGTGAGGATGAAGTATGGAAGCGAGATGCAAGTAATAAGATAGCTAAAGAAAATTAGTTGTCTGATTAGCTAAATAAGCTTTGATTTTATGTGTGATTTTGTATGGGTTGTTTACTATTGTAAGCTGCAAAAAATAATCTTATGATCTTTGTTATATATAACGAAAGCTTTTTTCTGACACCGAACAATATTTTCTGACTCTGTACATGTCAATATATTCCTAGGCTGCAAACGGACTGTCAAAATAAGCAAGTTGTGTAACGATCATAAAGATACTTGACCATTGGTCAGTGTGTGACAAATAGCAATAAATAAAAACCAATACAATATGATGCTTTGAGAAATACTTAGAGGTTTCAAAACACCTTTGATATGCATTGTGTCTGATATACACACAATGTCTCAGTCAGTTTGTTTTATCATATGCTTGTGAGATACCTACTCACTTACACATTAAATCCTTTTTGATATGTTTCTACAATAAGCTCTACAATAAGCAAAATAAGATTTTGCCGAAAAGCAAAATCCAGACAGAATTAGTACAGTAGTAGTTGTAGAAGTAGTAGTATGGTATCAAAACTAAAACCAGACTCTTACAGATAACTCATAAACTGAATGATTTAAACTGAATGCTACATTTGAACTGTACTGGAAAACTGTATGCATGTTAAAAAACATGTCTAATCACTGGAACAATGAGATCCACCTATCGTTATTTACCCCGTTACCCTGTACACTTGCCATCACACACTGTGTGCACAATGATTAGGAAAGAATATTTTGACCATATCTTCATTTTTTGCATATATTCCAGCTCCAAGCTGCATAAACTTGAATGCTTATTGGATTTAAGTATATCAGGTGATGTGTATTTGTATAATGAGGGAGGGTGTAGCCTAAGTAGATCAACACCCTACGTCAAGGTGTGCATAATTATTAGGCAACGATATAACTGACTCTGAAAGTCTTTCAGAGGGATGCAGCATTCATGAAATTGCAAAAATATAGGGGCACAATCACAGAACCATCAAACGATTTGCTGCAAATAGTGAACAGCGTTGCAAGAAAAAATGTAATTGAACTGCCGAAGATTTTAGAAGAATCAAATGTGAAGCTACCAGGAACCCATTATCCTCCAGTGCTTTCATATTCCAGAACTGCAACCTAACTGGAGTGTCCAGAAGAGCTCCACTTCAACTTAGATGCCAGCAAGGTGGAGATGGGGTACTGGTATGGGCTTGTATTATTAAAGATGAGCTAGCAACTTTTGGGTTGAAGATGGGCTCAAAATCAACTCTCAAACCTACTGGCAGTTTTAGAAGACCCTTCATCAAGCAGCGGTACAAGTAAAAGTCTGCATTTTTCAAGGAAAACTTTATTTTTATGCAGGATGATGCTCCATTGCATGCATGGAAGTACTTCACTGCATGGCTTGTTAGTACAGGCCTTAAAGATGAAAGAATAATGACATGGCCCCCTTCCTCACCTAACCTAGACCCTATTGAGAATTTGTGGGCCCTTCTTAACTGGGAAGCAAGGTTGCATTGGTTTGGACATGTCCAGAGGAGAGACGAGGATTTTATTGGAAGGAGGATGTTGAAGATGGAGCTGCCAGGAAGGAGGAGAAGAGGAAGACCAAAGAGGAGGTTTATGGATGTGGTGAGAGAGGACATGCAGATTGTTGGTTTGAAGCAGGAAGATGCAGAGGACAGGATGAAATGGAGACAGTTGATCCGCTGTGGCCACCCCTAAACGGGAGCAGCCGAAAGAAAAAAAATGAAGATGTAGTTGCATAATAATTCTATTAATGCACATTAATAGTTACCTAATAGTTGCGCACACATATGTATTCCCCTGTAAAATGTTCACACTCATATTTCCTTTGCAAAACATTCAGATTTCAGGGTTATTAGCATTATGGATTGACTGAGAACGCTGTGTTTGTTCCAAATTAAAATTAATCCTCAAAATAATCACTTGCCTAATAATGTTGCATACAGTGTATGCTCCATTCATTGACCAGGTATTTGGGTGGCAGACCCTGAAGTAGTAGTGTGTACATGGCACTGGTACAAGTGTATCAGTCACAGTAGTGTTGCCAGAGTTTTTACACACATCAATGTCACTGCTGTATTGAGAATGGTTCCCCATCCACATACATGGGCAACAGTGTGAACAGAGTCAAACACTGACCAATAAATGGAGCAGATGGTTAGTTTTGACAATTTTATTGCCAGGTTTTTAGATTATTTCCATTTACATTGTTATGACTGTGAAACTGGGTAATGTTTTACCTTTTACTATAAAGTCTTTATCTGGGAAATGGGGATTTGTTTTTGGTGGTGGTTATTTATTTAAAGAAAGAGCTGCAGTTCATTTATTGGCTAAAGTGACAGGGTGTGACCCTCACATATACACACACACACACACACACACACACACACATACACATACACATATATATATATATATATATATATATACACACACACACACTCACATGCACTGCATGCAAGGGTCATTAATCTCTAAAGTTACAGGGTTGACTTCTTTCACTGCCGAAGCTAAAGTCATGTTGTTCTTTGATCTGTACATAGCATTTTGTCTTTGCATATAATTGTCAGTGAGTGTCAGAGGATTAGTAAAGACACAATGTACGATAAACAGACAGTTTGATTTGCACAAGAGATTTTGCCAACTGAGTACACGAACTTTTAATGTGTCACATTTCTGCCTGTCACGTTCCATCTGCCACATGTTCCTGTCATTTGCAACTAAATATATTCAGAGGTCTTATCACTTTTTCATTTGCTCTCTCTCTCTCTCTCTCTCTCTCTCTCTCTCTCTCTCTCTCTCTGTGTATCATATTTCCCTGACTCTTGGTTAGCATGAGCGTAGCTGAAGTCTTCACACAACATATCTATCAGTGCTGCTTAACACTCCTACAGACTCACAGAGACCGCAAGACCATTAAAGTAGAAGAAAGAAGAAAATATTGAAGGATGGAATGACACAAAAAGGAAGGAACGACAGGAGCCTTACTTTACTGAACTATGGGACCTTTGAAGACCCCTGAAATGGGTGAAATTAAAGAGAAGACCTGTCTACAGACATAACATCAAGTGGTTGTTAAATAAATGTAAATGAATATTCAGCCATGAGGACATATGCAAGAACTCTTTAAGTCCTTTGCGTTGCTATTTCTCCATATAACTGACTGAAACATCACTTTTTTGGTTTTGCTTTTGAGCATAATTTTGTGGATTGGATTTTGAAATCCCACTTTGAACTTTATAAATCCTTGTTGGGCCTGCAGTTTTCCATTTTCCCAACCTTCCTTTCTTCTCTAACATGGATAATCTGCCTTCCCACAACATCTACCTGTCTGCTTCTAGAGAAGCTTCACCTTCGAACCTTCCGCCGACGTCCTCGTCCAGACGCACCACCCACTATCGTGACAAGGGTGGACTGATCTATGGTTTGGATGTGGCCTGGACCCATTTGCGTCCCTTCTTGCCATTCTTCCTGATCTCCTGCTTGGTGGTGGTCCTGGTATACTTGCTGCAGATAATTGTGTACGGAGGGCCTTTTACTGACCCACTCTTCTTCAGCAAGTTTGAACAACGCTGGCCACCACCGGGCCAAGAAAACCCCACTGGACAGCCAACAGATGGATAGTTAAAGGACACAGTCAGAATCTTGCTTCCTGAAGCAAGGTTTAGTTTGATGAAGCTCCCAGTGAAATACGGATACTGTTTACATTAACAGATGCTGTACATTCTTTTCATGCATAAAACAAAACTACAGAAGTGAAGATTCCATCGTCCAAGATGAACCAATGTTTGAGGCGACACAGTTAATTTGCAGGAGAACATTTTAAATCCAGACCTCAGCTGTTACAATAGTTTAGATTTGACTGGATTATACCAAATTTCAGTTCCATAAAAAGGAATTTACTACTTGAATGCACATGTTTGGAGATGAGCAGCAATATCCAGGGAACAAACTGTTGTGTTCCCTGAAACATCATCGGCAAAAGCAATTTTAAGGCTGCTACAGCTTTCACAACATGTAAGATTTGATAGGGGTGGTTTATTTTTCATCCCTGCTGTTGGACGGAATGTATCTGCACAGTAGATGCCTTCTGTGTTTTGGCAGGTTATGAAGTTTCCGAATAACCATTAATGTCTGTACTGGCATGACACTTTTTCTTTTCTGACAGATCCTGAGGTTGATGTTGGTGCCTCAGGAGTCCGTAGATATGAACTCTGATATCAAGGTTTATTTTTATCTTATGCTCTGGTCCAGTCATTCCACCTAATAAACAGCAATTGCCTCTGAAGAGACTGCACTGTCAACCCTGGATCTCCCTTTTGGAAGCATGCTCTTTACTAATACATGAACTGTAAGATATGATTGACTGTTGTTCAGATACAATGCAGACTTTTTTAATGATGCTTTTGAAAATTCATTTACGGTAAAATAAAAAAGAAATAAATTACTTAGATCATATGCCAGAGCCTCCCACTTTCAACTTCATTTCTTTGAGTCATAATTTATTGACTGCGATTAGAGACCTTATTGGGCCTCTCTTAATGCTGCAAATGTGTTAAGAATTGAGTGTAATGCTAAAAACGAAGTAAACGCTTTGACACCCTTACTCAAGGCCATTTGGGTCAAATTGCACACTTACTAAGACCGGCCACAAGAGGGCACAAGTGATACAGACATTATGGCACCATTAGGGCGATAGTAAACATATGAGACTTTGAGACTGATTTATAAACACAGAAACATACTTTTAAGAGCCAGTCAAACAATATATAGGGAATAAAGAAGAGAATATCAAGCAGAGTGCATAAACATGCCAGACATATATATGTTAAAGTCTTTGCTGGATGTCTGAACTGTTGCAGAATTCTTGTTCAAATGGTTTTGGAGTACAAACTGATCATGTTCGTGCTGCTTCGCGTCGTTGAACTGGTGCTCGTTGCGCTGCTCAGCGTTGACCGACAGAGGGCGCTTTTTGCACTGCAGCAGCGCCGCTGTGGTTGGGTATATGTGCAACCTAATTAATTTATGTGCAATATTTGATCATGGCATATTTTTTTTAAATCATCTTGTGTACAGTGAGACTGAATGTATATTATTAAGGTGATCGACAAGGAGTCCTTGCAATGAATGAAGCCCTTTTCTGCAGCAGTTGAAAATATAGGCAATGTACGGCGATGCAAAATCTAATTATTTCTTTGCAAAACCTAATTAGGCATTAAAAAAAAGGTTAACGCCAGCGCCTGAAACCGTTTTTGTTTAATAATCCCATTACTGACGGCTCATCATGTATAAAATGGCGCAGAAGGACACAAACTTTCCACTTGTTAAAGTGAATCTCCCAGAAAAAGGCGAGGCCAACTCTTACCGTAACCCATTTCTTAGGATATGAACAGGATAGGAGACGGAATAAGATACGTGGCAACGTAAGTAGAAGGTTTATTGCAATGCTTGCAGTGGATTTGTTCCCTTTTCCATCTCTTTTTGCTCTCGTTTTGGTAAATCTAAGCGGTCGAGCTGTTTTTGCGGCGAATGGAGGGCGATGGTGCCGCAGTGCGTTTTTTCTGCTTGGATCACGTTTTCAGACGATCAGCCTACGTGCCAGAGGAGCCGTTAAGAGCTGCTATTCTCAGAGGGACTGCACAGCATAGACTGCTATTAAAAACAACTTCAAACTATTTTTATCCAGATTCCTCCTAGAAGACAAGAGTGACCTTGGAATGGGGGGAAATCAGAGCCTACAGGTTGCATTTTATGCGTTTATCGAGCTGTATGAATATGAATGTGTTACAAAAAGTGTTTCAGTGCCATTTACCCCATCATTAATCAGTGTTGCATGAGACCAGCAGATATATATTCGTCCAATATGATGTGCATATTTGCCATTTTTCATTAGAAGGGTCAGCTTTAGGGTTAATGCAAATGCATTTGTTAACTTAGCAGCCTAAAATAAAAAAAAAAGAAATATTGACGACCAAAAGTCTGCATTTATCAAGGCTAGAGCAAATACTATGGCAACGGGTTTGCTTTTGCACCCTTAACCTTTGCTTTCTTCCACCAAACGGAACCATCCCCAAATCCAGCTCCCAACAAAAGCAGAAGCTGACAGGTTAGAGCTAAAGAAAAGCTGCCTTCCTCAAACCCTCTGCTTCACTGTAAAAAAAAAAAAAAAAGAAAGAAAAAGAAAAAGAAGAAGAAGAAGAAGAAGAAGAAAGAAACAGCATTTTTGTTATTAGCCATCATGACTTCTCCTCTTTTGCCATGCCCAGCACCATCAGTTTTTGACCTTCCAGCTGGAGTTGGGATGATCTCAAAAAATTACCTGCAGGTTAAAAACAAACAGCAGTGAATAATAAAGCATTTTACAGTTTTCTTTGGGTGAACCAAAGACAACCAAACACAGAGGCGTAAGAAAGAGAGATCGAGGACATGAAAGAGCTCACAAGCATGAAAGAAAAGGAGGATACGGTAGTAAATCGATTTCCAACAGAAGTCTTTGAAAATGTTGATCAAAGAAACAAAAACACTGAACAAATATCAGATGAGCAAAAGGACAGCTACAGAGCTTTTTTTATTATTCTTTGTGATTTTTATTCTATCATGCGCTATATGATCTCGTTTTGTCTTTTTTTATTTGTATTTATTTTTCATTTCCAGCATCCGTCAGCAATGTGACAGCTCAGCTATGAATGGATGAAACTCTGCCTTTATAGCGCACATCATTATTCTTGTAGCTTTACTCAGCCGGCTCGGTCACTCTGAATGGATGAGATCGTGATTGTCACCCCAAATCGCCGAGGCGTTTCACAAATTTCTAGCTGACACCAGCTATTGTTACTGTTGCCTTCATTCACATCCATTTAAAGGGGGCACAGAATGAATTGGCCAAAAAAAGAGGAGAAACAGCCAAAAAGGGGGTCATTTCATGTCTAGGCGTCTGCAAAAAATAGCAACTTCCCTTTTTGGGACATTTATATGGTCGGAAAATATCAAATGTCGCAAAGGCGAATAAATTAGTTAAGGTTTTTAAAAAGAAAGAATTTGTAAAAGTCAGTTTGTCTGAAGAAGTCGGGTGGAGTGTATGCTGGTCGCTCCCGTTTCTTCATGAAGCCAAGTGTCTCCGAGTGAAGGAAATAACAGCTATTAGTGCAAGTACTAAAAGTTGGGTCAAATAATTGATTTAAACATAAAATATGAGAGTAATGGATTGTGTTATTTTCAGGATAAAACTGTAGGACATGTGTCCATTGCCTTTTTTTATATATTGCTTATTGCTTTGTTTATAGCAATAGTTTAACAGATTGGGTTAAACTATTACATTTTATTTCTTTGCTTTTAACTATTTCATTTTAAAAAATTCATTAGAATAAATTCAAATAGAGGTACATAGTACATACAGTAAATATAATAAGCATATGTTCTTTAGTAGCTAATATAAGGAGGTGTCTGTAGGAGCATAGGATTTCTCCTTGATCCATGCAATAAGCTTCCATCAGCACACCTTATTTAATTTAATAATAATACTCTACTAATTATGCTGGGATTCCCTGAGAAGACGTGAGACATTTTAAAATAGATAAAATCGCCACTTACTGTACATGTTTGTGTTTTTAGATATTTGTGATTATTATAAAAAGGTGTATATATATATATATATATATATATATATATATATATATATATATATATATATACACCTTTTTATAATAATCATTATTATATATAATTTGATACCTGGACAATTAGAATTTATTCTATAAATAAATAAAGAAATAAATTCTAATAGCAGAGACAATTAGAATTTGCGAAGCTGTACTTTAATTAAATTCCAGAATAAACAATAAGCCACGCTTTAAAATAAAAAATGATATCTTGATGAGTTTACGTCCATCCGATATGCTATATCTTTTAATAATATGCCTGGGAATTTTTTAATTAGGCCTATTTCCCATTTTAATAAGAGATTGGACCGTGGGGACTTGACGGTGTTGATTCTCAACGGCAGCCTTATATAAAGACATCAAATTAAGAAATGAATTATTACAGGCTCGGTCAAACAGGCCATCGCAGAGATTTCTTTGTCCAAGAAGCACTTTTCTAACTGCTCCGTGGAGAGTTTGATGTCAAGAGGATCATCTGAGCGTCGTTATTAACTTATCAAACACAATCTCGGAATGACTTAATCAAACAAAAGGAGCTCTCGAGTGTGATAATGGCTGTAATAACGCTCTTTAAAATACGACGAGATTATTCCCCGTCATTTCAGGCAACAAATTGAACATTTATTGCATATATATTAAAAATTATACAGCTCGCTGTGACGCTGATGTCTCTTTTATTGAAACGCTCCCAAAGGTGAGGCCTCGATGGATCCGGGGTGGATTTTTCCCGCCTTGTTAGTCCTATTGAGGTAGTGCTGCAAAAACCTTCATATATCAACTCAAATATTGCAGAAAAGGTTGCCAAACTGAGGCCTAAAGTTTCTCCTTGCTTGGACCTTTGACGACTTTATTAAGAGACCTGACCGGGCCAGCCAACATGGAGTTAATCGACGAAACACCAACTTCATGCACTTATGACTGGGTCCATAAACATGAGCATTGCAAGCTGTTGGTTATTGTCAACTGATTCGATCTTCGACTAAGACTGGGGCAGTCCTGCTGCTCTTTGTCCCTGACTGGAGATGGATGGTCGGTGTCAGGAGCATGATGGGTTTGCGCGATTAAATTGTCGCAAAGGAAAAAGGATTTCCTAATAATGCTTTTTTATGAAGAGTTATGAATCGGCCATAGACAGACGGAGGACTAACAAGGGTCAGCAAAGGGAGGAGGGGGGAGGCGCAGAAAGTGCCTGGCTGGTCATGCAGAGTTCCCATCCGTGGTCATGACAGAGAACCTGCCGTAAGTCAAATGGAGGAATAGCACTACTGAGACTGGCAGACTTTTAATGGAGATTTGGTGTCATTTAGGTTGTTGTGATCACCGGTAGAAAACCACACTTGTACCACTACTGACAATGTAGAAGCACTTGTGTGGCCATGCATGGGCAGCGGTCTCATAAGATGAAGCACCCTAGGTACTAAAGGCCTCTTTTGTAAGACTCTCATTAGCCCACCCACCCTTTCAGTTTTAACCTCAATCTGCTTTAAAGTTGGATGTTGGGTCAACTTGACCAATCTATTAATTCTTTTTAGCCAACAGCACATCAGTGCTTGACTCTAACACTCGCCCCTTTGTGCTCATTGTCTTGCTGGAAGATTTATGTATTTTTGATACCACATTCCTTCTGTCATCAACACTGCTCTCTTGTTGACTTTTCTTGACCCGGTGACCCAGTGCCCAAACTTTCCCATATTTAAATCGGGATCTTTCCATCCCCTCTCTGGCTTCTTTTGCTTAGCTTGGCATTTGCTGTTTGCTCTGTTCTTGAACTTCTCGGCCCATAGCCCTGCCTTCCTGTCCCCTCATCCTGTACTTCTTGAACTTTTTGCATCTTCCTCTCAGTGAACCCTTGTTCTACCATATGCCCACCTCTTTGGCGGCCCAGCTTACTAATTACAGTTAACCAAACGCCTTCAACATCCTGTAATCACCGAGCTGGGGCTGTTTTTTTGTTTGCTTGCCGGAGCATTCTGGTGCTTGTCCCAGTTGAGACGGCTGGACCTGGGACCAAGCGAAGAAGGCTCAGACGGCCTGTCCAGAGTTCCATCCATCCAAACCCCCCCACCACCACCACCACTATCAGGCCAAAGGCCAGCGGCACCACAGGCTCGCAGTGCCCACCAGCTGCTTGTCCACAATAGACTCTCGGTGAGCAAACCCAGCGTTTGCTTGTGCGCTGTCCATTAGTCCGTTTGGCCAAATCTGGCCTTTAGTTCACATTTCTTTCACCCACATCGTGCCCCAACATCCCCCTCCCCACCACCACATCATCATCATCATCATCATCACACTGCACCGACAGTGTCTGGTCCTGCATTTGATTCCTTCTCCGTCTGACCGCTCTCTCTCTCTGTGGAGGTCTTGATGCTAATTGCCAGAACTGTACGACGCAGCCTCGGGCGACCTGCTAATTGACAAAGGCCTTGTTCCGTGCTCTTGCATGCAGCTGCTGCTAAGCGCACCTGCGGCCTGCAGCTGTCCGAGGAGCCGGAGGCCAAAGGCCCAAGTTAAACCGAGGAGATTTATTAAAACTCGACGCGGCGTTGAGGGAGATGAGGGGATGACGGTATTAATAATGCACGCGCCAATTGTAGCCAATTAGGCATTTGCAACAGTCTTCCCATGGATCCCACTGAATAAAGCAAGCCCGGATGTTTTCCTCATGGTTAATACCCGGCCACCATTCTAACACACACCAAAGGGTCAGATAAATATTTCCCTCCCTCACTTTCCGGATTCTAATATTTTGTTTTGGTGGCAGCCGCAGTCAAACGCACAAAGCAAATCCGATTATCTCTGACTACAGAAATGCCAAACCAACCCAAATACTTATAACAACACGTCACGACTCAAACAGTCCACCCATCATAACAAAGAAATGCCTTCAAAGCAAAAAGCGGTACGCAGGCCCAGCTGGTTCGTCGAAAGTCCAGGTTGTCGTCGTCAGGAGCTTTCCGTGAGTTCCATCGTCCCAACGCGAACAAAATCCTTTCTGTCCGGCTCCCTTTTACACACTGAAATCGTGATTTTTTCGCAGTATTCTCACGAAGCTGCCCCCTTTATGTCAGAGCAACAATGCTCGAGGAAGCACCCTCGTAGGAGCGCCAAGTGGGTCGGGATCTCTCGGATTGTTTTAGACATCTTTAGATTTCATCAATCAAAATGACTGCGGTTTTCCATAAAAATGCTGAATTTGGGACAGGCTCTAAGAGAGCTAGGTGGAAAGTAAACTGCGACGCTGTCTCCATCGATGATAAATGGCCATCCTTTGATTGGACAAATGGAGAGATACGTGCTCGTACAGGTTTTTTTTTCTTTTCTTTTTATTTTGTTGACAAAGGTTCAACAAACAAAAGTTGGTTTCAAAATCTTAAAGCTCTCTCTCTCTCTCTCTTTCTCTTTCTCTCTATATCAGAGAGAGATAAAATGGTTATATTGTGTGTGTATGTTGTATATATATATATGAGTTATATATATGCAGTATATATATATATATATATATATATGTGTGTGTGTGTGTGTGTGTGTGTCTGTGTGTGTGTGAGTGTGTTAAACCTTACAGTTTAATATGAAGTCCTAGGAATTATTAGTGAAGTGATTCGATTTCAAATTCAAATTTCAGGTTTAAAACAAAAACCCTCAAACTGAAGAGAATTGCTCCAGAATGGAAGAGCAGTCAACCACATAATTTCTGCACACCTTTTCATATTTCTTTTAAAAGCTCCATCTGTGTTAAATTAACATCAACAGTGTCGAATGAAATACACATTTTTATTTATATTCAGTTGGGAATATAATTGCCCTGCATAACCTTTTAGAATGTTTTTTGTGCAGCTTGTACTTCAAGAAAACATAGTCTAGTAAGAAACGAATTAATGCATGAGGCAAATGTTACTTCCTGGCCTGTTGTATAAACAGTGATTTCAAAAATCACCAAGTTTGATTTCCTTAGATATAAGCACATGCATAAATAAATGCATTACCAAAATTAATGGGTGGTCTATACATTGCTTTCAAAACGTATAGATGTGAATTCACATTCAAAATGTGTTTTTTCCTTAAGTAGATTCTCATTGCATCTTTCTGACCCATTGGGTTCATAAAACCATATTACAAATTGGAATGAGGCAATTTCCTTACATATAAATATAATCTCTATAGGCAGATAATTAAGACCACAGCAGATTTACAGCATGGGCTGCTTTCCCAGTGCTAATGATCCCAGCATTAGGCCTATTTCCCCTCCAACCTCTGTACTGAACATTTACACGTTGGCAAATAAAAGGCAAATGGCCCAGAGACTGGCTCAAGGAACAAAAGGAGGGGATTGTGAGGTTTGAATCGACCTCGTCGGCTTGAAGAATTGTTTAATTTGGGCTCTGGGTTGAAGCTCTGGTCGCTGATAGGGATCTAATAGATGGGTGAAGGGCCGTTTTCCGTGCGCCCTGCTCTTATTGCGCCCTAATCCGATTGAGGTATTCCTGCAGGAGAGTAGTGGGAGCCTCCGGCCAGGGGGATCGTTATTAAAAAAGTTAAGGGCAGGGAGAATTCAACAGAGCTCACTGCTGATGCCTGATGGAAAAAAATATATCATTGACAGAGCTGACGAGACATCTTTTCCTCTTGGTAACCACATTTACATTTGCTCCTGAGGAGTAAAGGGGGGGCATAAAAACTTTATTCCTGTACCTTTATACCTATAAGAATGATTGTATTTAGACAAAGCTGCAGTTTAGGCCTAAATCTTTCCACCAGTAATTCAGTAGACACATTTTATTACATGAACATGAATAAAATAAAATAAAAACACAATAAAAAACATGAATAAAACACAATGCAATCATTATTATTGTAATAATACAAATATTTATTATTAGTACTGACACTTTTTTTTGTTGTTGCTGCTGAAATATCAAAGTCAGTTCAAACAAACAGAAATGTATGACTAATCAGGGAAATAACAATGTAATAGCCATAAAGTTAATGCTGAAATTTAGCAGGTTTAGTCTAATGTAGCACATATTTATATATCAATCAGAGGCTTTGAGTTTAACTTAATAGTGGAATTTGGTACTGAATGCATAATAGTGGTCTGAAATCCTAAATTTGTCTCTTTACACAGCAACTGCTTGATTTGTTGTGAGTGAGGGGTAAAAAGTCTCTCTGTCTTTCTCTCTCTTTCTCTCTCTCTCTCAGAGCGGAGGCCTGTCTGTGCTGGGAGTGGATGATTGATGAGGGAGAGGGCCAAGGCCGAGCGTGCGCTCACACACATGGCTGAATGGAGCCGGGGCCTGCATGCGAGTGTATAGAAGTTGGCAGCCCAGGGGAAGGTGCTCTGTTGTCCCCTAATCCAGTTAGCCATCGAGCCACCAGCCGTCTAAGGCACCAACAGGAGAGGATGAAGAAGAGATGGGTGGACACGGAGAAGAGAGAAGAGAGGAGAGGAAAGGAGAGGAGATGAGAGGAAAGGAAAAGAGTGAAGAGTGGATAGGGGGGTGCAGACAAGAGAAGAAACTTGCACAACCCCTGCTGAGAGAAAGAGAAAGGGAGAAACAGTTCACAGAAGACAAAAAAAGGGACTGGGTGGGGGCTGCAAAAGCTCAGGGTTAAATAAAAATCTTCCCTTGAATGTAAAGACGTCCTGCAAAACAGAGCATCCACAAGAAGTCTGTGCATTAACAGCAATGTAAAAAATTTAAAGAGTAAACAGACATAAATAACAGGAAACGGCCAACAGTTTCAGTAAATATATGTATATATATATATATATGTTTTAATGTAAAAAATACCTGAATAAACCCAGTATAGTCAACAATGTTAAGAGAGAGATGACTTTCGGAAGTCTTTATTATTCTTTGAGCAACTTAACTTCAATGTTGTCCCTCTTACTGAGCTTGAGCTAAAAATGGAAGAATTGTACTGAAGAAAATTGACTGAATCGACTTAATTAAAAAAAGAGCCTTATTTCTAAAAGAAAACAGATATATTACATTAACAACAGCAACAAACATGTAATTGACCTGTCTGACAGAGAGTTGCTTTTCTGTTTTACCAGATGATAGATATAAATCTGATGTCTGGTGATGAGGCTGCCTTATGTCAGTTGCCTTATGTCCTCTGTGTCCAAGTTTTGGATTTGAGGCATTTTCTTCTGCCAGATAAGAAGCCCAGTTTAAGTGTTAGATTTCCAGCTCTGTGTGAGAAAGTGTGCATCAATGGATGGCCATAGGGGCTCCATGAGAGGCCTCCACACAATGCCATCTGCTTTCTGCTTCCATGCACCTCATGCCGTACAGACATGACGTTGGTCAAAAGCACAATTAGCAGGGCCATCATCTCCCACCAGGGCCGCCAGGGGCTCTGACAAGGTATCCTGCAGCCCAGCGTTGTTCCTGACCCGAGGAGAGAGCAAGGGAGTGAGAGATGTCTTGCTCAGCAGGCACATTCTCGACCCTCTTTTTCACTTCCTCCCTCCTTTTCTCATTAACTCTGGTGGACAGTTCAAAGATGTTACCCGAGACCCCTTGAGGCAACTGCAGCTTGACAAACTAAATCTTTTTGGACTTTTTCAATGATAATGCCTGTATGTTTAATTGTTTTGGTACTTGTCAATTTGATGCATGTGTTATGTAATTGGCAGTGTCTATCATGCATGAATGCGAATGTATGCATATATACATACACACATGGCCTATTGTTATGCATAAGGGATTGGGAGGGGGAATATTTGTCATTGTATAACAATCACTGGGGCCATCTTTCTTTTTTTGATTTTCCTTATGATTAAAAAGATCGTTATTTGTGGAATTAAAAAAATCACATCGCAATTTATAAAAGTGTGCTTGAATTGAGGAATTAAAGAAGGACACATCTGCACTTGTCACATTGAAATGGTTGCCATGCTGTTGTCAAACCCACCACAGTGGTTAACAGTTTGAGGTAAACCTGTAGTACAGGATCACTGAGTATTTATGATTAGAACCAGAGTGGGAGGCCATATTTGGAGCCACGGGATCTTGTTAATCCAATTTCAACTTGGGATTTAATTGCTTAATTGAAGTGATTATTTAACCATAGGAATTCCTTTCACCTGTTCAGTAAGATGTGATTCTGTTTCTGTCAGTTTCTTCGGTTATCCACTGAACAAATGAAATGGGTATGATGGCATATGGATAAAAGTTAGACTGCTTATATGAAATGGAAATACACTAAAGAATTAGGTGCTCCACTGAGATTGTAATCACTTTTAAAAGTATGAAAAAAATGTACTTTGAAAAACAATTTAGTTTGCTAGAATATTTTTGACTGTAAGTATTTTCAAACATCAACCTGCTCTGCAGATAAATAGAAGCCCTTTGACCTAACATGATGTGTGATGATAATTTTTAAAGTGTATTCACTTTTTCTGTGTATTTTCTTTTTGGAAAAAAAGAAGAGTGAGTTTAAGAGCTTGGGTTAAAAAATGAGACATAAAACATAATATATAGTCTAAATCTCTTCATGTCTTAGATTATGGACTAATCTATAGTCCATAATCTAAGACATAAACATTTTATTTGAAGGCTATCAACCAAAAGAATTAATGACACGCTTTAAAATAAAAAAGTAATTCAATAAAAGTGCTTAAGTATTTATAAACATCATGTATTATGAAAGAAACAACATTGTCTTGACATACAGGGTCCCGAAACTAAAGCAGCAAATATTTATTGCATATTAAACGGTTTTATGATCCATCATTCCCACTAGAACATAATATAGGTCAAATTTAGGACACCACATATTGGATGTTTGAAAGAAGGCAATCTTTTTAAATACTGATTTTCCCATTTGCAAATTTGTGTATCCACATTCTTTAGTTTTATTAGAGTGTACGATATGTTGTTGACTACATATACGTGATTACATGAAACTTTGATTAAAATGAGCTTTAATGAAATGAGAAAAATTGAAAATAAGAGAATAATCCATTAAATGTTCATTATTTATAATCCTAAATAATAAAGTTTTTTTTTTTGCAATATAAATATAAAATATGAAAAACTGTTATAAAAACTGCTAAAAAAACAAAACAAAACAGTTTATTATTTTGATGAAGAAAACCAACTCACTCCATTTTTCATTTAAACAGCTACAGAGGTTTTCTTAATAAAGTTCCCTGATGTTTTTAAAACGTTGTATAAGGAACAAATATTATTTCAATGTTTTTTTGTATCAATATATTATTCATTTCCTAAAACATCTCATGCCATTTTGTGAGTTCTGACATAAGCTGTGTTTATATAAAGAGAAGTTTAAAAAACTTGCGACTGCAACTGCTTCAGAGCATCCTATTCAATTGACAACACGTTTCTATGGAGATTCTGCAAGTCATGTGTGCAACAACTGAATGATTTTGTCAGCTTTTGAAATGAACTTTATAGCTGCCGAGTTAACTTGTTTAAGGACTTGGACCACATTTGGATCTGTTATTATGCTCAAGTATTTTCAAGCTGGAATAATACGGAAGCAAATTGTGTAGACAGAAGTAGAGTTCAACACAATATCCAGAGAAATGAAAAATACTACTTAGCAAAAAATCGACAAGTGAAGTGGATTGCAATGAATCACTAATACATATGGATCTATCGCTCTAGAGCATGGTTGAACTGAAGAAAAAGATGAAGAATACAGAAATGGCTCATCGTAGTAATGTACGATAGAGAAAAAGTAATCATTTTTATTAATGTTACCATCAATACCTTTCAAACCCATGGTAAATACCATTCACTGACTTGGCAGCTATGTCTCAGTCAGGCAATGCCATCGATCTGCCACTGCGGAATTATGACTGGGGGGGCAGGAGATGAGAGAGAGAGAGAAAGAGAGAGAGAGGCCGTTGTCTGTATGCAGGACCATGAGCAAGCTGGAGAATAATCACGGCCTAATCAGATTCCTGCGTTTGATAATGGACGGCGGGAAAAACGAAGTGGAATTCCAGGCAAATTTGTGCAAATGAAAAAAGATTCCCCCTGACATGACATGACGGTGAGAGGCAGGATCTAATGAGGTGTAATTTGTCTAAGAGCCTCTCTGTCCCTCCCTGGCAGCCACGTTAAGGCTTGGAGATCATTGAAGAAGATGCCCATCACTCACTCTCATTCTCCTTCAGATGAGATGGAGGTGCATACAGATGTATAATGTATCTGACTTTTTTTTTGGTGCTAAATAAGGATTTTTCAGTGTGCTTGGAGATGACTGGCCTTTTTGACTTATCCTGGTACATTTGCTCGTGTATTTCAGCAGACCATGCAGTTGTGCATATAAATGTGTGAATTAAAGGTCATATTGATCTAAACCATGTGTGTGTGTGTGTGTGTATCTGTATCTGAGTTGTTAAGATCTGTGCAGTCTGTGCACTGGATGGAGGTGACTGGTGAAAACAATAAAGCGGTATTTATATCTGTAAGTTTATTTGTGTACTCTCTTATAACAAAGCAAAAACTGGATTTAAACCAATTTTCCACTTACTTCAGATTTAGCCAGCCATTACAATTCAACAGTCACCCGAATCTTAGCTGTTAACACAATACTGTGCAAAAGCCTTGAGCCACCCCTAATTTCTTTATATATTGCTAGGGAAATATCTAGAATATCAATTTATGCCTATCAAACCGTCCTATATTTGGCAAGTTGAGTAGATTAAATGCAAGTAATAGGAACAAATGTGTTACTGTGACAGGCTCAAAGTGCCTAAAGATAGCAGGTGCCATAATACTGGGGTTCCAACCACTCAGCATTCAGCTTCGGCAGTTTATTAACCACCAGCTTGATCATTTGCAATCATCTGCTCCTGTTTTTTTGCTGCTTCATGCCTAATGTTAGATCATTGTTTGGACTGGACTGAAAATAAGAGTCAAAAAATTTGTCCTTCGGGGAAGTCTAGAGAACTGTACATCAACAATACATGAGTCTAGATCTTTGGAAGGAAAATATGAAGAAATGAAGACTTTTGCACACTACTGAACATCCCCATATGTCACCTCGCAGCCTGTTTAAACTGCATCCAGCTGTTCATCTAGGTGGCACAGACTTGCGGATGCAGTTTAAAAATGCAATTTCAGGAAACACCAGAGCAAAAAACAGTAAATCACCACCAATGAAACCAGAGTATGATCAGGATGAGAGAAGATGTACGGAGTACAATTCTTGAGTTACATAAATGGGAACAATTTGGATGACTATTGTCTTCAAGTCTTGGTTTGTATGTTGTAGTAAGTTCTCAACTAAAATGCAAAAATTGAACTACAGTGTGTTGTGAGTGCCTTGTGAAAAAGATTTTGCTCTGTATTTTCCTTTTATGGTCCCTGCTATGTGTGTGTTTTGTTTAATCATTAAATATTATCATGTCATATAATTTTATCCACTTTTTTATGCATGACTGGACATTTAACTTAATCTGGCATCTTTTATAATGCATTTCAAATTGTCGACATGAATAATGTCTGTTCAAGCAGTGCATTGAGGTGAAGAATGAACTGTGTTTCTGGGGAAATGATGATGCAGTGTGCACTTGTGTTTGTGTGTGTGCTTTTGTAACTGAGTATTTATATTTCTGGCCCATAAACAGCCTTTGTCTCTCCCCAGCCAGGCGACTCTGCCTCATCCCGTTGGGAGAATTAGCCTCCTGCAGCCAGAGCTTCCCCTCGCCAGCCTCTGACAACTTCCATACATTACTAGAGATTTTCATATTTCAAATTTCATCTGCATTCATCTGCTGCAGCCAGGCTGTGTGGGGCAGAGCTGGAGGGGTAATGCAGGGGGGTAGTAGAAGTGAGCATGGGGTGTGTGTGCATGTGTGTGCAAGGGGGGGCGTCAGGGCGTCGGGGAGGAGAGCCGAACCTTCGGCAAGCTGGCGGTGGGGCCCCAGAGATGGACCTAATTGAATTGTGAGGCCCCCTTGATTAGATTAGACTTGCAGCAGCTTGCTGCCAATCTGAAGTATGGGTGCCTTCTATCCTACTTAACCCCTCTGGCCCACCCCACTACACACACACCCACATCCAGCCAACACACGCACACGCACTCTTGTGCGGCATGCCGAGCCGGCGGCCAGACCTCCATACTTTTTTTTCCTTTCCAGCATCAGAGTTGGGTGCTTTTGTGATTTTTCTTTCTCTTTGTCTCTGCTTGTAAAAGCGCCGATCTTTCACCGGCAGGTCCTGCTACTCCAGCCCCCCTCCACACCAGAGCCCACCACTGCTGCCCAGGGCCAAATTCAATTATCCCTGAGTTTGTTTGTTTTTGGGTCTGAGTGTATGTGTGTGTGTGTGTGTGTGTGTGTGTATGTGTGTGTGTGTGTGTGTGTGTGTGTGTGTGTCTGCATTTATTTTGGTAAATAATGCTTTTTCTCCTTTTTTAAGAAATGTATTTTAAACTCAGTCAAGAGTAATTGAAAGGCTGCAGGGTCTTTAGTGTAAAGAACCTTGGATATTAGAATCTACATACTTTTAAAGCATTAGTACAAGGTCATTAGAAAGTTTGCATGAAACCCTCAGTGGCAGGGCTTAACTAAAGCACAAATAATGAATTCAGAAATTATAATAACTGATTCTACGCACAAGCAAAGCAAGCCTTGAGCAATTATTTGCTAACTCTGATAAAAGACTAGATTAAATAATTGCTTTAAAGGCATAATTGCTATGTTTAAAAATATCCAAGAACTCTATTGTATGTGAATATGTGATTACATAAGAATCAATGACCAAAATTAATCTATTATGTAAGTATTGGTTGGTTTGTGTATGTGTGTCTCCTTGGCCGGGCTCTTGTTCATCTGATTATTGTGGGAACTGTAGGCTCCTGCATTGCTACAGCATTGCTGTAAAGACCCACAGCTTAATTCATATCCTTGCAGATTTGTTTCAAACTAGTTACTTTAAAATAGGTCCAAATAATAATTAAGCAGAAATAAAAATTAAAAGTTTATCTAAAAGAAGTTATCAAGTAATCAGAAGTTGTCCAAAATATCGATTTGAATTTGAAATTACCATTAGATGTCTGGACTCTGAAAAATGAAAGGTCCCTTCAAAGCTAAGGCATGGATTTAGGAAGAAACTTTAATTAGTACTTATTATATAACAATGCAGAATGTTAGGCTGTAGAATGTTATGATGCTTTTTGCTACACCATGTCAGTAGACAGTGAGTTCAGGGCCTCCTAGACCTGTACCTGACCCAACGTCGTCATCTCCTTCATGCCACATCCACGAGCACATAACGCAGATGAATATGTACTGTTGTATGGTGAGGAGGCATCATGCAGTGATGCAATTATCATCTATTGCTCCCAGTAATTCTATCAGGTCTCTGTTTAACAATAATCTCATGCTGAATGTCTGGGGCCGAGGTCCTTTCTGTCTCTATTGTTCCCTACTCCATGAAAAAAAACCAACCCAAACACACACACACAATCCAATTGGAGGCTGCACTATTGGATTTTTGCCCTGTAGAATAAACTGGAAACATATTTTTGGCTGGGAATTATCAATATGTCTTACGCAGGGAAGTGAAGAAGACACAGATGAAGGGAAGAGCCTGGAGAGGAGGAGAAAAGAAGATGATAAAGAGAGAGAGAGAATGGATGAGAGACATGGGAACTGTCGGGAGCTCAGATAACAGTGCCCAGACAGATGTTGTCACGGAAGAAGACAGAAGCAATTACAGAAGGAAAAAAAACACAAAACAAAACTGAAACAATCCAAAGACTGGAAGCACACTGAGTACAGCTAAAAACCGAAGAGATGGCGGCTAGTCTCTGGTTTGCATTTCCAAGCCTTTTTTTTTACAACTGTCATTAATGTTTTTTTTGTTTTTTTTTGCATGTTTGTACGCAAATAAAACATCTGGTTAAGCATCAATGCATTGATGTCTTTGCAAGTTTGTGGTATAAAAAAGGCTACAAAGCAAAATCTTACAGCAAACGTATCGTGTAGCCTTAGTCTTATTACAGCAGTCCTGGGCTTACAATTATTCTGCTTCTTTTAGTAATTATAATAATATTATTATGATATTTTCATATACATATAATATATACATATAATCTATGATTATTCACTTTTAACGGAGGTATTGACTGTTATACTGTGGATGTACTGTATTTGCACATAGAACACATTTGCTTTGTAGTTCACATTCACATATTAAATTGTAGAACTGGGGACTCCTAGTAACACTAAGTATATTCTAAAACTATGAAATGTAGTGGTGTAATAATATTACAATTATGACAATAATAGAATAATAATAACATGCTGGTAATAATAAGTAATGCTGGAGATACTGCACTAGACTAACCCCTGTAATTAGCTGAATATTTGCAGTAAAACTGGATATATAGGCCTATATTATATAAATATTGTAATACTGAAGGCTTGGATTACTGTTATTGTCTTCTCCATTACGACCAACTCTAGGGGATGATGATCACCTGTTCAGGGCAGTGCTTTGCTTCCTCTTGCCTTCCAGACGCAACTCTCTCAGTCCCACAGCCATCCATCCACCCTCCCCGGGTCCTCTCTCACTTTTCATAATTATTGAATTACGCTCTGCGCCTCCCATTAAAAGGGGGACATTTTCTTCTTAACCACCTGCTCTTCCACCCCCCTTCCACCCAGCATTTTACACCATCAATCTTTCAGCGTTAGTGTAGCCCTAAAAGCTTTCTGAGTCCCCTATAATGGGGAGGCAATGTGGGGTCAGGCTGGGACGGAGGACGGGGGGTACTGGTCATTCTGTGAGTTGTGATGCCTCAGCGATGTGTTGGGGGCACATTGGTCATTCTATCAGTGAGTATATGTGTGTGCTTGTGTGTGTGAGGGATTGCTGGTAATAACAGGTCACTAGCTGTGACCCCACAAAAGAGAAAGGGAGGAGGCAGCCAGAGCACACAAACGTGCCCTGTGGGTTGGTCACCAGTCGTCCCCACGACTTGTGTGCCTTGGGGCACAGTGGGGTAAGACATTGACCCTCGGTTTAGCTAAACAAGGCCAGACTTAATGCAATGATCCTGCTGGGCAGTAGGCTCAGAGTATGTCCCCCTCAAAGCCAAACATATACAGTTTAACATTAAATAATAACTGCCTGCCATTATAAGTCTTTGTGTCTATTTCATCCATCCATCCATACATTCACACAACGATTCACATGGGACTTTTAAATAAACAAAAAATGAGCAGTCCACGAAATAAAAGTTTTTACTTTCAAAATATTTTCAGTTTTTTTCAATCTTTTGTTTATGCGGCTATCTGAAGGAAACAGCAAACACAGTTTTTCATGAATACCATCATAACAATGCCAAACATTTGCCAAAAAAGGTGAAAACTGAATTATTACAGAGGTAAATCAATCAACCAATGGGATTTGTTGTTGTTAACACCATTCTGTCACATTATTATACTTCGGTAGATGAAGGGCAACTGTATTTAAATGTTTTTGTGCATATTTGTACTCAGGTAACACATCTGACTGAGCATCACTGCATCAATGTCTTAGTAAGTTTATGTTATAAAAAGTGCAAAAGTATAAAAAGTTCCATCTGTTACATTATCCATATTTGATGAAAGGCAATGAATATATTGATTGTACTCAAATACACTGTACACTATATAGATGAGAAAGAAAAGAAAAGGTCAAAATAAGCTGAGTCAAGTCAGTTTTATTTGTATATTGCTTTCTGCAACTGTAATTGTCACAAAACACCTCAGAGTCTGTATCTGAGCCCCATGGGGAGCAAACCAAAAAACCAAAAGTGGAAAAATCCCTATAAACTAGAGGAAGAAACTTTGGAGGAACCTAATCTCAGGAACATATCGTCCTCTAGTTTGTGTGTGTGTGTGTGTGTGTGTGTGTGTGTGTGTGTGTGTGTGTGTGTGTGTGTGTGTGTCTATAACATATATAAATATTTAGGAAATTGTCATCATGTGATTTTAATGGCCAAATATCATTTTGATTAAATGCCGCAATAGGTAAGATAATGTTTTAAATTTTGTGGTCTGAATGTTTCCCAATTACATAATCATTTATTGAACACAGTGATGAGAATTAGGCATATTTTTGGAATCTAGTGAACAAAAACAAATTAAAGCACCATGGACAGTACATAGTGGGAATATTGATGTATGTGCATAATGTGCATAATATGCCTCTCTGTACTGTTGCATTATTTTGTATAGTTTTTTCTTAGTTCTTATGGGGCACAAGTGTAAAGCTAATTTGTTTGTATTTGCGATGTTAGGAAGTGTATCAGCTGCAATTGTCTGTGTTTGTGTCTGTGTGTGTGTGTGTGTGTGTGTGTGTGTGTGTGTGTGTGTGTGTGTGTGTGTGTACTGTAATCACTGTGTCAGCACAGATGGAAGACCCCTGTGCAGAGAGCTGGTGCTGATCGCTTAGTTCCCAGCATGCTGCTCATTACCTAATGCTCATAAAGCCACTCATATTATTCATCTGTGACAGGAAGGCTGCTCCGCATAGCCTAAACAAATCATTCACACACACCCACGCATACACACACACACACAGAATGCATGCATGCATATTCTGGAACACACACTAACACTGCACATGACCAATACGCAAGTACACCCAGGCAGACATGCACCATGCACATATATGTAAACGCATACTGTTGATATTTTAATAATACTGGGGATATATTCCACAGAAGTGATAAAAATGAAAGAAACGCAAACTTGTGGATAGTCTGTTGACTTAATATGCTGCAGCTGTGGAATTATATGTGCAATTAGCAAATATAAAGGAATAATACATCTCCTGTGCACACTATATACTAAAATACCGTTTCTTTGCCCATGTGTACCTATTGCACATAATATATATCATATATGTTTTAATGCACACACACATATGTGTGTGTATGTATGTATGTACGTGTGTGTATAGTCAGAAACAATTCCAATTATAATACACCAGGTATAGTCACGCCCTTAAAAAGTATGAAACATGCACTTCTAAAAAGCAGGAAACTGCACATCCACGAAAAAATAAAAAGCCATCGCATGTATGAGAGACGAACAACCTTAATAACACCTTAAACTTTTCTCCCTTCCTCTCCTCCCTCCCCTGCCTGCCTTCACTTCCCCCTTTAACGTGCAGTAATGTGATTAGCGCGCGGCTAATGGCCTCTCCTTCTGGCGCTCGGAGACATTCTGCCCAGACCTTGGAAGGCACACCAGACCCACTGCAGGCTACATCTGCAGAGAGAGAGAGAGAGAGAGAGAGAGAGAGAGAGAGAGAGAGAGAGAGAGAGCGAGAGAGAGAGAGAGAGAGAGAGAGATCCCCCTCCTCCTCTTCTGCAAATCTATAGGGAGAGAAGGCAGAGACAGGTGCATTTCTGCACAAATCGAGTTAGCCAAGACATGCCACATCCAATTGAGCTAAATTGATGTGAGAGTTTGTGATGTCTGCCGTGGGTACTACAGCAAAGGTCAGTGTGCCGAGACAATGACATCAATCTGCCCTGCACGTGGCCAAGGAAAGACCCCTCCTACTTTCAGATGAGTTTAGGAGCGCGCGCTGAAGGAAAGAAATACAAGAAAAGGATACATTCATCAGAGAGGAACAGAAAGAGACATTTCTGTGATTGCGATCATAAAAGATTGGCAGCTTGAAGGAGTGTGTTTGTGGAGGTTCTGAGAGTAATGTTGCATAGAAAAATTATTTGTGGTCTTTTTTTTTAACCATGAGTGTTAGGGCAGGAAGAGCTGCTCTAAAGTTTCCTCCTCGCCCCAGAGAACAGCCGGGCTGCAGGATTCGCTTTCTGCAGCTTCTCTCTCATTTGAAGCCCCCGATCTGGAAACAGATATGAGAGGGTATCGCTTCTAAGCCCAACTATATTCTGCAGACCGTTTTTTTCTTTTCTTTTTTTTCTCTGCTTTTATCAAATTAGCGTTATTGCTGCACTCGGCTTCGCTCTGATTTTGCAACCCAATACTATAAAGAGAGCAGAGCATCATCTGAACGCTCTCTCTGTCCTTTAACATGATCTCAGCACTGCTATGCTTTTAAATTCAACCCTGAAATATCTTTCGTGACAGAGATCTATTTCAGGGTGAAGAGTCTAAATAGCGCACTGGTTTTGGAGGAAATAGCAACCAGTAAAATTAATCTGTAAAAGACAAAGGAGGTGTTTGGTTTTCCCATAAAATCAACTGTCATGAATATGTTGCTTGAATAGTATAAAGATATTTAAGACACAGAGCAAAGTTTAAAGGGACCCATTCTTTTCTTTATTACGTTGTTATTTTCTATCACATCTGCATGTTTTATAAATATATAACGTTTTTATAAATTACACCAATATCCAACTCAGGTTCAGAATAAGCACAAAGAACACGTGAAAATGCCATAATTCAGATTATCGGGGTCCCACCTGAGTCGTTAGGCGGTGTGAAAAGCACCACTGTGCTCCTCCATTAAACCACAATTAACCAAATTTGGGCTGATATGACCCAACTGAATCCCAAAGCACGTTTCTATGGCATAACCCTATTCATTCTCATTTGTCCGTGTATTTCTGTCCATTCAAAAATGGGCCAAGCTTTCGGAAAAGCATCTTTGTCGTCCCATTTCCGGCACGAGAACACACTGACCTGCTTTACAGAGCCTTCACATGAGGTATGTGGAGGAGCTCCTCTCTTATCAGCCGATGGAGTTTGGTTTCAGCCCCTCGCTTATTTAGATAATAATATTATGTGTAAAGCATTGAATCAGATCTGAGGTTGCCCAGGGCCCAGGATGAGTTTATCTCGGTCAGCAACTGCTGGGAACTGCAGGAATATTGCACCAACATTCAGGTGACATCCTGTTGCTTCCAGCTGTTAAATTACACGGAGCCATTTCCAGTCCAATAGCCATTACCATGATTAGAGCCACTCATGGATCGTTGTGAACGGGCATAATTCTTGGAAAGTATGAAATAGAAAAATGTTGAGAAGTTTTTATGCTGTCGTTGCGATTAGGCCATTCATTGTTGCATTATAAGGCCTGCGTTATTGGCCTCATTTTCAGTGGGCGAAGAATAAAAAGACCGTTTTGCAGGCCTGTTCCAGAGTACGGGTTCAAACGTTCATGCACGCTGCTTCATTGACCCCCGGTATCCTTTTTCATTTATCAGAAACATTTTGTCCATGGCGAGAAAATGAAACGCACCCAAAATATGACACTGGAGACGGATGTGATTTATTGTCGAGTCGGGATGAATGTCGGTCTTTGTGTCCTAACTGGGGAATTCAGTCTACTACAGTTCAGCTAAGGGTGCAGGTTATTGTCAGTGCTCATACGAGTAAACAAACCAGGCCAAGTCAACACAATGTTGACTTTAATATTTGCTAATAATTAGAACTGGATTTTGTTTATAAGGTATCAAAAAGAACTAACACACTAAAAATCAAAATAAGAAAATCAATTCAACAACTGGAAACCCAGACTTAGTGGGAAACCATTCCTTATCATGCTACAGGACAGGCCAAGAAGATTTGTGATAACAAAATAATTATATCAGTGTTTACGGACAAAATATTGGCCATAATATAACTGTCATAATTTGAAGATTTGATGGGCAACTGTAATTGCGAGTCAACTTGAAGGGCAACAAGGGGCCCCCGAGAGAGCCAAGAGGGATTTTTTTAAACATTAAAAAGCGCTCAATCATTCTCGATGTGCTGGTCATTAATCGCTTAATTCCAGTAAACCCACATCCTGCACAATAGGGCGCTGTCTCCCGCTAATGCATGTGTGATTAAGCATTTAGCCCCCCTCATACACGGCGATATTATTTAGCCGGCAGGTCCTACACAGACCCAAAATGCCTTGGGGGAGCCGAGCAGGGCGCCTGGGTAAAGGCGCAGACTCTCGGCTCTGCTTAATGACAGTGACCCGAGCCTCCCCGGCCAGGCTATTCACCAACAGCACCGAGCCGCCGGCTGATTTATGAGATCCGGCCTAATAACTGTCAATCGTCGATGCTGGGACCATGCTAAATAAAAATCTGCCACCTCGCACTGTTTGGGTGGAGTTTGTCCTGGTCACCATGTGTTAAAATAAACAAGCGCCCTCGGAAAACCAAATACTGTAGATGATTCAAAGCATCAATCAGCGGCATTTCAGTTTCAGTTTCTTTTGGATAAAATTGCGTCGACGTTGATAACGTTGTAATCTGCAGCCGAAGCATATTCGCCTTGTTTTAGTGTCTAGAACTGCAGACAGCCCCAAAACCTGTCACTCCATTTTACAGGCCAGTGTTTAGAGAACACGATTAATTAGGCTTCAGTTTTTAACCCGACAAAAATGAACGCTTTTGCCATTGAACAGTGCGTTGTTGATGTGCACTGGGGAAAAATTGATTTTACACTTCTCAAAAACATGGGTGCACCCAATCATGTTACAACAGCAAAAAAGGTAAATTGTGCAAATGAAGAAGAATATTTATTTTGCAACCCCTGGAATCAGGAACCATACTTTCCAGTGTTTGCAGGTTTGGGGGGAAATGATATACTCGTTATTTTATAAGATGCAGAAAGAGTGCATCTATATTGTAGAAATTTCTCATTTTCATCAAAAATGTTTTCTATGTGACGTTTCCTCACTTCGGCTGAAGGCTAATTATGTCTCAGTTTTAAGGCATTAAGGTCACTTTTGAAGCTAAACATTTAGGGCATGTTTACAGCCTGTGGGGTGAAGCATAGGGTCTAGTAAAAGAAGTTGTATTCGTCTGTGATGGCGATTTGAGAGAGAGGTTTGTGTTGTGCGGGCAGTATGTAATGAGGGTCATCGCTGTAGCAGCGCTACACAGCACCCAGACGAAACGATGACAGCAGACACCGATAAGAATTTAATTCCATCTCATTTTAGACGGTTTTATGAATCAAATTCTTGAACACTGGCAAGAGATTAAATGATCGCATCTTTACAAAATCTTATTTCGGTCCGGTCGATGATGGCATTTCTTCTCCCGTTAATGTCGACTTGGAGGTTGGAGTCATTTAGTAATTGATGTCGGCGGGGCCAGAGCCGCGTTAGAGGGTAATATGTTTGCTAATACCATCCCCACAGAATAAGATTTCTATGCTAATGCGCTTCTCTGTCCCAGGCCTCGTCATCTCAGGGCTGCTGGACACAAGAACTGAAAGACCCGCATCCAGCTTGGAGGACTGGATGGACACCATCTCAGCGGCTCTAAAACTGCTCCTCCTCCTCGCTTTTTCCCCAGCAGTGCAGGAAAGGCAAGTAAGACAGCGAGCGCATTGACTACAAACCCAACAGACTGCATCATTTTTCTCATTTTTCTGCATTTTATACAACTGCTGACCAAAGAAATATCTTACAGATCATCATCGCCACACTTTGTTTCATCAGGATCAGCGTTAGAAAAGTTGCTTTAGTCACCCTGGTCTTATAATCACCATTATCTACATTACAATCAGTGATATCGTTATTTTCGGTCATAAGTCCAATCATATCACTATCGTGATAATCGTGATTGTCCTGTTCTCAGACTCATCATGACAGTACTGTCATCGTCACCTTCCTCGTCGTTATGGCCCGTTCATCATCTTCATCAACATCATCATCATATCTTCCTCATCATCACCATCCTCGCCATTATAGTCTGTTATTACAATAAAACAAATATCATCATCATTATCATCATCATAACCATCACCCTAACCTCCTCTTCATCCTTTCCATCATGAACATTATCTCAGTCTTCAGGGCCAACATAATAATCACAATGTTATGGTCCTATTATCATCATCATCATCATCATCATCATCATCATCATCATCATCATCATCACAATCATCACCGTCCTATCCTTCTCCTCATCGAGGCATCAGCATCCTCGCCATTATTATAGTCTGTTGTTACAAAAATACTAGCCATCTTCACCCAAAATTGCTCCTCATCATAACAATAATGACGATCATCACAATCATCACTGCAATGCAAATCACTAACACCAATCATTACAATCATCACAACCATCATTATAATTATCATCATCAAAACCGTCATATTCACTGTCTTAACCTCCTCCTCTAATCAAAATAAACATCATCATAAACATTACTATAATCTTTTCCTCTTCCTCCTCCTGATCACCATCTTCAGTTGTGACATCCTGTTTATATAATGTTTCAGGCAAATGTCTTCAAATCTTAGTTTGAAACGAGATCATGCCCCATGAATGTATCAGCCAGCTACAGCACCATGGAGAAATGCATCGGTTAACAGTGCTGCCGGTGACATCCACAGGCCTGCGAGGGTTTCCAGGTCCCTTCTTTGTTAAAAGATCGTTTAAAACCGCTCCGTAAAAGACATTGTGATTGATTGACAGAATTGACATGTCTTATTGGATGATTGATTATTGGGAGGTCACTGCAGAGCGACCTCGCTTCTAAAAGACACGCTTTTTGCCCTTTTGCTCCGATCATCAAATTTCAAAAAGCAACAGCAAAAATATATATATATATTTATAATAATCAACCTTTAATTACTAAAATAAAACAGGATAAAATTGTAAAACCGTACCCAATTGCATTGCGTTGTTTAGCCCCATTTCAGCGGTACATTTGATATATTTCTGTCCATTATGGCGCAAATATTTGCAGAATATTTGAGGCTAAATTGACCATGATCAAAAGATTACAATATCGGTTAATGCAAGCAAAAGCAAGTGTTAATCCTCCCTGCGGCTGAATGTTCAACCACACACACACACACACACACACACACACACACACACACACACACACACACACACACACACATTTATTTATCCTTGCTTTGATAAAACGGAGCTTTCCTGCGACACAAAGTGAGACGTTATGTCCAACCTGACAGCAATTCCACCCCCGCCCGCCTCCTCTCTTTCTCTCCCCTCTGTTTTTCCGCCTCTTTTTTGGGGTCCAGTGATGAGTCCCATCCATCCATCCCAACACACACACACACACACACACACACACCACACACAATGACATTTTGTTCTTCTCTTTGTGCGCCTGCCGAGCCGCATTCCTCCAGCGCGGAGCGACCACTCGGGCAGTCAGAGGCTGCTGTCCTCTCTTCTCTCTTTCCAATGGCCATCCACCGGTCAGCCCATTGTGCACGAGACTGAAACTTCTCACTCCTCTCTGATTTATTTAAGCCGGACCCTTGTCATTTATGCGTCCTTAAATCACGAATGAAGTCGGAAATTAGGCCCAATGAAACCATTACGGCTGTTAATCACGCATTAAACGCGCACTTGGACGATTTATGGGCGAGGATGAAAATGAAGGTTAATGCAGAGCACCACACGCTGTTGACCCAGCAGTCTCTGGGCCATTACACACTGATTTACACAAGCCCCCCAAAATCCTCCAGTTGGAGAAGGACAGCGGACAGGTGTCACATTCAACAGCCACCTTAACCTGACAATCTTAATTCCGCCCCGCAGATCGTGGCTGCTATAAAAGGACATGTTGAAAATATAATAGATGGGCGTTTGGCTGGCTGGTGGACTATAGAGCACGACAATAAAGAGGCGTTTGAATGGGAGAAACGGATGGTAAAAGCTATAATTCTATTTGCCTCGGCAAAATATCAGAAAAGACTTCTCGGCCCTTTTGTACCTTATTAGATTAATTCCTCCAGATAGCTCCCCTTTTTTGGCGAGGCAGACGCGTGGAGGGAGGACGGTGGGCCACCGGCTCTTTGGTTTCTCTAATCAAATTAACCATTTGGTACAACTTCGAGACCCAGCTCGCGTGTAGAAAGAAAAAAAAGAATTTACATAAAGGGGGACTGGGTTGCATCAAGAGAAGAATGGACTTTAATCGTCGTTTATCTTTCTTTTCAATGGGGGGAGAAAGAAAGTGGAGGAGAAAAGAGGCTAAAACATAAACACGGGAGAAAAATCAAGGTGACTCGAGGTCTTCGCTCGTGCGTTTTCCTCCGCTTTTCATTGCTCATTCGTTTTGTAACGACGCACCTCGCCCCTTTTTTCTTTCCTTTTTTGCAGCAGCATAAAAGAAAAGGTTGCCCTGTTTAAAGCTTTGTTGAGAATGAAAAATGTCATGGCATTGACCAGCAATTAATTCTCCTGAAAAGAAAAACAACAACAACAAAATATTAATAATGCTAGACTATTAAAAAAAACTCTTCTTGTGTCTCTGACATTATTTAAAAAAATAAAAACATTTATTTTTTTATCCATAATATCTGAACACGTGTTATAAATGAACGCTGCTGAGCTATTTTCTGTTTGTTGATACATGAGTGCGCCGTTTAAGGAAATAATTATTGAATCCAGGTTTGACAAGTTTCTTGTTTTTGGCTTCAGTTGTCATGTTTCTGAGAAACCACAATTCTGTCTCCTGTTGCTAAAATAAAAGTCCAATAACTGCATTAAAGCGGCGCCCAAAAGCAGCAGCTTATTAACAAAATGAAGCACTTGGGCAATAATCTAAAGATAAGAGGTTTGGTGATTATTTTAGGAGTTTGTTACTCTCATTATCAAAATGCTATTTGCCTCTTAACGAAAATAATAACTGCAATAAAACCAATTAGAACGCGATGCTCAAATTACTGGGCCAAAACTGGAGCGTGCATGGAAATGAGCACTCAAATGAATACAAGGCATAAAACATTTAACCACTCCCCCCAAAAACCGATGGCACGTTCAAATTTTTAATGGCAAAAGTATATTATATAAACAATTTTAACCATAAAATAAAAGACAGGGAGATTATGTTTAAGTAAGAGTGCATTATTTTGTTGTTATTGTTTTGTCTTTGGATTCTTACTTACCAATATATTTTATTTATTTTCCTTACAATATTATTATTATTTGTAATAGCAATGGGATCCACTCGTTTATAGACATTTGCATATTTTTGTTATTAACACAAGAATCAGTTGTATTGCTGTATTTTATTGTGTGCTCTTGCGGATGGCTATCCTCAGGTTCCTCTGGCGCATCCCAGTTTCCACGGCCAGTCCACAGCCCTACCACACAGCCTCCTCAACCTCGTCCACAAGGTTTTCCATCCAAAAAGAGGACAAATAAAAACCGAAGAGCTGAAGAGAAGAGAGGAGAGAAGGGGAAAAGACAGGGCCGCGCTATCGAAAATTCAGCCCAAGGTGTACGGTCGGTTAAAAGGCTTAAAAGCTCGGGGAAAATTGGATCAGGGAGAATCGTCACCCAACTTTCATTATTTCCAAGTGGTGTGATTGAATTAAAGGGCAAGATGGCGGTCTGAGCGCAGAGAGGGGCTGTACGCGGTGGAGGGGGGGGGGGGGGAGGGTTGGGGTGGTGGTGAGGGGGGTGGGTTGCGCGTAATGGTGGGGTATTAAATTCTAATTAGAGATGCAGGGGATCAATGATAGGGAGGGTTGGACAGCCCCGATCCCCCAGTGCCAGCCCAATAGACTGATGAGTTATTGTCATGTAAAAAAGCGCTAGCAATAAGACCCAAACGCCGCGCTATTGTCCAAGCGGAAAGAGCCAAGTTTATTATGAGGACTATATGCTCTAGAGACCTGGGGCTAGGCGGCTCCTTGGGAGGCTTTTCATAAAACAAGGCTCAGCTCCTATAAAGGAGGGCAGTTTTGGAGCAGGCGCCGAGCAGTGCACATCGACCAGAGCCTCCTCCAAAACCAGTCAAAAGCCAGCTCCACAACTCCTCTCTCTCTCTCTCTCTCTCCCTCTCTCCTTTTTTGCATTTCTTTCCTTTTTTTCCTTTCTTTTCCATGCACTCCACGCCAATTTAATCCAATTTGAATCTGACGCTGGTGGCGTGCGCGCGCGCGTGTATGTGTGTACTGCTTTTTGGCTTTGGGAGCGCCGGCTTTCCTTCCACACTGAGCCTTTTCAATGTATAAAATGGAGTATTCTTACCTCAATTCCTCTGCCTACGAGTCCTGTATGGCCGGGATGGACACGTCGAGCCTGGCCTCAGCCTACGCGGACTTCAGCTCGTGCAGCCAGGCCAGCGGCTTCCAGTACAACCCCATCAGGACCACGTTCGGGGCCACCTCCGGCTGCCCGTCGCTCACCCCGGGCTCGTGCAGCCTGGGCACCCTGCGGGACCACCAGAGCAGTCCGTACGCCGCAGGTAAGCCCTCACACACACATACACACGCACACGCAGCAGCCGAGAGAGAGAGCACACCGACCCGGTATATAGCACGCCCTGATTGCATTTGAAAATGGAAATGTGTTTAGTATTTACCAAACGAAATTTGCTTACACAAATGAAAGAATTTATCACGTTAGAAGCGATTGCAGGCAAGCCGTAATTCGGTTACGGGGTTACACTATCCCAGTCACACCCTAACCGCCAACAAAATTATCTTAAGCTGCCAAAATGATAGGCATAATTTATTTACTCTGCGATGAGACATAAACCTTGGAAAATAATGAAATAACGAAGGGATTTAAGCTCATTATTGACAAGTTACAGTAGCAGCCACTTGAAGGGGATGCAAGCATTTATGACAACTTTCCAATCCCGCTCTCCAATAACATTCAATTAACTCCATTTCAGGCGTAACCGAATTAGGACCGAGTCAGGATTTTCATAACATTATCTTTTATCGTGATTTGATGATTTGATCTTATCTCGCATCTCGATCACTTATTTGTTTGTTTTTTTTCCCCTTTTTTCCCATCCGAACTTTATTTCCATCTCTCCCTTTTGGACTGAACACTGGACTGTTGGAGCAAAGTTGAAGGCGTTTGTTCACTGCTCTCTTTCTGTGCCTGCAGTTCCCTACAAGTTGTTCACCGATCACGGAGGACTGAACGAGAAGAGGAAGCAGAGGCGCATCCGCACCACTTTCACCAGCGCGCAGCTGAAGGAGCTCGAGAGGGTCTTCGCCGAAACACACTACCCCGACATTTACACCCGGGAGGAGCTCGCGCTGAAAATCGACCTCACGGAGGCCAGAGTTCAGGTGCGCTTCTGGGAGAGATTCTTTCCAAATCTGGCTCCTGCTGGTTGTGGTTTTGAGATCCTCAACTCCATCACTCTCTTTTCTTGCAGGTGTGGTTCCAAAACAGACGCGCCAAGTTCCGCAAGCAGGAGCGCGCGGCGGCTGCCGCAGCTGCCGCGGCCAAGAACGGATCGGGGAAGAAGTCGGACTCTCGGGAGGAAGACAGCAAAGAGGCCAAGGCCACCGACCCGGACAGCACAGGAGGTCCCGGGCCCAATCCGAACCCCACGACCAACTGCGGCGGTCCGAGTCCCACCGGTGGTCAAGTCAACACCACTGGAAACGGCCCCGTGGAGCAGGTCAAGACTTCGGTGGGAGGCATGGGGGCCAGTGCACCAAGCCAAGGCTGGGCTTCGGCCCCTGGCACCATCACCTCCATCCCGGACTCTCTGGGGGGACCGTTTGCCAGCGTACTCTCCTCTTTGCAAAGACAGAACGGAACCAAAGCCACTTTAGTAAAGACCAGCATGTTCTGAGCAAACCCATGACGACGACGACGAAGAGAGAGAAGAAACGGACAAAAAAAGGAGGAATGCCAAAAGAGAGAGGGACTATGAATATAAACGAGCGACTGGTCCGCAACTTGACTTCTATCGATGCCATTCGTTTACACAACAAGCTGGATGATTCTACCACACACCGAAACCATCTCCTCCTCCGTCCTCTTTGGTTCTAGTTGAGTATAGCCGTGGTTGGTGACATTTCTGATAGGTGTAAGTCACTGCCTGCTGCGTCTCTGCAGGCAAAGAGCTTTTCACCACGGACTTAACGTCATCACCCCACCGCACCGTAGCTGTTTGTTTACAAAGACTTTTAAGCGTTCCTGTATCGTAAGTTATATGTACCACAGATTACTGCCTCTGTTATATATTTCTACTTATAAAGCTACCAAGCCTTAGAGCCAGGGGCTCTGAAACCATCCATCTATATCTACTCCACGGCAAATTATACCCTAAAATGGCACAAGTACATATTTCACTGTTGACAGGAATAACGTAAACGTTTTGTGTGTCTTTCTACGGCTGTGTTTTTGTGGCTCAAATTGTATAGTGTTAATACGTAATATCGTCCTAGATGAACATAGACCATACCGCCCCTTGTAGTTCAGTCTTTTTAACGTTTTACCAAGTTGTCACTGGCAAAATGATTTGGAGAAAAGGGGAATGGATGCAAATCATTGTATTTATTTCTTTTTTGTCTATTCTTTTTTTTTTCGTTCTGCTTTATTTCCTTTCCTTTTGTTTTTGCATGTCGTCCTTTCCGTCCAGTTTTATTCAGTTGACCTATTTGGTGAGCATAATGTAACACGTTTTGTCCAGGATTTGAGAATTATTTATATGTAGGTAATGGATGCTTATATTTAAGAAAGAAATATTTCTACATGTGCACATAGTTTTTCAGGTGTACCATTGACATGGTTGTTGATGATAAAATCAATAATGACGAAAATGATACTGTCCTGGTTTCTCTTCAGAGGGATGAATGTGTGATTAGAGAAGTTATCATTCACATTTATTTATGTGTCCAAAATGTTACTTGCTTAAGTAAAGAAATCATGAAACAACGAGGAGTTACATTATAATATATGCCTTTGTGGTTCCGAATTTCTATAGAACGGCTTTGACGGACACGTAAGGACACGTTTCAGCACCGCGGACAGCAACAGGAGGCAACGTCCCGCAAACGGGAATAAATCATTCGCAAATTTAGGCTTGACCCACCTATCAGACAGAATATTTATATAAAACACTGAAATCTTTTTTTTGTATTTTCTTTTAAATGATCACAGAGATATAGTGGCTGTAGGTGGTCTAAGAAACAGTTGCAGAAGCACGTTTGTCCTCAGGATCTTATTTATAAAAGTTGAGAAAGAAATTATTAGTGAAATAGAATAAAATCTGTATTCGGAAATTAAAAAACAAACCTTCACTGCCAAGGTCTGGCAATGACTCTGCTTTCTAGCAAACTATAATACCTAATAAAATGTACAGTAGCGCCTCAATATTAAATAAATTATAAGCGCACATGAAATGTCAAATTTCATAAAAAGTGAATATTAATCATTCATATTCAATATTCAATATTAAAAATAGACCTCGTTATACCCTCGATCGGGTATGGATCATGGAATCTTCCCTTGTCATTTGTATTATTTTTTATGGAGGCAGTGAACAGAATCTAAAACCAGTGTTGTCATTCCATGTCCTGTGCAGGTTATTTCAGATCTTTAAAAACTCCTAAATTACTGCCAGCGTTCCTTCACGGGGTGCTTGACCAGAAAACGGTGTCATATTTGCGAAACATAATTTTTAGCTGCATTTCATGAGTCGATTATTTCAAACCTAAAAAAGTGCGGCCTGTTAGATTAAGTAAAACAACTTTTTCAAGTGAGCATCACCTAATACCCATCTAGAGCTGATCTAGACGGGTGGAGGTATGAAAGTAAAGAACAGAAGCAAAACTGGTCACCGGCACCGTGATGACGCAATGATCGGAACGGTCGTACAGGATCGTTCAGAACTAAACGAACCCTCCCTTCTTTACCTCACCCATCTACTGAAAACACTTTTTGTGCAAAAGCATCTTTGAATCCAGAAAACATCACCTTCACCACTGAAGAAGCACAATGTTCTAAAGCAACTCTAAGACACTTTAAGAAGTGACTTAAGGGATTTTAGCAAAAAACTGTGATTTTTCTGTCAAATGTGTCAAACAGATGCAAGTGTCAACACACTTATTGGTCTAAAAATATGATAAAATAAATGCAGCACATGGGTTGATGTTGAGCACTTTATTACTGTGCACCGATATATTTTAGTCATGCAATTTCATTTTCTTCAGTGAAGGAAGTAAAATTTTGGTTCATCGTCTGCAGTCCAGGAAATGCAGCAGGGAAATGGATGTGTTATCGATCAGGTCGCCATTACAGGCTTCCCGCAATGAGGAAGAGCAGGACAAAAGACGCAGCAACAGAGATGTACAGTCTGTCTCAGCGACATCCATCTGGCTCCAAAATGGCCCTTAATACGGATTCGTCTCCGATAAACCGCTAAATAATCATTTCAGCCTCAGTGAAGCGCAGAAAAAAGCGGTAATTAGAGCGACTCTCAGTAACTACACAGTTATTCCCCACGTAGACACGAAAGTATTTTAAACTCTAAAAAATTCAGAGTAATTCTCTGAAATGAAATACATCTGTTGTAATATTCTTGACAAATCAATGCACTATGATTTAATGCCTTAAAATGTAATTGAAATTCAACAACAACAACAACAACAACAACAATAATAATTATTATGATGATAATAATAATAATAATAATAATAATAATAATCATAATGGTGATAATAATAATGGTGATAATAATAATAATAATAACAATAATAATAATAATAATAATAATAATAATAATAATAACTGAACAATGTAAGCACAGTTATAGAAAAGGATTAATTTTCCCGGAAATGCGTGAATAATATTTTTCTCCCAAGATATATGTTCAAAGCATTGAAGCAGTTTTTCCAGTCATATTGTTTTTTAATTTAATGAATCATCCACTAAACTTTGTAAATGTTTAGATTTAAATTTCAATTTTAAGAATTTAAACCCTTTGAAGACTGTGAAAATCATACATTCAGGAAACTGTCCAAATAATGGATAGGCAATATTATGAAAACATTAATGTATATTTTACATTTGTTAAAAGTTTGAGAATGCATATTAATTTATGCTGTTTGATACAACAAACAATACATAATTTTTTAAAATTAAGCGCAATAATAAATGTATTAATTTAAGTAAGCCATAATATTAAGGCTGAACTTTTCATTTTGAAGGATACGGAAAGTTCAATCCAAACAGTTTTTTTTTTTTAAAGAAAATGAATTTTTTAAAAACGAATTTTATGGTTTAAACATTTTTATTTAATTCCATTAAAATAAAGGAGCAGCTCAGCTAACGCTGTGGTGAATTTTTTTAACGTTATAGAGAAAAGTGTTTAAAATGAATTAAAGCTGCAGACATTTACTGCAACTGTACTTCCAAAGTGATATCTGCTGGATTTAACTTGAGGGGAGACCTTGTCTAGACTGCAAAACACTTCATTTTTTAAGATGCCTGTTATTTGCTGATCAGACACCAGCTGAGTTATTTTACCCTTGAAAAAGCAGGTCTTAACACTCTCGATTCCAGCACTTTGTAGGAGTCACACATTTAAGGTTGGGCATAAAAAAATGCACTTATCTCAAGAAAGATGTGAATGTCACTATGACACTATGAGAGAATGAGAAAGTCAGGTGGTCTCTAAACACTAAGCCTGCTCACAGAGTGGTGGGATGACCAGCAGATGAAAGAGAGAAAGCAGACAGAATCATTTTCTGTAATCCACACACTACTTTCTGGCCATGTCATACATTTATTTATGTGATCTGGCTAAAAATATCCAATGCATCATTAATTCCAGTCACTGATGGGCAAAGTCAATACTGTAGCTCTTATCAGAGTAAAACGAGCTGTGGAGATGAATAGATAAAAGGATACTCAAACACACAGTGATGCTGCATCAGTCAGTGACAATGTTGCACAAGCTCTTTTTCTGAAAGTGCATGCATGTGAAAGAAAGATGTGCTATTAGAGCAGACCAGCTATTATTGACAGTCAGAGGCAGAGAGAGAGAGAGAGAGAGAGAGAGAGAGAGAGAGATAGAGAGAGAGAAAGAAAATAAAATACTGCATGAAAGTGTATTCAATACAAATTTATATCTATAACAGACTTTAATATTCAAGACATAACGACAGTTAAACAATGGAATTATGTAGTGAATACAATGCAAAAGAAAGAAAGAAAGAAAGAAAGAAAGAAAGAAAGAAAGAAAGAAAAATGGGTGTGGTTGGATAAAAAGACTTGAGCAAGAGTGCCACCAGGTGGTACAGATAAGGATTAATCGAGAGAGAGCGAGAGAGAGAGAGAGAGAGAGAGAGAGAGAGAGAGAGTTGCATTATAATGCGATTATTATGCATTACACCAAAAGGATAGTTGGACTTTTCATTTTTTCAGTGTGAGATGAAACCACTTCACTTTTTCAGCCCTTTATACTATTCTTTACCAGGCAATTTTATTTGTGCAAAGTGGAGGGCTCTGTATCACCGTATCATTTAAAGAGCATATGAATTCCCTTAAACAATAAAAAACATTACATCATTCCTCCCATCCAGTTGGAGGGTGTCCTCATAGGACGCCTGTAGATTGCAGATCACTCCTGACCTGCTGAAATGATGTAGCAGAATGTAACTGATCACTGCCCTCTAGTGGTGAAAAATGCACAACACCGTCTCAGACGTGATATTTGTGTAGAGGGGCCATCCCTCACCCTTGACGGCTGGTCAGCTCATTCTGTTAATTCCTTCACTCAAACACTCCCCCTAAAAAATAAAAGAAAATTACCAGATGTAATCAAGTGTGACTGCACAGGAAAATCACCACACAGGTGGACACCATCCCTCCAGGACTGTCTATTGCCCTAAAGATACTCTCCTGAAAACAATTAGATGCATATTAACATATTACAGGACAGAGTTGATTGTCAGCTGTGAAATATGGTACATCGGTTATTCTGGTGACAAATTAGATTGTAACTCATAAGGTTAGATTCACTTTGGGATGTTCAGTGATTCTCTCACTTATATACCAACAACTGAACGTCCTAAGAAAGACAAAGCACTCTGAACTCTAATGATAGTCCCGTCCGAACCCAGCATCTGAAACTGGGTTACTGTTCAGACATCACTATTTCCCGAAAACATATGCCCCTCCCTCTTGTTATAGTCCATTTAGGTGTGATTGAAGGAGGTCCCTAATCTTCATTATGCCACGCCCCTTCGATACATACCACGGCCATAAGCTTACAGAAGGCCAAGTGAAACTAAATGGAATCATTTTGACACCACGCCCTCTTTTACCTTTTACTCTCTCCAGGCCGGATGAAGGCCAAAAAATCAGAAACAGTTTATACATGTAAACTATGCGAAAATAATAAGATGTGAATCTGAAAAAATTGTAAAAATTGCAGCTGATATATAATACCTTTAAATGCTTAATATTGTCATGTCATATCATGTCATTCTCTTCCGCTGGGGCAGCAGCTTCAGCAGGGATGTCCAGACTTCCCTCTCACCGGCCACTTCTTCCAGCTCCTCTGGGCGGATCCCAAGGCGTTCCCAGGCCAGCCGAGAGACATAGTCTCTCCAGCGTGTCCTGGGTCTTCCCCGGGGTCTCTTTCCGGTGGGGCGTGCCCGGAACACCTCACCAGGGAGGCGTCCAGGGGGCATCCTAATCAGATGCCCGAGCCACCTCATCTGACTCCACTCGATGCGGAGGAGCAGCAGTTCTACTCTGAGCTCCTCCCGGATGACTGAGCTTTTCCATAAAAATTATGAACAAGATCGGTGACAAAGGGCAGCCTTGGAGTCCAACTCTCACTGGAAACAGGTTTGACTTACTGCCGGCAATGCGGACCAAGCTCTGACACCGGTTGTACAGGGACCGGACAGCGCTTAACAGGGAATCCGATACCCCATACTCTCTGAGTACCCCCCATAGGACTCCCCGAGGGACACGGTCGAATGCCTTCTCCAAGTCCACAAAGCACATGTAGACTGGTTGGCCAAACTCTCATGCACCCCCCAGGACCCTGCCAAGGGTGTAGAGCTGGTCCACTGTTCCGCGACCTGGACGGAAACCACACTGCTCCTCCTGAATCCGAGGTTCGACTATCCGACAGATTCTCCTTTCCAGGACCCCTGAATAGACTTTCCCGGGGAGGCTGAGCACCCTCCGATCCCCTTTCTTAAAGAGGGGGACCACCACCCCAGTTTGCCAATCCAGAGGCGCCGTCCCTGATGTCCATGCAATGTTGCAGAGGCATGTCAGCCATGACAGTCCTACAACATCTAGAGCCTTGAGGAACTCCGGGCGGATCTCATCCACCCCCGGAGCCCTGCTACCAAGGAGCTTTTTGACCACCTCGGCAATCTCGGCCCCAGAGATGGAAGAGTCCACCTCTATGTCCCCAGGCTCTGCTTCCTCATCGGAAGGCATGTTGGTGGAGTTAAGGAGTTCTTCGAAGTGTTCCCCCCACCGACCCACAACGTCCCGAGTTGAGGTCAGCAGCGCACCATCCCCACTATACACTGTGTTGACCGTGCACTGCTTTCCCCTCCTGAGACGCCGGATGGTGGTCCAGAATCTCTTCAAAGCCGTCTGGAAGTCTTTCTCCATGGCCTCCCCAAACTCCTCCCATGCCCGAGGTTTTGCCTCAGCAACCACCAAAGCCGCATTCTGCTTGGCCTGCCGGGTATTTAAAGTATTTAGTATTAAGTATTTAAACTCCTCCTCTTCCATCTGGATATGCCTTCCTCCTCTTCTTCTTCTTCTCCTTTGGCCAAAAGTAGTCAAATTTCCAGCTGCACCCTGTAGGCTAACAGCACTGGTGGTGGTCGTTGTTAACCCTGGCCTCAACCAATTTGGTATGGAATTCTGTACCGTTGTCCACATATTGATTTGGCAAAGTTTTACACCGGATGCCCTTCCGGACGTAACCCTCCCCTTTATCTGGACTTGGGACCAGCACAAAGAAATACACTGGCTTGTGCATCCCTAGTGGCTGGGTTATGTGTAGTTCCAAAATAAGCAATTTAAATACGAAAAATACGCTGTGATTTATGTCCCAAGCCATTGTTCACAGGCTTGACGCACAGGATAACACTCCACCCTGCAGTTCAGCTCACACTCCCCAGGGATTAATGAAAGTGATAACTTGTCTTTGTGAAACACAGCACAACAAAATGCAGCCACTGCATTTAACCCATATACACATGCAGCAGGGAGCAGCTATTGCAAGTGATGGGGACGGTACCATGATCAAGGGTACCTCAGGGCAACCTATTGGTCTGGGATTTGAACCCACAACCTTCCAATCCTGGGGCCTAGTCCCTAACCACTAAGCCACCACTTCCCCGGAAGTGCAGCGAGGCCTGAACATGCAATGCTGTGCTTTGGAACAACATACACCTTCCTGTTTTATTTTTAATTTTCACAACATTGCATGCAGACCAAACAGCTAGAAAGCACACTATACACAGTTACACAGAAGGTTAACTATTGAGGCAATATTCAAGAATGAATATGATCTTTCTTTAACAGTGGCTTTCTTTTTGCCACTCTCCCTTAAAGCTTTGATTTTTTCTCTCCTATCTCAGCTGCTGAAGCTCTTTAACTTCTTCACAGTAGTCTTAAGTGTCATAAGCTCTTTCACTAGTCTCCTTCTTGCACAGTATCTCAGTTTGTTAGGATGTGCTGCTGTATGCAGATTTGCACATGTGCCATACAGTTTCCACTCCTTAATGATGGAATTAATTGAAATCACAGGATGTTCAGTGACTCATTAGTGACACATTAGTGACACACTCTCTCACTTATTTTTGTAGCTGCTTGCACGAAGTTGTGTTGTGGGTAGCAGTCACCTGAAAGAAAGAAGTTCCTGGGCTCAGTTCCCAGGTGGGACAGTCTGTGTAAAGCTTGGGTGATGGTGTGCTCTAGATTTATACGCGCAGAAAGGGATCTGTGACTTAACTTTATTGAACTTATCAAACATAAAAGCACCTGCATGTGTAACAAAACCAACAAGAACGACTAACCCTCTACTCTGACTCAATGGGGCTTATTAAAGCCAGCCCCAAATGAAGCACAAATGAAGCCCAGGTGTGCTCAGTCAGAGTAGAGCACCATCTACCCTGAAAGCCGGGGTTGTTCCTGTGTAGAGTTTGCATGTTCTCCACATGTCTGCGTGGGTTTCCTCCGGGAGCTCCAGTTTCCTCCCAATGTCCACAGACATGCACGTCAGGCGGCTTGGAGTTGGCCGTAAGTGTGAGTGTGTATGTGTGAGGGTGTTTGTGTATCTGCCCTGCAATGCACTGGCGATCCTAATTAGGACAAGTGGCAGTAAAGGTCTGCAGCATAACCTTCTGGCACTAAACAAGCTGTACCCAGACGCCTGATCTCTTCCTGAGGAAGTCTCAACATAAATCATAAATCAACAGTTAATATTATTGCATCATGGAGTCAATTCTCCAGTCCTCACAAAATTATACAAACATTTGGTTACATTTTTTGGATCAGCTGTTCCTTTGTGGTACCAAGAGTAGAGTACCTCTAATTCACTTCTTTCAATTAAATAAAATACTCTACATTTACATCATTTGGCAGTAACCCTTATCCAGGGTGACGTACATGAGTGCTTTATAGTTCACAAATAAATGTCTCTCAAGCTCGAAAGCCTATATAAGAGCTGCTATGCACAAAAAATTTTGCTCTACAGGAAGTTAAAGCTGAGCTAGCTCTTTGTATTTTATTTTAAATACAGTGGTACCTTGATGAGTTTCCCAGCTAACGAGTTTTTCTCAATATGAGCCGTCTCTTGGCCATTTTTTTGCTTTGAGTTGAGAGCAAAAAGTGGGGTTAGGAGCCAGTTCAGATTGTTAGACGCTTGGTTCTGCCTGAAGGTTCAGATACCCACTGCTAAATGGCGTAGTGAACAACGTCCGCCCAGCATCCAATGTCTCACTTGTTCACTTAAAGCTCCCAGTGGAAGGGTCAGTGTTGCGCTGGCGTTTACACTTGCAGTTATTTAGCAAATCTTCGTTTTTCCTGCCATGTGTCAGAAGAAAGTGACTGCGAAGGACAGTGCTGAGAACATGCGGATCATGTGCATTGAATTAATGAAAGAAATGATCGAAAAACATTACGGTGTGCGTGTAGCCGACTTGGCGAAGCAGAACGAGGGCAGCACTTCTACAGTCTGCACCTGTAACAGACCACACTGGTTTTTATCGAAAACCCCGCCCATGAGAGTGAGGACAGCGTGGCGAAACGGGCAAATATCTGCGAATAAGATTCAGTTATTCAGTTCAGCCTTTCTCCTCCACCTTCATCAGCATCTTCAATTCGTCAGATCTTCAAGGCCAATGCTGTACATTATACTTAAAACCAGTATATTGCTGGACATTCTATTGTGTTGTGTTTTTATACAATATTTGTTTTATACAATATTTATAACACATTTTTCTTATTTAAAAACATGGAACAAAAAAAGGCGGCGTTTTTTTGGGGGTCCGGAATGGATTAATGGCATTTCAATTCATTTCTATGGGGAAAATGTATCTGACATACGAGTAATTTGAGTTAAGAGCTCCATCACGCAACGAATTAAACTCGTATGTCAAGGCACCACTGTACTTCTGTTGTCATGCTGTTTCAGCACCTTAGACAGCAGGCACTCCGAGCAAACATGAACTAATGATGTGATCAAAAAAAAACCCTATTTAAATTCCATGTAACCAAACTCTTGATAGAATGATTCTGATAATCTGATGGCTTCCTGTTAGGTACAGGGCTGACTTCAAGGTCCTCCTCTTAACCTACAAGGCACTTAAAGGTCTTGCCCCAATATACCTAACCGAACTGCTTAATACCTATACACCTAACCGACCACTTAGATCCCAGAATAAAGATCTCCTAATTGTCCCTCGCATAAATAAATGTATAGGAGCACGAGCTTTCAGTTACAGGGCACCTAGATTGTGGAACAGCTTGCCTGCTTCTGTACGGGATGCCGATTCAGTCTCGGTCTTTAAATCACGGCTGAAGACTTACTTCTTTAGTTTAGCTTACCCGCACCAACCACCATAGTGCACCATTACTAATGTCGCTGGTGCTGCTGTACATGCCGTGGTTTCATTTCTGTGTCTGTCACTACTGGATCCTGCTCATTACTGACCCCCTCATTCCATTTCTCTCCCCACATGTCCGGGGGGGCCCGTTGTGGTCATCACCTGAGTCCAATGCCGAGCTACCATCTGGTCTGTGTGATGCATCTGATGCGCCAAGGGACCCTGGCAGCTCATCGGTGCCTGGAAGAAACTTGGGACTCCTCACTGATCCTGGAGTTTAAAACCAAACTAACTCGGTACTGTTAGTATACCCAAGGGGGTTGGGTAGCCGGTTGACCTTGGACCCTCAGAGGTTTTTTTTTTTCTCCACATAGTGGAGTTTTTGGTTCCTCTCCTCCGTAGTCGTCCGGCTTAAACATCTTAAACATCTATTACTGTAACCTGTTATCAATGTAAAGTGCCTTGGGGCAACTTTGTTGTAAAAGGCGCTATACAAGAATAAATTGAAATGAAATGAAATGAAATAATGCTGGTGTTTTAATTTGAAATAGTTGGGCTGCATCTGTCCAATACCTTTTCAGCAAACAGATTCACACTCAGGTCGTCTTTTTAGCACTTTATTTATAAACATAGAGTATAGTGTAAAGCCATTGCATTTGAACATCAAAGTAATCTATATTCGGATAGTGTACATTTGAATATCACAATAAATATTCCTTAGACTTGATATCATGTCCAAGGTAGCTATTCATTCTAGACAATATCAAGTTTGTCTGGCAATGTCTCCGCTCTGTAGCAACCTATATTATACCTAATAAAACATGAAATAGCTACTCAACCAGACCCGAAGCGCAGAACGTTGACTATATAAGAAAGAGCATATTAAATGTCCAGTATGATCAAAATTCTTGAAGGGTGAAAATCAACGATTTTAATAAAAGCCTTGGATATACCCTTATGGCCAGGTACAGATCATGGAGTAACAGCTAGTCATTTGTTATGGTTAGTGTTAAGCATAGCTAGTGGCACTGACACGAGTGGTTTAGAGGCAGTTTATGAACTAATTTAAACAAACATAACATCTGGTATTGCTAGTTGTGTGCAGTATTTCAAAGTAAAAAAAATGACACCCTCTGAAAATGTATTTTAGCTTCTCTACGCATCAACCCATATTCATCCAGACCAGATTTAGACGAAGTCTAAACACTGGAGCAAATTTTTTTGAATGCTTAGTCAATTACAGTAGCGCAGATCAAATCTGTCACTGACACTGAATGTACGATGATCAGAAACAGCGATATTTGATTTCTGGTCGCTCAAGACCTTGGCGCAAAGCTCTGTCTGTTCCTCTAACAGTCACTTCTTTAACCTAAAGACAAAATCTTTGGATCTGAACTTTTAAATTGATTTTGCCTCATTTTGGGCATTCGCTCCCTTCACTCTAAGGCACATTTCCTCAGTGCAACACCATTCCCACCACTTTTGCAGAAAAGTATCTTACCTTTAGGATCAATATGGACAGAACTATGAAACCAATGGATCTGTCATTTTTACTGTTATTGTCTCAATGTTACTGGCTACTTTATCAGTTTGAACCAAGAGAGTATAAGGCCATGTTCACGAGAATTTTGGTATCTGTCAAAAATACTGTGCACTAATGAACAACATACATCCAAATAACATCCATAGGAGATGGTTTCTTATGGTGGCTTTAGCCACTGACATTCAGTTTGATTTAAATGAAGGACTTATCGCTGTTGTCCAATTACATCTAGAGCTTCATGATCCAGATCTAAAGATCTGTTAGGACACCTAACAACTGCTTTATATGAACAGCAACCACCAGCATTTGTGTTTACTGGATTTCATTTTTAAAAGAGTTTCCAGGTCACACCCTTCTGCTTCATAGTGAAAAAATGTCCGTCTCTTCACACAAACCCTCTGCGGCTGACAAGCTGTCAATGTGTAGCATTTTAATACAAAAACAGATACCAAAATACACTGTGAAAGCTGCCTTTTTGGCTCATTGTTTTTACTGTAGCCCAGGAAACACAATGGCAGAAAAGTCTATTGACCAGGTGCACCAACGATTACATCCTGCTATTACAAAGAACAGGACCAAAGATGCAGCAGCAGAAACGTTCTGTATATCTCAGCAGTAACCAACTTTGTCCCAAACCCAAACCAAATAAGGGACATAATATGGATTTGTGTCAGATAACCCATCCTGAATAGTTACTTCATTCAAAATAGTAATGTGATTATTTTCTTGCCAAACCTCCAATATGCACAGATTTATTTGCAGTACAGTAATAAAAATGTTACTTTCTTAATGCTGTACTCACACAAGTTTACACGACTGTGGTGGCAAGCGCCTCACAAGAATCCTCCATAAAAAATATAAATCATCTGATCCTTAAACAGACATCAGCTGGGTTTGGTTATTTCACCTTGAAAAAAGCACCAGGCTTTTAACACATTCACACAAACACTCATTTGAACCTGTGTATTTGGCATTGGGCATAAAGAAAACCTGGATCTTTGCATTGATCTCAACCAAAGGTGTCAATGTGAGCAGTCCAAGCAAGGGTTGACTGTGGGTGGTTGTGGTGGGTAAGAGAGACTGAGATGTTCAGGTGGTCACAGCTTGCTCACAAAGTGGTGGGCTGACCAGCAGCTGAAAGAGAGAACAAATAAAAAGCTGAATTTCCTCTATTCTGGAGTGGGGTGTACAAAATTCTGGAGTATAGTTCTAGAATTCCTAAATCAGGTTTACATTTACCCTTTACATGACAAGATAGTTATTACTAGAGTGTGTAGCTTTTCTGTCTCAGAAAAAAATCCTAAAGGATGTTTTGCAATTTTCCTAAGCACATAGTGTTTTTATATAGTGTTTAATTGCTTACATGAAGCTTAGTAAGCAGTTATGGTTACAGTGTAATCATATGTAGACATTTTCTCAGACTGAGCAGTGAAGGAATTTTTGTTTGAAGGCAGACACTCCCATCAAAATGTTTTACTCTGTGTGTATCACTCTTTACATTTCTTTCTAAACCAGACTCTTCAAGTGTTCTTTTAATATTACATTTATTAACAGCACCATTTCTTTACTGAGCTAATAACATTATATATTCTAACAAGGTATTTATCGATGTTATCAGTCAGATACGTTGGGCACGTTGAAATTTGTTTGCATATATATATATATATAGCGTAGAGAGCAAGCACGAAAACTTACAACGAGAGCGGATGTAGCACTGATGACAGTTGAGCAGACCGTTCCGGATCCTCACGTCTGTTCCTGTGGTGGTGTCACCAAGCTGTCCCTTACAGATCCCACACTGTATGTGTGCGTTTGTGAGAGGGAGAGGGAGAAAGAGAGAGAATGAACAGAGCTTGGACATTTGAGAACAGCCTAAAAGGACAGAGAGAGCAGTGTAGCATCCAATAATAACAAAATAATAACAAAAATATCGAATATAGAATTATAGAAAGTATAGAACTCCCATTTGAAATTGAATTACATTGATGGAATAAAGTTGTACAACAGAAATGTGTGTGAATATTCCAGAGTGAACTAAACTTCAATGTGACAACATTATCTATAAAAACACACACAGGCACACAGAAATGCACACCGTACACACCTTAAAGCAGTGGATGTGGAAGTAAAGGCTGAGAGTCTCAATAATCATGGCCGCTCCTTTACCAAGTGGATTACCACAACTTGAACATAGCTTCTTCCCACTGACAGATCTACACACACATGTGCGCGCACACACACACACACACACACAAAAACCATGTTTCATTCACTTTAAACTTTATCACTACACAGCAGAGTTCATGAGTATATGAAGGAGCGAAGGATAAAAGTGTTCCTGATTCATAGAGAGGGAGAGAGAAAGAAAGAGGGGGACTGAGAGAGGCTGACATTCCCTGTACCTGTTTGGTGATGGAGGAGGTTGTTGTGTGTCTGTGAATGTGGAAGATGGCTGTGATGACTTTACACCAACATGTTCTATGGAGTCAGACCTGAGGAACACAAGCCACAAACTAAACTCTTCCACCAACATGCATCCACACACTCGCAGCTTAAAAGATGAGAATGGTCTCATGGAAGGATGGACTTACCAATAGGCTTGTGGGGAATGTGTGTTTTTTCATGCATACTGGCCTATTTCAGACAGCAAAACAAAATGTCAGAACTGTCCCAAACTCACACACCTTCTACGTCCGGCAGGTGCAGGCTGTGTATTCCTGGTACAGTCCAGTGATGCACTTTTTTTCCAGGACTCCGAAGGCTGCTGCTGGTGAGGTTTACTGCTCCATGAGAAGCCTAACCCAGACACAAACATATAATTTACAGTTAATGCAATTCAACCCCCCGGCCCCCCAAATGAATCGTAATAATCCATGCAGAAATTCTGATTTAATGCTGCATGACCCCTGAAACTGAAGGATTATGCATAATTCCTCTAGAGACTCTCTGTACAATAACAGAGATATAGTGGCCCCAAATGCATTTATAGAAAAACTATTTTTGGCACAGCATCAGACTATTGTACTGAGTGCAGAAAGCCTGGAGAAGGCTGCATCATAAAGGTTGAAACATCAAACAATCCTGTAGAAACAGACTGATCGACCATTAAATGCACCTGTTTAATATTATATAGGATGCCCTCATCCCACCACAGCACTTCTGAAAGTTTTGAAAGGGCTCTGACCCAGTCTTTAGTCATCAAAATATGGCTTTTTTTCAAGTCGCTTAGATCCTTAAACTTGCCCATTCCTGCTACCAACACATTGGCTTGCTGGCTAACATCTCTTACTGCTTCAGTGATGCCACTGTAATGTGGTAATCGTTGTTGCTTTCACCTGTCAGTAGTTTTAATGTGATGTATCAATTTAATCACACTGCCCCTTCAAACTGAATACTTATGCAACCAACAAAGGTCTGCTCCTTTTTATAAATAAACCATAGTGTCAGAATAAAAATAAAAACTGTGAGACACACTGGAAGCATCAAATCATAAAAAGTAACTCCATTTGCAACACAGTAACATTTACAAGAAAAATCAAAGAGAAATGATTTTCTACAGACAATATACATTAGAAAAAAATGTACATATGGTAGGTTTCTTTCTAACCATCACTGGGTGTCCTAAAAAGAGTGAAGGGGGAGTTATGTTGTCCCTGGAATTGGTAAAGCATCCCTCTAGAGATAGATATATCAAGAAAAGTTGTGAGATAATAAGATTTATGGACAAGAAATGTCTGGCATGTTCCTGTACTCACTCTGGCTCGAATGTTGATCAGGGTTCTGCTCCCTTGTGCCTTCCTTCTGTCCATTGGGCTGATCACAGCCAGGCCATTGAGAGCTGCATTAATGTAAAATGATAAAGGAAAGAGATATGAGGGGGAAGCACAGAATTCGTGAGGAGATATGATTTTTTTCTCTTTCAGGTTTGAGTGTTTAACTGGACACACCTTCCAGTGGTCTGGGAAGGGTCATCTTTCGTCTCTGCTGTTTCATTCCTCATGTTTTCCCTTTGTCTCTTATTCTCTGTGGCCTCCTTTTAAAGAGGAACAAGAATATCTAGTTAGTGCATCGTTTGTAAATGATACGGTTCTGAATTACTGATTAGTGATAGTTCCACCAGAGTGAATAGGTGGGATTGTGGATTGTGAACAATGTGAGCAACAGAAACAGAAATTGTGCAACAGTTCAGTGGTAGGATTCTCCATAACACGTATTCAAAAGACTTTCAAGAGGAACTCAGTCACATAATTTCCAGTTAAAGCATGAACTAAGTTGATAAATCAATCTCACCAGTTAAAAGCAAAACTAAGCTCTACTGACAGACGATGTACTGAATAGTCATGGTGTTGGAATATAAATTCAAATCTATTCTAAATATATTCAAATCTGAAATTCCAAATTTACATCGTTTTGTTGTTTGTAGAAAGTATTCTGATGATTTTAATATTTATTCAGAAAATTATTAAATATTGTCCCTTGGGTCCACTAAAACAGGAGCCGATATATGCTGGATCAGGAACCATCTCATGAACAAATTACACCCTGTCTCTAGTATTCCATACATTCATCTACCACTAAACTGTCCATCCATCTATGCATGTTCCCTGTGTCCTCCTTTCCTCACCGTCTGTTTCATGAGCTCCTCCTGCTTATGTTCCCACTCAGCTAGTGAGCGGATAATGCTGTGCTGTGAGGAGTTGCTGGAGAGGGGAGTGGTCTCCTGCCAGCAGGGTGAGGGTGGGATTGGTGAATGGGGTGTTAAAGGTGTCAATGTCTCCTCCAGAATCTTACGTTCCTGCAAAAAAATAAAACAATAAGGACAGAGAAAAACAATCCATCAGATGTGTGTGTGTCTGCATGCTCTGTCTATATTATATGGGTTTCCTCCAGGTGCTCCAGTTATTCCAACAGTCATAAGACAATCATGTCAGGTGGACTGGAGATGCCAAATTGCCCCCTAGTTGTGACTGTGTGTGTGTCAGTGTTTGTCTGTGTCTTTGCTACAGCACCCTGTGACCCTTTTCAAGATAAGCAGTGAAGACAGTGGATGGATGGATGGATGGATGGATGGACATCAATGGTCAACCAACACATGCATCCTAATCCTCTTCAGTAAGGTACCCAAGACTTATCAGTGAGGTTTACGACATAGTATGACTAACTGTGAGCTAAATAAACAAAACAAAACAACAATCTGTCATTTCATAGAGGTTTTATGTCAAATATATCAAAATGTTATAGGCAATTGGTAGCTGGAATGATCAGTTAATGGAAGCTGGCCATTCTGAACAGCTGCTTGACTGAAACTAACTGCAATATCTCATACAACAGATATTAGCTGTAACAGATTTAACAGATAAGTCCTCCACTGGTTGGCATCATATTTGAAGGGCTCATCCATCCACTAAGAACTGTGGAATTGCTGAGGATTAAATTCAGGGTTTCTGATATTGCCAACACTTAGATTTGGGAAGTTATTTTGGGGAGGTTTATGTTAGTTCCATTAATCTTAAATATAAGTTCTTATGTCGCTGTTCTTAAACTCATGAGCATTGCTGAATGCGTTGGGCTATTGAATAAAAAGTTTAGAACGATATATATTTGCCTCTTCATGGTATCTTCTCTCTTCCTCTTCTACTTCCTTCTGAGCCTTCTCCCATTCTTCCTTCAGCTTCTCCTGCTCACGTCGATACTTCTCCTACTCACAAACATACACCCACACATATGCAGTAAGAGAAATGATGTCTCTCACTTAAAGCCTTAAGAAAAATTGCATCTAAATGCCTAATTTCCCCATTTCAGCATCTCCATACAGCTGCTGAATGATCCTTGTGTGCCTATTATTGTGTGACTAAAAGAAAATGTTAAGAGGATAGTGATGTATAGTTGCAGGTTTAGTGAGGAAAAGAGGAATAGCAAAGCAACAGCCCAAGAACAGTCAAAACCACTAGTGCAGTAATCTTTTAAAGGCACAATCTTTCAGGTGAACATCATAGCAATGAGACATCACTTGCCCACATGTATTTCACAGGAAGTGCCATTCATCTGGGGAAATGACCTACTGAATTCAAAGTTTAACCCTTAGAAGTACGGTGCCGTGGTTAGCCCTTTTCCTTACAGCCAGAAGGTTCTGTGTTCGTTGCCCTGATGGGCAGCCTGGGTCTTCTGAGTCTTGTTTCTTTCAAGTTCTCCAGTGTCCTACCACAGTCCAAAGACTGGCATGTCAGGTTTACTTTGGAGATGCTAAATTGTTCCCTAGGTTTGAGCCTGTGTGTGTTGGTCTGTAAGTCTGCCCTGTGATTCACTGCTGACCCTATGAGAGCTGGGATAGACTCCAACACCACCCGCAGCCCGAATCAGGATAAGTGGCTAAGAAAACGAGCGTGTGAGTTTCTCCACCTTATGCCTGATGATTGCTGGGATTCAGCACCTCTCTTACATTTTCCCCTCACTTTTCCCTTTTTATTTCCTGAGGTCCTTGCATGACATTTGGCATGGTTGTAATCACAGAGAACTGTAAATGTATTTACATGACCAGCCTCTTATCCCTTTGAATGAAACGAACTGTTGTAAATGTGTCTTCGTGTTTCTTTTCTTCCTCTTCTTCTTAACCTTACAGTATACTTTTGTTGCTGCTAGTGATAAGTGTGGCTTCTTAGGGTCAAATGTGAAAAGACCTCAGGATTTTAGACCAATTCATAATTCTTATTCATAATTCTTCAGAACAAACATTGAAACATTCATCACTAAAAGTCAACCTGAATCTGATTGTGCATTTAAAAAACGGGTTATTAGCAATAAAGAGCAAATGCATGCAATACAAATAGCAAATCATATACAATACACACACTCACACACAATACACTCGTATTCCACACGCACATGCACACACACACACACACACACACAGTGGTTCTTGTGGGCAGAAGGGTTGTCTTATCTTAAACAGGGGACCCATGCAACATGCAGGGTTAAGGTTAGGTCTTAATGCAGTGCAACTGAACCTCTGTTCTGGTTATGGGCAATAAGTCTCAAGGTTCTTCAACTAAAACATTCCTTTACACATGTCTTCTCATATCTTCACAAAGCTTGGTGCTTGTGAATGGGAGGGAAGCTTAGTTTGAATTGTTCTTAATCACTTTTTAGTGCAAAAGCAAAGTTCAGATTACATGTGCTAAATGTGCTGCATGTGCTACATGTTGCCTGTAGTAATTCAAGCAACTGCTAAGCCTGAGTGGGCTACGCATGCATCTACTTTACTCTCACAAAAAAGCCTTCTGATGCTGATGTAGCTCAGAGTTCATATAGCTAAAATATAGAATAAGTCATAACAGATTTTCTATACCAACAGTTTGGCAAAAAACATTAACCTTAACAAGCATCTTGAAGCCCTGAAGTTCATTTGTATTTTGTCTATTTTGGCAGCATGCATGGTGTGCATGAGCTTTCATGAAAAGCTTAATGAAAACATAAAGCTTCAGTATAGAAGCAAACTTCTTCTGATTAACATTTGAGTTGATGATAAAAAAGTTTAAATTGCCAAACTGCACATGGGTGACAAATTAAAGTAAAATATGTGACTAAATACGCACAGAAACCTTTACATTTATAAAGATGCTTGTATCCAGATAAAGCTTTTTGAATCAATACATATAGAGGGCAATGTTGCATCGAGAATATTTTTCATGTTTTGTGCTGGAGTACAAATCGAGCCCCAGTCTGCTGCAAAAATGGAAGCAATGTTATCCACTATGCTGGATCGCAACTTCTCGCATCCAACTAATGAGTGCAGACACTTCCATACTGGCTTACTGCAGGGCTGACAACCTGCTGTCAAAGCTTACAAAATAAATGTTTTTTATTTTGATTTGTATTCCAGCACAAAACATGAAAAATATTCTCCATGCAACATTGCCCTCTATATGTATTGATTCAAAAAAAAAAAAGAATGAAATCACTTTAATCAGGATCAAAATCAGAAACTTAAATAGTTGCTGTCACATTAAAGTTCATTTGTATTTTGTCTATTTCTGCAACATGCATGGTGTGCATGGGCTTACATAAGCCTCATATGTAATAAACATGTATAACTTACACTTGAAGTTAAGCACATTTTTACCTTTCGTAACATTACCTTTTTAGAGATTTTATTCTACGATTATACTTAACTTAAATCAGGAAAAAATGAGCAAAAAAATATCTTATTTTGATATTTTATATTTTTGCTTTAATTTGCCACCTGTCTGCAGCAGTTGCCAGAATAGTCTAAGCATGCATCTGTTCCAACTTTATAAAACAGCATCATGATACAATCAAGAGCTTATTTTTCTATCTGACAAGCAAAAAAAACAAAAAAACAATCCTAAACAAACACATATCAAGCCTGACATTCTTATTTACAGCATCAAACAACTACTACTTTTTATCAGGTTAGTAGACTCTGGAGCTGAAACATGCTAAATAAATGCTGCTGTTGCTTCTGCAGCCGGCATGTCTCCAGCGTGGCTCTGGCTGAAGCTCAAGCTCAGGTTAATGAAGCCATTGTACCTGAAGCATGCGCTCCTGCTCTTGCTGCCACCTTTGCTGCCGCTTGCGCTCTTCCTCAGGGTCCCATGAAAAGTGCTCGCCCCGCTTCACCAGATTCAAAACCGCGGGAGCAACCTGACCGTACCGTATTCACGTCCGCACAAGGACATGCACATACAAACCAAACGTGCGCGCACACACACACGCACACACGCACACAACGTACGAAGGAGAAGGAATGAGGGGATAGAAAGAGCTGGTGTGAAACTACTTTTCATGTTTTCTATTTTAACTCTTTGACAGAAAAGAGACAATGAAGGAAAAAGAAAGATAGTTTGATCCTGCTTCCTCTTCTACTGGTAGGGCAATCTTTTATTTCACAGTGTATTTTAATCCATTATTTAATTGGTTTTCTGTTTATTACTATAAACAATATAAGTAGTTGCTAAGGGCCCCCAAGTCACATGGAGTGTCTCATGTCATACTCAACCAGGATACTGGTAGAATAAATGCTGATTCATGATTTTGGTTGCATAAAAGGTAGAAAGCACAAACGACAGACAAGGTACTTAGAGGCATTGTAATTATATTTATTATTTACTCCAGTGTATTTTATTTTATTAGTTATAGTTTATTTAAAATGAGCTTTTATTATATTTTTCTTGTTGCATTTCAACAGCAGTTTAGCTACAGATATGTTCTTATTCCTTGATATATAATTCTTCTTTCTCTCTCTTTGTATATATCAAAATGTTACTTACATTTCCATGCTCTCTCTGTACAGGCTCTGTAAGAGAAAAAAAAAAAGACAAAACTCTTAGAAGATGCTCCTAACTTACAAAAAGAGTCTAACTGTCTGCTTTTTAAAAATGTAGCCCTTTTTTATGCTGTTTTTTTGTGCAAATGATTGACTTTCTATTTCCTGAATTTCTTTTCAATTATATTCTACAGATCATTTATTCTTTCTGACTAATTAACCTTTAAATAACCTTTGTTGATATTCTGTTTTATTTAGCTATTAATCAATCATACATCATACACACATTTAATATTGAATGTTTCCTTAAGCTTTTATTGCATACTCTGTCTTTACATTATTGTCTTTTTTTAAGGAGCAGGTAATTATTATTAATATTAATAATATAATTAATAATTATGCTACTACCATTATTTATTTATTTATTTATTTATAACTTTTTTTTTTTGACGATCCGTTGCATATGCTTGGTTATTATTTTATATAATGTATCTATATTAAGCCATTAAGCCTATAAATAAACAATCCAATACACTTCAGTAAACCCTTAAACATCAGTCCAAATCTTAGTCCTAACCCTAATGCCAATATTCCATGTACATTTACATTTACAGCATTTAGCAGACGCTCTTATCCAGAGCGACTTCCATGTCCTAATTACAGGGACAGTCCCCCTGGAGCAACTCAGGGTTAAGGGTCTTGCTCAGGGACTTGCTCAGTGGTGGTAGTGCCAGAGATGGGATTCGAACCAGGGACCTCTTGATCCAGAGGTCTGTAGGCAAGTACCCTACCACTGGACCACCACCACCCTGCATGCATGGTGGAGTACAAATCGAGTTTGTAGTTGCATGTAGTTTGACTAGTGGATCAATTTTTCTGCCACATCCTCCAAATTAATAAACTGTATGAAGTTCTGTGTGGTTTATTAACTGGCTAATTTTTCTTGTGTTAATTATTACTAAATGAACATAGAATGAAAGCAACTGGACGTAGAAGGACGGCTGGATTTCACTGCTGTCCAGTCCTAAAATGATAGCACATTTCCCCCAGCCATGTTCTGTTCTGGAGCTCATATCTTGGCATTCTGTCAAAGGTAGAATCACATCTACTGAAGCATTTTATGGAAAACTGCATTTTATAATAAGGGTAGGGAAGATGAATAGTAGACACATCTTCATTAAAGTAAAAAACTCAATGTAATTAATTTCCTTATTATTATTTACTTACACTGTTTACCTTTTGAAAGTCATAGTTGATCAAAATGACACTGTGCAGTTAACATGGTCAGACAGGTTCAATTCAAACAGGTTAAAGGACTTTTTCACACGTCTGCAACAATTCAGACGAAGACTGCTAAACAACCAGTGAGGGGTTAGAGCAACATGACAAACATGGCACATTAGCTGATGGGAAGCCCAGTGGAACACTTTACATCATGGGGCGGGGCAAAGCTTAGCCAGCTGGGGTTTACCTGACGAGGTGAAGAAATCCCAGCGTAACTTAGGGTTACTGGACAATGGAATTAGCTGGGCACTGTTGTCCAGCTCTAGACAACAATCCAGAGGAAGAGAGAAGTGGACATGTGAGCATCTGCTCAACTACTAAAATGCCTGGTGAAAATTCTTTAAAGGGTTTTATTCTACATTTTTAGGCTCAACTTGCCTGTTGCCGGGGTTTCACAGGATGGCTTGGGCTTTGATTGGTCTTCACTGGTTGGCTCTGGCTGGTGTGTAAGTTTCTGTGGGGATTCCAGGAAAGGTTTGCTGACCTAAAAAATGAAGCATTTCACTCAAGATACACAGAAATGGTGGTTTAGCGAATTAAGACTTGGCACCACCCTGCATTAGTACTTAAGGACTGTGTAAACAGTTAACTAGTCTCATAATGTAAATTTCCATTCCTGGTATATTGAGTCCACAAATGAGAACTAAGCTGCATAAAGCCAGTTTTTAATTAATCATTGGTTTGACATCACAACCATGAATATATTTTCTTAGAGCTGTGTCATTAAGTCCTTCACACTGAAGTGATCAGACATGCATTTAGACATGCGCTGAGTCTTTTCATAAGAAAAAGATTAAACAAGGCACAATTCAGTCCAGTCAGTGGAAACCATACAGACACATACCTCTTCAGTTGCAGTGAAGTGAGAAGGAGCTTGCATCTCTTGTGCAGTCTGCAACATGCCATTCGGGCTGATTACAGCAGAGTCAGTACTCTTCCTGATCTGCTCCTCAGAAGATTGCTCATTGTCTAAGTATGGAATGCACTTGTGAGAATAGATTAAGAATAAAAAAAAATATTGTACATTTAAAGGCCCTGCCCCAAATGGTGCCTGGGGTCATGTGAAGGCCACAAAGTCCCACAAAAACCCTTTCTTTCATTGTTTTAAAGGATCACTTACGAGCCCTTGCACCCATAGTGTTGTTTCTGGTTTCTGGTTTCTGGTTTCTGGTGAAAACTGTCCCTGGTCAGTGCTAAAAAGACTCTTCCCCTATTCCTATACATCTGCATGTTGCTGGCAAGATGTGAAGTACGGTCTCAATGAAGGACACAGAGCACGGTTGATGGATGGGAAAATAAACTGCAACTAACCTGGTAACTCTTCTGTTTTGGGCTCCTCCTGTTTAAAGTGCTGAGATACACCTTTGTCCTGGGAGTCCACCTGTTCCTCAACTGGCAGCTGCAAATGTAAGTAATATGATGAGTATGATTAGTACAATGTGTAAGTAATGCGATGGGTCACAGCTTGAAAAGTTTCAAAAAGTGCTCTGAGCTTCTTAAAATAGCCGGGGCCCTTTCCACTTCAAAAGAAAGATTGACACATATTTTGTGGACAAGTATCCACAAGTATGAGAAGATTTTCATTCATGTAAGCACATACCATTGTTAAAAATGAAAGAGAAATAGAAGGATATAGTGATAAAATATCTGCCTTTTGGGGTTATGGTGAAGGGAAAGGCTTAGAAAATTCTTCTGTATACTTTCAGGAAAGAAGCTACTGTGCAGGTATATTTTTTTCTTAACAATGAAACAATGTAAGTAGTCCATCAAAGGTTTAAAATGGTCCTTAAGGTTCACATTTTGGCCAAAAATCATTTCTCTCTGGGGAAAGGTGCAATTTTGTATTTATTATACTCAAATGGTTTAAAGGGGAACAGTAAAATGAAAAAGAGGCCAGCGTGTACAGAACCAGTAGTTTATACAGTACTGTGCAACAAAAGTTTTAGGCAGGTGTGGAAAAAATGCTGTTAACAAAGAATGCTTTCAGAAATATAAATAATGATTATTTATTTTTAGCAATTTACAAAATGCAAAGTGAGCGAACAAAAGAAAAATCTAAATCAGATCAATATTCGGTGTTACTACCTTTTGCCTTCAAACCAGCATCAGTTCTTCTGGCCCCCACAGAGCCCTGATCTCAACATCATCCAGTGTGTCTGGATTACATGAAGAGATATAAGCCTACATCCACAGAAGATCTGTGGTTAGTTCTCCAAGATGTTTGGAACAACCTACCAGCTGAGTTCCTTCAAAAACTGTGTGCAAGTGTACCTAGAAGAACTGATGCTGTTTTGAAGGCAAAGGGTGGTCACACCAAATATTGATTTGATTTAGATTCTCTTTTGTTCATTCACTGCATTTTGTTGATTGATGAAAATAAATGATGAACACTTCCATTTTTGAAAGCATTCTTTCTTTACAGCATTTTTTCACACCTGCCTAAAACTTTGACACAGTACTGTATATAATATATAACCCTAATGATGTTATATATACCAAATGTAGCACCTTTTTATATGAGAATGTATGTTCTGACACGTGCACGTGTGTGTGTGTGTGTGTGTGAGCAGACCGTGGGTAAGGAGGTGGGTCGGCTGGGAATCATCTCTTTCTGCGTTTCATCTTCCTCCTGGCTCTGTGCTTCTGGCAACATGCCACATTGTCCCATTGCCTCAAAGTCTGCTTTTTCCACATCCTCTGGCTCAGGAGTGCGTGTTGACTTGTGTGAAGTTGAGTATCTATCCAATGGCTGAGTCTCTGTGCTGTCTGTATCTGTGCTGTGTGAGGGAGAGGGGTAGAACAGCAGCGGAGAAGAGTCTTCTTCTCTGTCTCGTTCTCTCTGAGCCCCCCGCTCTTTCTCCTCTCCAGCACCGCGATCATTGCCCGTCTCACCGTTCACTCGCTCCATGTCTTCCTGCTGAAATAAGAAAGGGTGAAGGCAGATGTTATGTAACACTGTTCAGACTTCAGAAACTATACTTAAAAGAAACTGTAAAAGTAAATATACACCTTTGTTAGTTCCAGCCAAGCTTATTAGCCACTGAAAATGATTAGAAGAAGGAAAGTGTCTAAATGAATGGCTGTTTTATGGGCTGTGCGTGTGTGGGCTGTAACTCTAGCCATCATCTTTGTTGAATGAAGTGTTTCATCATGGAGTCTTTCTGGCCCAGCCAAACCTTTGCATGCAGAGAAATCCCACTCACACACATATTCACTGAGGACACTGAACACTGACGTCTATTCAACATGTTCCCACGCAACACATCACACATGCCATCCAGCAGAGGCTTCAATTAGTTAGTCTTTTAGTCTGTTAGTCTTTAAGCAAATAGTATTAAAAGCATTGTGGCTTCTTCAACATAAATGTGAACTGTCAATCAACAGTGCTACAGTGCTAGCAGGGAACACATACATAACCAGTGGTGCAGCACCCTCCAACAATGCATTTCACACTTTCACTACAGGCCCACAAAGTGCTCTTTTTTTTTTTTTTTTAATAAAACCAATGCCACCAACCCATCACAATACATGATTATTTTTTTAAGTGTTCCTATTGATCGGCAGTGAAATACATGCTATTAAATGGGATTAGTGTGAAAAGATGGGCTAATATATATTTTTTCTGATACAAATTAACATTACAGAAGTCCTGCAATAAGTGGAAAGCCAATTCCCTCTAATAGTGCTTTACTAAAACACGCTTTAATATATGAGTATACATTAAAAATCTTCACAGACTTTATGAAAATAAAATAAAATAATGTATCTGGGTCTGGTTTTTGGGCTGATAAACATAACACTTTGCCTTATTCATAATGTCATTATATCCTTTATTATATCCTAATATATATACAATAATCCCCAAAGATACGCTACACACACCGACCAGATTGCTGTACCTTGGATGATCTTGTACCGGCACTGGCTGATCTGGTGTGGCTGTAGAGCTTGGGGGCGAGTAGAGGCGCACTTTGTTCTAAACGGGAGGCCCTTGATCGTACGCTCACGTCCCGCTCTGCTCCGTACCCTGTTACCCGGGCCTCCACGGTGGAGGTGAACTTGGGTGCGGGCAGGGACCGCTGGCGCAGGTACTGCAGTGGGCCAGAGGATGTGAAGGGGTCAGGAGAGGTGGGGGAGGAGGGGTGGTGTGTGGGGTCAGCAGACACACTGCGCTCCAGCAGCTTGGGCAGTTTGAGTCGCTCCAGCACTGCCTCACTGATGGTGAAGCGCTGAGCATAACGTTCTAATATGGCAGCTGCCTCCTCTGGTGTTCTAGCCTTTAGGTAGGCTTCACGAAGCTCTTGCTCACGCCGTTCCCTTGGGTGGGAGAGAACACAAATAAGCGTGAAATAATGCTGTATTCAAATGCATGCTGGATGGTGCTGTTTGGCACCAGTGTTCAGGTGCTTTGAACATGGAGGATTTTCTAGCTGCTGAACACAGTATTTCGTTCCCCTTAAGAATTTGCACAACGCATTCATGTCTATTCCAATGCTTAAATGTGTCACAACACAATTCGTGACCAACAAGTAACTATATACTGACAAGAAAGTCTATCCAAGCTGTCATGTACTGCCAACAGGCTTTCATCTGGATAACACTCATAGAAGATCAACAATCTCTCATGGAAGTTATTTAATAGAATACATCTTTCTCTTCTCTTCCAAAAGTAGCGCGTACGCCTACACAGTCCACCTACTTAATGTATTTTGGATTTAATATAATTTCAATTAAGGGGCAGCGGTGGCCTAGTGGTTCGGGCGTTGGCCACGTGATCGGAGGAGCGGGGGTTCGAACCCCTTCCCAATAGGTTGCCCTGAGGTACCCTTAGCAAGGTGCCGTCCCCATCATGCGCCTCCCTGCGATGGGCTGGCGACCTGTCCAGGGTGCCTCCCCTGTCCTTTGCCCTGTGTGCGCTGGGTTGGACTCCAGTGCGACCCCGTTTGGGACAAGCGGCAGAAAATGGATGGATATAATTTCAATTATTGTGTAAAACCAGTTAACAATTACACATACAAAAGAGCTGTGTGTTAAAGCAGTAAAAAATAACTCAGGATTATCACACAGCTCTTTAAACAAAAGGAATTCTATAGTTATATAGTTACAATTATTTAAACTGAGGCCCTGTATTGCCCTGGTTTTACCAGCCAGTCCTGGTCAAATAAGCGCTATAAACCAAAGACCATGTAAATCATCCCCGAACGAATATATTCAACAAAGAAATTAATGTATGAAAAGGCAGAGAAAACTCAGAGAATGAAGGAAGGTATGCATACTTGTCCTCCACAATCTCCCTGTAGGTTTTGATGCTCTTCCTCCTCTGTGAGATTTCCTCTTTGTTCAACAGTCGCTCCATCATCTTCCTCTCCTCCTCTTTCTTTATCAGGTCCTGTGACACACTCCTCCTGCGACTCTTCCACCGTGCAAGGTCCTGCAAATACACATACACAGGTCTCAAATGACTCTATGGTATTTTATATAGTATTTTACTAATAAACCTAGTGTCTGTCGGATGCACTGTGTATGAATATCATGCCCAGTTAGTGCTCACTTGAAACAAATACACTGTGAAAATGGGTTTGTTTTATGCTTCCTTTAAATGCGTCTATTTTTTTAATTTATTTTGTAACTTTCTAATTTCCTGTCCACGCTTTGAAAAGTCTGCTGGTTGGTTCAGAAAGAAAAGTGCACACACTAGTCCTCACCCTCCCAGTATCAGTGATATCATGTAATTGGGAAAGTCCTGACTAGCAAGTAAACGTGATTCAATTATATTTGGGAAAAAAAATCTGAAAAAACACCCCCCCCACCACCACCCATAAAAAGATCCCTAGATAGATCACTCACGTCCTGCCAGTGGCTCTCGTCCTCCTTCATCTTGCTGTATTGGCCATGCATCATCTCATGACGAACCTGACTGTGGGGCGGCAACATGGTGTCTTCATCACTCCTCATGTCAATCATGCTCATACTCCTAGCACAAGAAAGAAATACACAGTTCATCATCCTTCATTCTTTTACCCCAGTTGGTCAGGAATGGATGGACTAGAACATTAGAAAAGCATGAATGAGCGTATTAAGAATTAGCTGTGCTTCTCATTTAGGTCATGCAGCTTGAGCAAGCACTTTTAGCGCAAAAGAAACGTCTACATTCAAGAGCTACATTCAAATGTAGCAGCAATAAATCATACACCACCAGAGTTGTTTTCTTAGTATTGTGTGGATTATTACAATAAAAGCTGACAAAATATTATATTTTTTTAAGTCACTGCCGTTCATCATCCTGGTAGAGGCTGCAGGCATGTCAAGCCCAAGATTGATCAATTAATGCCTCATACTCAGGTCTTTCCAGATGAACATGAAGACAAGGAGGACGTTAGTGATGGTGTTGCCAAGTCTGGTTCAGAACCAAAGCAATGTGAATCCTATTGAAGGCTATGATACATATTAAAGCTTCAAAGAATGCAAATTTGGCACAATGCTACAGATTTTTGTGGGCTTGCTCTGGGTTTTATTTAACTTTAAAATAGCAAGTGACCCACAGGGGACTGTGGATTGGTGTCCGCACCAAAATCAGGAGGCAAAATTCAGGGCTATACAGTACTGTGCAAGTTTTAGGCAGGTGTGAAAAAATGCTGTAAACAAAGAATGCTTTCAGAAATGGAAGTGTTCATCATTTATTTCCATCAATCAACAAAATGCAGTGAATGAACAAAAGAGAAATCTAAATCAAATCAATATTTGGTGTGACCACCCTTTGCCTTCAAAACAGCATCAGTTCTTCTAGGTACACCTGCACACAGTTTTTGAAGGAACTCGGCTGGTGGGTCGTTCCAAACATGACTGTGTTTCTCCTCCGTGTGACATTGATGATCATCAGCACCTGTTTGGTAAAACTGGTTGATCATACAGTGACTATAATCCTACAGAATCCCTGACTTTGTGCAAGTGTACCTAGAAGAACTGATGCTGGTTTGAAGGCAAACGGTAGTAACACCAAATATTGATTTGATTTAGATTTTTCTTTTGTTCGCTCACTCTGCATTTTGTAAATTGATAAAAATAAACAATCATTATTTATATTTCTGAAAGCATTCTTTGTTTACAGCATTTTTTCACACCTGCCTAAAACTTTTGCACAGTACTGTAGCTGTTGAGCTGTTCAGGGATATGGCAAGAGCTGTCTTCACTGAAATTAGAGGCAGTGTGGTAAAGATGTGGTTGTCTCAGAGAAAACAGGACAGCATTCACTCTCCTAATTTGGTAGCATCATATGATGGGGAGACCTATCCAGTGAGTGAAACTGTCATGTAGGTGTTAAAAACTGAGAGGCTGATTAAAGATGTTTGTGTTTGTTTTTTAAAGAAAGTTTAAAGAAAAGTAGATCTAAAAGTTCCTGCAATTCAAACAGATGTTTTCAAGAACTATGAACAGTCTTACAAGTAAAAGCTCTGCTGAATGCTGAAAATCCTGTCTGGTTTGTATCTTCACCTTTTTAAAGCGATACACTGCACTGACAGCGTCAGCCATTTTTCACATCTTTGGTTCAGTTGCATCCCTAAGATGTCTTTTCTTAAACTATGATCATAAAAATGTAAAACTCATATGGTCACCACACGTATCACTCATCAGCTTGGTGGTGCTGATGGTGACGTATCACTCATCAGCTTAAAGCTTTATGTAGAATCTCACTAGAATATCCAAGCATGCACATTTGCTTTGTACTGGTGACAAGCTTCACACACATGGAGCATGTTCACTGATATCTCGCTTGGTGATGGAGCTCTGATTTTCTCAATATCAATTTTAAGAAACTTCCTAGACTTTAAGAATCACAAATTTCATGTATTTTTAAACTGATTCATAAAATAACTAGTTTCATTGTCATCTGTTTACTGTTTTCCTGGGCAGCGGTGGCCTAGTGGTTAGGGAGTTGGCCACAGAATTGGAAGGTTGTGGGTTCAAACCCCTTACCAGCAGGTTGCCCTGAGGTACCCTTGAGCAAGGTACTGTCCTTGTTACTGCTCCTGGGGTACTTTCCTAGCTGCACGGTGTGTGTTTGTGCATGGGTTAAATGCAGAGGTCCAATTTTGTTGTGGTTCACCATGTGCTGTAACCTCGCAATGACAAGAATAGTCACTTTCTTTTTCACTTTTAAAGAAATGTATTCAATTTTTCTCTTATGGACTGTAACAAATACACAGAGGCAAGCAATAAATACAAGTAAATAAACACAGCTGAGGCAAATTTGTACAAGTCATGAAGTGCTTAAAGGCAAGTATCAGCTATCAGAAGTATAAGCTTCCAATACTTGTTACTTGTTAGGTAAGTTAACCAATGCCCACATCTGTTTAGTATGTTCAGGACTTTAGTCGTGGATATTGTTGAGTAGCAGCTCTGAGGAATCTCAGTTTCATATTGTGCTTACACATTGTTTCAGTCAGCAAAAAAACAAAAAGAAAACCCAAAACACAAAAACAAGGAATCATTAGCATGTTAACAAGTTAGGAACCAATTCCATCGGTGACTGCAATGTGCAATGCTCACTTTACACCCAGTGCCATACACACTCGCGTGCAAACAACACCCGCGTGGCGTGGAACATGCTTTTGTTCTTCTATTATGCAGCCAAGCTGAGCACATGCAAAGAGGCTTAATAAGAAGCAAGTACACACACGCACACACCTACACACGCACACACACACACACTAGGACTGTAATTGCGCAACAAATGACCAGGTATTAGTGGAACTTACTCGGATACACTAGATCTGTGGCTGAATCTATAGCAGGCGAGACATGGGGAGAAAAAAGCACACAAGGGTTTATTATCACTCAGCTCAAATTAACACTTCAGTCTTCAGAATGAAATGGTTTATTCAGTGACATGAGCCGATGCTGATATGGCAATTCATAATGTAAATGCATGCCGAGAGTCTGACTCAGTCTACCCCTGCGGAATAATGGCACCCTTGATATATTTTTTATTAAAGATGCATTGAATGTAAAATGTGCAGAACAGAAACCAGAAGTATTTCCAAATGGAGAAATGGCTTATAAAAGGCCTCTTTGTTCCAATGTGAGATGAAAAGCTTTCTGTCATAATTGTAATTATTATTATATCTTGTACAGCAGTTCACAAAGTTTCGCCTTAGTTCTCGCCTTGTTCTTCTTCATTTTGATACAATTTAATACAATGACTTGAGCACTTCAAGCTCGGCATGAATCTCACAGGCATCAGTATAGCTGGAATGCAGTACCATGGCTCGAAGACATTTAACCTCAACCAGAATCTGTGGCTCATGCTCATTTAACATGAATCGTGTTACTGTGGCACGAGCACTTTTACACTCAGTCTCAATCCCATGGCACGAGCACATTTAACCCAAACTCATGGCTGGAGCACAGACAAAAACATTACAAATTATTTGAATGGATGTGAAAAAATCCATTAAAACTTCAGTTTCTACAAGGGGTATAGGACAACCCATTTGTAATCACTTTTCAATATAAGCATTAAGAGCAGAAAAACCCAAGGACTTCACAATGAAATGTGGCTAAAATTGGGAGAAAACAGTCAAAAAAATAAGTATGCCAAAATTTCTGCACATAGTGTTCTCTCCTTTAAACCTGGATAATGTTAGAGAAGGCCTAACAGAGAATGAATGAATAAATAATAAATATATTAAAACTAAAAGATTAACATTTCATATGTTGGCAATCCATCTGTATTTCTCATTGAGATTATTTTCATGTTTATTTTGAATAATCATATAATATTGCAGCTCAAAGCAAGAAATATGAGCCATTGACTCATTTTAACATGTTCTCACTTAAAAGGTTCATGGCTTGTATTTAAAATTTATTGTACTGTAAATTTCTTTGCAGCCTTTTTATGCTGTTGTTGTTTCACCAAGGATGCCTCGAATTATGGATCAAACTTTATGCTCACAGTATTTTGCACTAAGACACACAAGGGGGCACCCTAAGCTAACAGCATGGCAAGGTCACAGCAGTACAAACACCCTGCTCTGCTGCACTGAAAACACATGGAGAAAGGCCTCTTCGAAACCATCCTCTTGAAATCATGTCTGTTATTAACCCTGGGGTAAAATACTTCAAAGCGAGTGTCACCCATCATTCAGGTTAGGATGGCTTCCCCAAAGGATCTGTTAACCACAGAACTCTTTAACAGAGGGGGGTGTGACGTGGTGGGAGGGTGCATGTGGCTTGTGGTCTAGTCTTATAATCACCACAAGAAACGCAGACTCTCAGAATATAGGCCATTAAAAAAATCCCTCAAACCATATAAATCGCCCGATGTCCTCCTCATAAATGTGACGACGGCAGGAGAACTGTCTTAACTCTTTTATGCAAAAGAAATAAATATGACCAGCATACTTGGCTTCAAAGCAACAGTCGAAACGGTGCAAAAGTTGCAGCTAAAGTGTAAATCTGCAAAATATGGAGTGAGAAATCACATGTTTTTCGTTCTTTTTAATTCATCCTTTCTGTGCATGTGTTTTTGACACATTGTTGCCTAATGGATCAACACAGCTAGTCCTGCCAAAGTTACCACTAGATTTCCTACGTTTTTAATGGCAGAGGAAACTTAGCTTTGGCAGTGCTGCACGGAAAAGTACGGATAAGATTTAAGATTTAAAAGTAAGATTAGACTTAACTGTAATGCATGATTTTTGTGCTTACATCCTTTAAAAAAAGAACAGCTCAAAATCTAGAAGAGTTAAATAGAAGGGCACCGTTAATGAAATGTGGTTTCCATCTGCTGTGTAAGGTTTCCTTTGATGTATCTTGAAAGACATTTTCAAATGTTTAAAATTTGCAATAAAGAGAGAGAGAGAGAGAGAGAGAGAGAGAGAGAGAGAGAGAGAGAGAGAGAGAGACAGAGAGAGAGAGAGAGAGAGAGAGACAGAGAGAGAGAGAGAGAGAGAGACAGAGAGAGAGAGAGAGGGCAGAGAGAGAGACAGAGAGAGACAGAGAAGAGAGACAGAGAGAGAAACAGAGAGAGAGAGAGAGACAGAGAGAGAGGGCAGAGAGAGAGACAGAGACAGAGAGAGAGAGACAGAGAGAGAGACAGAGAGAGAGAGAGAGAGAGACAGAGAGAGAGAGAGACAGAGAGAGAGACAGAGAGAGAGAGAGAGAGAGAGAGAGAGACAGAGAGAGAGAGAGTGACAGAGAGAGAGAGAGACAGAGAGACAGAGAGAGAGAGAGAGAGAGAGACAGAGAGAGAGAGAGAGAGACAGAGAGAGACAGAGAGAGAGAGAGAGAGACAGAGAGAGAGAGTGACAGAGAGAGAGAGAGAGGGAGAGAGAGAGAGAGACAGAGAGAGAGAGAGAGAGAGAGAGAAAAGACAGACAGAAACACAGAGAGAAAGACAGACAGAGAGAGAGAGAGAAAAAGAGAGAGACAGAGAGGAGACAGAGAGAGTGAGAGAAAGAGAGAGAGAGAGAGCGGCGAGAGAGAGAAAGACAGAGAGACAGAGAGAGAGGAGGAAGACAGAGAGAGAGAGAGAGAAGACAGACAGAAACAGAGAAAGGGCAGACACAGAGAGAGAGAGAGAGAGAGAGAGAGAGAGAGAGAGAGAGAGAGAAAGACAGAGAGAGACAGAGAGAGGAGGGGAGAGGGCAGAGAGAGAGAGAGAGAAAGACAGACAGAAGCAAGAGAAAAGACAGACACAGAGAGAGAGAGAGAGAGAGAGAGAGAGAGAGAGCCCGTTTCTTAATATTTTGGCTTTGGCTGTTTTTGCTCAGAAGTGCACCATTTGATATAAAATCTAGGGACTGCAGGGTTTATTTGCGACCACAGAAACAAATCTGTTGGTAAGTTTCTCTTTAATGTATTATTTCATGTTAAATCACTCTGAATAAATGTAACATCACAATTATTTAACTATAAAGAAACCCTTAAAATGATGTGGAATTCCCTTTTTTTAAGAAACAGTGGGTTATAAAGTTCTCAAAGACAATAAGAGGGCGCTATTGACCTTCTTTCAACGGCTGAAAGATGTAATGATTTATCCTTCACCTGCTTTAAAGAATATTAATCCTAGATCAGGAATAAATAAGCCCAAGCCACGATCATACAGATATTTTCATGTTAAATTCATGAACTGAAGAAAAAACATAAGACAAATCATACTGCTTCCATGCAAACGGCATCATTCATGTTCCTTGCCTTTCCTGTTTTCAGCTTCATCCTAACAGCACATGCAACAAAAGCAGCTGGTTCCATCTTATGTCTGCATGTTCCAGAGCAAAAAAAAAAAAAAAAGATTTTTATATATTAAAGACATTGCAACAATGCAAAATAAAGTAGAGCAGCCACGTATTTATGTAAGATGATGTTTAAAGAAGAATGGTGCAGAACCTCTGCTGCAAATATGCCTTAGGCTCCACCCACTTTATGGGAAATAAAACATCTGTGTGATGATGCCTTTCCAGTTCACTTCTATGGTTCTTCATACTACATTCAGAATCAAGCTTCTTGCAGAATTAACAGCACGTTTGGCATCCAAGGTTTGCTTATTTAGTTTTGCAATAAAGGTACAAGGCTAATGTTGCAAATCACGAATCACACTCAGAAATCTTGGCCATAATTTTGTAGATTTTAAAGTGTTTAAAAAGTCCAATTGGCATTTTTTAACATAGACACAAATGGACAAAATGATCATGGAATAAAACTTTTCATTGTTGTTAAATTCAGGTAAATTTAAGAATGCACCAAGGTACAGAATGAAAATGTATGTAATACTTAAAAATGTCATGGTACATTTAGAGAAATGGGTACCGAGCCAAGTACTTTAAATGAACAAAACTTCAATGTGCACCCAAATACTGCCGGTACCCTTTACAGACAACAGGGGCCTGTTTTATTTGATCTTCAGCCACTTTACAGCCACTTTCTGGGGCTTCAACAAGTCTGTGTCGCCTCAATGAGCAGCCGGATGCAGCCTGAGCAGGCGGAAAAATCTTTTGGATTTGTAACTATTGGCTTCTAGTATTGGCATTAATATTAACATTAACATCCGGCTCGAAGGAAGTGGTTCTGGGGCAGCGGTGGCCTAGTGGTTAGGGTGTTGGCCCTATGATTGGAAGGTTGTGGGTTCAAACCCCTTCCTAATAGGTTACCCTGAGGTACCCTTGAGCAAGGTGCCGTCCCCGTCACTGCTCCCCGGGCACTTTCAATTGCTGCACGGTGTTTGAGTGTGCATGGGTTAAATGCAGAGGTCCAATTTTGTTTTGGTTCACTGTCTGCTGTGCTGTGACCTCACAATGACGAGGGTTTTCACTTTCACTTTTTCATTAGCTTCCTAGTTTAGGTCCTAAATGAAGAAGCAAAATTTGGAAATCTTGCATGTCTAGACTGATTAATAACATCTGGGGTGTAATTCTGTGGAAAGATGATTTTGTGCTGAGTTGTTTATTAAACCTGTCACAGAGGTTAAGGCATCAGACGGCACACTTTGGTGCTTCAGCACTGCACGGAATTAACATGTTGACTTTTAAATGTGTCAGTTTTACCAGTAGTGGGGTTTCAAAACAATGTCCCACAAAGATAACTTTTACAAAAAAGATCTGTATTTGAAGACAACAAAGTGAGCGTCAGGTTAATTTAATAAAAAATGTAACCGATTTAATAGTTTTGTGTTTATTTTTAGTGCTTTTAGTGGTTTGGGATTATATTTAGTTGAAATGACTAGTTAATATAAAAAAGCGAAGCTCTTTCAGCACATTATTGCTGAAAGATGTTTTGCTCCTGAAGCAATCAAAAATACTTTCAAACAATACAGTCATGCAAAAATGCAAAAGTTTCTGAATAATGAGGTTTTGCTAGAAAGTCTATTTGGGATTTCTTACAAACTTCCATTAATCTTTAGCTTTATTAGCCTTGAAGCAAAACTGGATATCCAACATGTTTTGGTTTAGGCTCAGAAAAAAAGTCTGTGAATGAGCTTTTTTCTCTTTCTTTAAAGGAGAAGTCAAGTGGCATCATTTCAGAGACTGTTTAAGAAATAAATAATGAAATAAATTATGAGGCAATAACTGCAGCTGGAAATAAAGATGCTCTTTTTTCTTAAAGCAGGAGGCTCACAAACTGGGAGGCTCACGTTGGTGAGAGATCATCGTCCAGCCAGGATGGTCGTCTCTGTGACTCCTTGGGTTTAGACCCCAGCTTCTCGGCGCAACCCTTCTGATTGGCTGGCACGGAGAGGAAATGAGTGGGGCTTGAGCTACCATCTTTAGGTGACGATTGACCGCGCCGTGCCCAGAGCTCATTCCGCCCTGTGTCTGCTGTGGGAGAAGTCCCACCGACATTGTCTGCAGCTGGTGGAGGAAACTTCTTGCTCGGGCCAGGACTGCCCTGGGGGCTGGGACTGAGAGGGCTGGTCACTATGATGCTTGTTGTCATGGAGCTGGTTGTCAGGGATGTGCGGTAGAGTTCCTCTGAGCAAGAACGGGTGGGGCTACTGCTGAGAGAATGATGGGATTATCACCATGGACAACAGTGAGCGACGTGAGACAACCTGAGAGCCAAGGAAAACTCGGCAGAGCAAAATAAACAAAGCTGACCGTGCTCATTACAGCATTAGCAGAACACGCGCTGGCAAGGACAGTCAGCTTTTTTACATTTTATACACACACGCACACCCACACCCACACCCATCCACACACACACACACACACACACTGCTCCTGTGTACTCAGGATTTATGTCTTTAAATCCAGCTCTAACTTTAGACTTTTAGTGTGATCTACACCTGGATTTTCTGTCTCTTGATGGTGGAACCCTTTTTGTCAGCCTAAAAATGTTGTTTTTTTTTGTATGAAATATATTTTTCTTTCATTTTTAACAATGCATTGAATGCAGAAAGATTCATGCAGAACATTTTTATAGTTCCTACTATTTTAACATTATCATCCTCCATATAGGGCAGTGGTGGCCTAGTGGTTGGGCGTTGGCCACATGATCGGCGGATCAGGGGTTTGAACCCCTTCCCAAAAGGTTGCCCTGAGGTACCCTTGAGCAAGGTGCCGTCCCCGTCCCGCTCCTCCCTGCGATGGGCTGGCGACCTGTCCAGGGTGCGTCCCTCGCCCTGTGTGTGCTGGGTTGGACACCAGCGTGACCCCGTTTGGGACTAGTGGCAGAAAATGGATGGAATGGATCCTCCATATAAAAACCTGTGTGCATTCTTTGTTTTTTTCTTTTTAGGTTTCTTTTACCACCTTTAAAGTTCAGACTTTCTCTACGATAAACTATTTTACATCACAACTCTCTGAATAACCTTATTCACATTGCAGCCGCTTAATTATGCAAACTTGTTTGAAAAAGTCTTATTGACAGAGGACAGAGACAGGCCACAGTAAGACTTCTGAGATTCTGCCTCCTTGCCAAGAGAGCAACATGAGCAAGACGACACTCCTACATAACTTTAAAGCTGCTTCTGGCAGACAGCTGAAGTGCTGTGCTCTACCTCGGCCTTTCCGTGTCCGAACAGAGTGGACACATGGTTGCTGGTGTTACTGAGGGTTTCGGATGCATGAGAGATGGACACATCTGAATGGAGCCTTTCATGTCTGCCCAAAAGAAACCCCTTCTTTTCTGGCCCTGGCATACAAAGGACCCTCAGTGGATGTCGACTGGCACCCAAACCCACACATCCACCCAAAAGCCCTAGTGCAATATTCCCATCATGACCAACAGCATCAGCCTCCTGGCAGCATCCACACCAACAACAACACACACAGATTCCTGGTACAGACAGAGTGGAGGCTCATCACATTAAGATAAAAGAGCTAACCAGCATGGAATCTAAACTGTGAGCAGTAATGGCACATGGACGCTACAGCAAGCTGTACAACTGCTTAGATTACCATGGGAACAAAGCTGACACAGCTGCATTCCATTCGATGAAAGGTTCAAAGGCAAACTCATGTTTATTTTCAACTGTATTTGAACATGAAGCAAAATCTGCAGTCAAGACCTCTGATCTGATCGTGGACGATTCTGGGAGTTTATGCTTCTTATGTATCATCCAATAGAATTCTGAGAAAGACGCAGAATCAGCAGTAAAGCCATGCAGTCATAGTCAAACTTAGTCAAACAAGCAAAGGAACTTCTGTCTGTAAGAACAATATTAACCTAAAATATTGTATATATATTATAATAATAAAGTAATCCATCCAGTTATAATAAACAACTTTATGCTTTTATTATTATTATCATTTATTTCAATTATTATAGTTAACTTTATAAATATATTCCACATAGCTTTTCAATTCAATTAAACAAGTATGTTTAATTGACCAACCAATGGAAACAACTTAAACTTACATCTTAAACAATTACTGTTCTAGATGGGTGTTGGTGTTCCAGTGGTAGGGTACTTGCCTACAGACCAATGGCTCAAGAGGTCCCAGGTTGGAATCCCATAGATGCTTATAATTGGCTATTGCTATTTTATTTATTTATTTTTAGTGAAGGAATCATGCCAGTCCTATTAAACCTAGCTGCTGAACAATACCTCGACCAGTTAGTTATCAATTCTACCTTAAAACTGAAAGACTGGGTTTAAAATTACATTTAAGTATTTTTCTGTCGGACTGCATGTGTCCTATATTAAAGCTGGATATAAACCATGCAGGGAGCTGAGCTGGAGTTGGAGGAGCAAGTACAAACCTTGTTAGGATCTAAGATGACCCATGGTATAACACTGGTTTCCACCAAATGGTAACAGATCTAATGAGCTATCCTAGGGTCTACATTGATATTGCTTCTTGAGAATGAGAGCTGATCTAGGATCAGATTATTCCTGACATGAAGAGATTCTAGACAACCAGTCCTACTCTGAGAAAAGTTATATATATGGGCTTGTTGTCTACTGTAAAACTTGAATTTGTCACATATTTCATTCCATGTTGCCTATAATGAAACAATCGGCCACATAACTTCATTTAAGAATGTCCCTGAGTCAGTTCAGTCCAGCTCAGCTATGTTGAGTGTCAAACACAGGAAACCTGCTCGTTTCCCGTTTTCCTTTGGGCAGGACATGTGTTTTGTGTGTGTGTGTGTGTTTGTGTGTGTCTGGTCTGTATGTCTAGGTGAGACAAAAGCTGGAAAAGAATTGAACACAGCATTCTGCTTATTATACAATACTTAACTGTATAACGTGGGTGTGTGTGGGTCGGACAAAATGCATAGCATGACAAAACGTGCCTTCTATAAGGTGTACATGCTGATTGAATAGAAAAACACAATATTTAAATGGCTAAAACAAAAAGACAGACTTGTTTAAAAGCAATATGTACTCAAAGTACACAATTTCTGCTCACTCGGATGTAGTCAATCAACCAAGGCATGTCTGAATTATTCATTAATTTCTTCAATTTAGATCCAAAGCTAGTTATCAAAGTTATCAAATGCTAGAAGTCAACAGTCATCCAAATTGGTTTTGTAAAAAACTGATCACCTCAAACATCTCTAAACATGTTCAGCCTTTCATCAGGGTGGAGCAAACATGCTGATGTGGTTTAGGCAGGTTAAAGGAGAACTGATATTGGATCTGATTCTTCTGCATTTATGTGTACTGGCCCTGGAAACTGATTCTAGACCTGCTCTTAAGGAGATTCGTGAAATCAGATCCTTGCTGTCTAAAATTTCAATCCAAGGTTGCACAATGAGGTTTTGTTCCATTTTAAAGCTGACAGTAAGCCATGTTTCATCAGAAAGCACAACGATACATCTCTGAAGCACTGGATGTGGTTGAGTGGGGTTGAGTGATAATTGACATCTACTGTTTGGTAGATGTGAGCTCCAGTTCTACACTAAAGACGTAGCGTGTGTAATGTCATTGACTGCATCCAGAAAAAAGTGGAAAAATGTGGTTTTGGACACCTTTAAAGAGCATCTTAGGCACTTTCCATGACCAGTCGCTACACCAACAAGTCCATCTTTAGTCCACTTTTTACATACTTATTGTATTGTTGGTACAAAGGAACCTGACAGGCTGTTTTGAAAAAAAGTTTATGAAAGAATGAAAAGCTAATTCTGGATTGAATGTAACGGAAAACAGGCATTTGGCCTTTTTTCTGTTATTCTAACTCTGCGGGCCAAAGCACTACAAGAAATGTATTTCTCCACATTAAATCTGTCGACGACTGACATTCTCCATGTTCTGTTTTGTGTTTATTAGATCAACCTGGTTTTTAAGCCCAGCATCTAAAATCCATTATGGACCACCCTGCCTGAACTGGCTTCATCTTAGCTTCTGCATTCAGTAAGACTCTGAGGAAAGGTTCCCCCACATCTTCATAAATCAGACCCCCAAAAACATTATCAAGAAGCTACAACCCCAAAAGTCTGAAGAGCGAAACAGTGTTTAGGACAGGATGCAAGTTATCACTCTGGCACACTAGTTCCAAACACAAGATCAACTCGATGAGGGATGAAGGAGCTCTTTCTTTTCCAGAAGTCTGTAGTTTCCTCCCTAAAAATTAGAGCCAGGCTTGGCACATGAGGCCCAGCAGGAGACATTAGCAGAAGATTACATGCTCTGCAAAAAGGATTCAGGCTAAAACTAAGTTTTCGAACGCAGTTTTTGAGATCAAAATCAGCTGTAAATTGTGAGGATGTAATGTCCTTCAAGGAGGCCAGCTGAAGTCATTGAAGCTGCCTCTATTCTCCACTGAGGTTCTGCCAGAGCAAGGCTGGAAATGCCACGTTTGCAAAGTCTGCATGTTGTAAAGTGGCATTTGATCTACAGTAAGTGTGTAACAGTGTCTATCTAGGTTTCCATCCAGCTCTCTAACTAAATTTAAGCAAATTGAAATATCAATTGAAATATCACAAAAAATGAGTAATTCACATATACTTGCTGCTGTTATGTGTAATATATATCAAATTTAAAATAATTGAATGACTTCACTTATTTTAGGGAGAGACAAGGTGGTGAGGTGGTGACAACCAGCGAGAGGGTTCTAAGTTTGATTTCTAGCTGGGATGGCCTGGGTTCTTCCTTTGTGGAGTTGGCAAGTTCTCCCAGTGTCTGTGGGTGCTCTTACCCTCCACAGTCAGGCATGTCGTGTGGATTGGAGATGCTAAATCAGAGTTTCTCATGACTGTCTGTGATGGACTGGTGAATTACCTAGACTATTCATCCTGTGAATCCTGTGCTGGGACAGTCTCTTGTACCCCCTACACCCATATAAAATTAATTAACCACTCGACATTCCAGTTATCCCATTGCAGTCGACTGTCCCACTGGTTGGGACATTCATGGTTGCGGTAGTTATCGCGTCGTAAGTCGCACCTGGTGGGACAAATTTATTTTCCATTCCATACGACTCAAAAAACGAATACGCCCAAAATCGGAAATAGTGAAAAAAATGTAAAAAATAAAATGAAAAAAAAGTGAAAAAAAAAAAGATGATGCCAGTGATAGTGATATTCTGCATGAAGAAGCAAATGACATTCAGCCTGCTGATGACAGTAGCTCTGATAGTGAGTAGCTAATGGTAGTGATGCGGAAAGTGAAACTGACCCAGCTGAATGGGTAAAGTTGTCTCAATCACATTGCATTCACAGGGCAAAACACTGGCATATAGTTGTATGGGTCAGACATACCTGACAGCATTATGGGATCTGGCTGCAGCAAGATCGAGGAGTAAGGGTTAATAAGCTCTTACATTTATGGATGGATGGTATACATGAATGGTAACTATTAGTTACGTTGTTAGTCCAGTTCAGAGTCCAGAGACTGTTGCTGGCAAATACAAGGGTTCAAGAAATATTTATTAATCAGTGGTAGGATATCTGTTTACTGCTTGCTATTACATATCAATACATTTGAATTCTCCATTGCACTACCATCTCTAGCTACACCCAGGCAAGGACAGATAAACGAGCAGTCATATGACCTTTTTAAAATCATTATTTTTGAGTTTTGGTTTACCAATTAAATAATTATATTTATATAAATATAAAATTACAGGAATGGAAACCTGGAAACTAGTACCAGATAGGGGGTGCACAGGTTACTGAACATTAACGTTTTTACTATCTGACTATTCACTTATCTTAATGAGCATCCATGAGGAAAAACTGCAAATATGACAAAATGAAATGTAATCTGATGGACAGAGAGCCACCTTGATATTATCTTAAAATACTTTGTGTTATGAATGAAAACAGGTCTATAAGCAGCTTCTGTGTTGACATCTTATCAGATTTACATATCTTGAACTTTTAACACTATCTGATTTTAGCAGCAACTTATTTCAGGGAGCTTCATATGTTGGATTAAAACTTTTTGGAGGTAATTCTGCTGAAAAAGCATGATCTTAGCTCAGCAACTGGGTTATTTTGTACATATAAAATGCAAATATTACAGGCTTCTAAAACTGTGATTATGGGGACAAATTATAGCATTGTTTGCAATTAGTAGAACTAATTAAACATTTGGCAAAAAGCAGAAAAAAATGCTTACAAGAAGTGTAAAGGTTATAATTTCATTTAAATTTGTATCTGCTTCTTCTTTAGTGGGCTATCGGTAAACTGTAGAACTTCCATTTAATCAAAAGGAAACCCTACTAAATAATTCTAGAAGAGTTTTTCCAGTATCAAATTTGATTGTTAAAACTGGCCAGAGTCAAATTTTCTGCACTTGAATGCAAACATTTGTGTAATCTTTGAAACCTTTAATGTAATCTTTAGGTCTCTTTCACTTGAGTGAGTGACCAGTTGGAGAATTTAATCACAAGAAATCAAACCAAAAACTGAGGCGATAATTAGGATAGGCAGTGGGGAGGGGGAAGATTGCACCTTGGATTATGGTTGGGCTTCTCTGCATCGATCAGCTGTTCTTGTGAGAACTTCGAGGCAATTCTGCATTCGGGTGTTTCTTCTGCGCTGGTGCTGGGTTTCTGAAAAGGTGTATGTGATGGAATGTCTCCCAGCTCTTCCTCCTGGTTTGGGTCCTCATCACCGTTATGCTCCAAGTGCTGGGTTTCTGGAGAGGGAGGGGGAGGGTAGGGGTCTCTAGTTTGAGGGTTGATGGTGTCATCATGAAGAATGTCAGTTTTTGAGGGAGAGTCTTCAGAGTCGGGGTTTTTAGAGTGGGTGTCTAAATCTACACATTGAGGATCATTGCTGGGTACAGCTGGCGACAATTCTAGAACAAGACATGGGCTTTCACTACATCAAACAAGCACAGAGCAATGGTGAAGGAGGCGCATCGTATCCAAAAAAAGTCCAAAAGAGCAGACGAAATGTTACGAACCAACAGCAGCAACACGGGGAAAACAGAGGAGCAGATGGGAAGAGGACATGGTGGATAAAAAGGAAAAAAAAGGCAAATAATTATGTACTCATATGATAAGCATTTAGGGCACATGGTCAATTCAAATGAAAAAGAATGAAAATGAAAGTTAATGCAGCTGCGATCCTAGTGTAAAACCGGAAAAAGGTAAAAACCAGAGTGAAGCTTTATTTAAATGACAGTATCTTAACAAAATAGACCATATATTCAAGTTTCAGAGGAAAGCAGGTTGCAAAGAACACTAACTTTACTAACTTTCCACCCGGGATTTGAACCACAGTAACCCATTAATCTCTACCATCTGCAATAATGTATTTTATTGTAGTCTTGTAGACAAACTCTACAATAAAATAAATGCCTTTAACACCAATAAACTTAGTAAAGCAGGTTATTACCACTGTTTATCTCATTTCTTTGGTGCTCTAAAAATCCCTTTATAAGATTTTTTTCAGCAATATTCCCAATGAGTTAAAGAAAGAAATTCTCCACAGGTGGCAAAGCTGCACCAGAGGTCTCACTTCACCTCGACCCTGTGAAATGAATTTTGAAGAATGGCCAAATAAAACACAATTATTATACACACCTACCAAGAGAAGTATGTTTTGGCTAATGGACAGGGGCCCAAGTTTTCCTTTGGGCCTATCTATGCATGTGTGTGCTGACTGGCACACAGCAAATACCAATCCCAGACAGGAACATGGAGAAAGTAAGCTGTATACAAGTCTAAATGTAAAGCAGAAACAGAATTCTGCTACATCAGCACATATATGTCATTTACACAAATGTGCATACGCTGCCCATTGCTTAGCAAAGGTCGCATACACAGCTAAAGAGTGAAGCAGTGATTTGACTTGATTGGAATGTGTCAGTCTAACAGAAATAAAACATCATGTCAGTATAATTCTGAATGGGGAAAGGAAGAAAGTAGAAGACAAATTACACTCACAGACTACTTTCTTGACCAGTAGAGGGGATTGGAGATGATTAGTTTCCAAGCCATTAGTCAATTATCATCCACATCTGGTCCCCATCTACCACTCCCCTCATACCACTACTGTATTAAATCAACAGAATGACTGAAAAAGGGAAGAGAAAATCCCCCACACTTTTCCTTTCTTAAGTCCCCATCATGGTGCCAAACTCTTAACATATTCCCAAGCCATTTTCTCCATCTAGTCAGGCCATGAGGGAAAATTGGCTGCTTCCTGGTGTTGTCAGGAGCACTGTGTTGAGTTTGGCGGTGATAAGCGGTGTTGTGAGAATGCGTGCCTTTTGGAAAGAGAGGCAGACCATCCCTAAACACTTTCTCCAAATGCTCTGGAAGGCTGACGTACACCCTTAGTCTTTATTTTGTCTGGATGTTTTTGCCAGAAGCCCAAGCTTCGGGTAGCACTGGGCTGGGAAACATGAGCCACAGGTCATGTAATAAACAAGTGGGGCTTTAATTTCTCATGCAATAAAAGTCAACAACCTAAAAGCTACAATCACTGACTTACTTACTTTACACTCAAAAAATACACAAATTATCAACTTGTAATTCTTGGATTGAGAGGTGCCCTCATGTCAACACTGAAGCTGACCTTTAACTTCATCTTTCTGCTGATGTAAAATGGTTAGACTCACTTTATCTTGATTCCCCTTTTCTGAACAATCTGGGGAGGCCTCAAAGACTTGCATTTGGAAGAGAAATACATTTCCTTAATTCTCACAAGTTTAAAAGTATCATTGCTTTTCCTGAGTATCAATGAAATCTCATACTTCTACTCCTCTTCAAATCATTAACGGAGAGGTTACCACCTGCACAAGTCATTTTTTTTGCAGTATTTGCAGAGCTCCACCAAAAAGATGCCCTGCTTTTGACCCTTAGAAGGTGTATATTTCCCTGTTGATTAAAAATGTGCTACTTTCTTGCAAGCTGCATCCAAAAACTCTAAGCTTTCCAAATATAAGAAGTTCAAAAAAGCTTTTACATAATATTTTACAGACCTCAGAGTGACGTCACCACATGCACACCAGCAGTGGACAGACAATGAATCCAACTGAGCTTAAAAGCCTGTGCTTTGTGTATGTGTATACTCTCAAAGTGTTTAGCTTGGTGTAAAAAAACACACACAGAGGAATAGGCCACAAGAATGCAAGTAGGTCGGACCTCAGTAGCAACGATGACTGGCCCTCAGTTTTAATAAGAGTGTGCTTTTAAGTGAACGTTGCAATTGGCCCAGTTTATCAGTGCTCCTCTTCTTTTTTAAAGGGCCCTTATCATGGGAATTAGATTTTTCAGTGCTTTTACTTTTACAGAATCTCAGCACTTAAGATGTACATTTAGTCCATAGTCCACATAGCCAGGATTGTGGTAAATAAGCTGCAAAATAAATAAATAAATAATTGACATACTCTTATTCGGAGGTTAAGCCCCACCCTTTCAGCCCCATGTTGTCAGAGGTGACAACTTTTATTCTAATCAATATAAAAGCAGTCACATAACAATACATTTCCATAGGTCTGGGAAAATAAAGGCACATAAAGTGTCACAAGCAGACCTTAAAATGTAGACAAAAGTAAGACATGGGCATTTTAGTGCTGCTGGCTGAACCTGAAACAAGCCAGGAACGTTTTCTCAAACGTGCTGATTCTAAACTTTCATGCTCATGAGTAGAAGAGGAAATCAACGCATGGCCATATTTTGGCCCTTGAGTTTAACACAAATGGAAAAAAGTCAAAGGAAAGTGAACTGTAGCTTAATCTGTGTTATTCCTTGTAATTTTGTAGCTAAACTGAAATATTATAATAAATCGTACTTAATCACAATAAACTTTTAAGACTTAAATAACCGGCCCATAACTCTCTGCCGATCAACTCCAGAATCTTGCTTTTTAGAACCTGTTTAAAGACAGAAACCGGGCCAAAGCTAGAAAACAGCGTACTCAAGGTACTCAAGGAGCTAACCTGAAAGGTCTCTCTCCTCCTATAGGTGAAGTTGCATTGCTCCAACTCTTACGAGTGTCCTCGCGTTCAGTGCGCTGTCGCCGCAGTGGAGTGGGCATGTAGGATGTCTGGTTGCTTTTGTTGGGCAGGTATTGGTTGAAAGGCACGACAGACCTTGGCTCACTGCATGAGGTCCGTCTCGCCAACATATCGTCCCGCCGCATGTCTGGCAGCTTCCTGTATGGAACGTCACACTCCGAATCGCTGCCACGGCCTGCGGGACGAGAATGAAGGTAGCTAAAAATGCCGTTCACACTGAATACAATATAAAATAGATGTGTTAGCACTGCAGACTCATATGAAGTAATGCTGCCAGTGTGAAATATGAAAGATTATAATTAAATATTATATTAAAAATATACATTTTGCATACAAACGCATACAGACAACATATCTACTGACTAATACATCGGAAATGGCATAAAGAATATATTTTTTTCTGTATGCAGTTTCATTTATTATTATTATTATATGATATGATATGATATGATATTATATTCATAATAAATTACGATATATGAACAATACCCTGAGGACAAACATGTGAAGGAGATCTACATCCACATTACCATTTGAGAATAAATCTGTTTTCTTTAGAGAAGCACCTGGGCCTTTTTCCTGAAGACATGCTTCTTTATTCTTCATCTGAACACATTTTTAGCAAGATGCCCAACACATGTGGCTGCATTACTCCATCTGGCAGTCACTGAGGCTCAGGGGAAACATATGCTGTTATTTTTTGATACATTCCACTCAACTTCTACCTTTTGACTGCTATGTTTGATGACACCTGACAGAGAAAAAAATCTAAGCTGCCAGGGATCAGACTAAACCACAGGTGAAGTATATACAGGCATGTGAAAAAATTAGGACACCCCATTGAATTTTCAGTTCTTTATTAAGAAATGTTCACAAATCAATGTGTAATCTAGTTTTTAATTTATCTCTGGAAAAAAAAAGTGATTTAATTGCAGGTAAACAACAAAAATCAACCTCGATTAATCATTAAAAAAATGATATGAACAAAAATGTGTTTTCTAACTGAGGAACAAGTTAAGGCACCCTTCCCCCTAATAGTTAGTGTTACCCCCTTTTGGCTGAAATAACTGCAGTGAGATGCTTCTTGTAGCATCTACCAGTTTCTGACATCAGTCTGAGGAAAGTCTCTCCTCTAAGCAGAATTCTTTAAGCTCTGAGATGTTTGAGGGGTTTCTTGCATGTACACCCCATTTCAAGTCACCCCACAGCAGCTCAGTGGGATTGCAATCTGGGCTTTGACTCAGCCACTCCAGCACTCTCCATTTCTTAGTTTTCAGCCAGTCCTTGGCAGATTTACTGGTATGTTTTGGGTCATTGTTATGTTGTAGGGTCCAGTTCCGCTTCAGCTTTAATGTTGTTACAGATTGTCTCACATGTTCCTCAAGCACCCTCTGATACATGGTAGAATTCATGGTGGATTCTGTGATGGTGAGCTGGCCAAGTCCTGCTGCAGCAAAGCATCTCCAAACCATGACACTTCCACTTCCGTGCTTGACAGTGGGATTGAGGTTCTTTTCCTAGAATGCTATATTTGGTTTATGCCAGGCATGTCATCTGTTCTGGTGTCCAAATAATTCAATTTTAGATTCATCCATCCAAAGAACATTTTTCCCAATGTCCTGATGTCCCCTCTCTCTGGCAAACTTCAGTCTGGCCTTGAGAGAGCAAAAGTGTCCTCCTTACACAACTCTCATGCAAGCTAAAGTTGTGCAGTCTCTTTCTGATTGTAGAAGCACTTTCACTTCAACAGCAGCAAGAGCCTGCTGTAGGTCCCATGATGGCATTTTAGACATTTTAGGAGACTTTTTAAAATTCTCAGTAAAAGATCATCTCTTGGTCTGCAGTGATTTGACCTCCTCCTTCCTCCTTAATAAGCGACAAAAATCCCATAGCAGGTATCCAGTTTCTCTTGGTTGATGGGATCTAACTGCCTCCAGTTGCCTAATTACTGTTTGGGTAAATGCAGGCTCAGAGCAGAGATGATCAGCAGAAGCTTGGGGTCAGTGAGGGCCAGCTCTGTTTTGGGTAAACACTTCATCAGGATTTCATTTATGCCCTGGAGCTCCTTCCTAAAACAGTACAGGCTGACCTCCGACCAGAGCAGAACAGTGAAAATCCAGAGTCTTCATGGATCTATATTCATACAACAGATCTGGAATCAATGCTAGTTATTCAGTGATCCAGCCAACAGTTCTCTAACAAACCACTGTTAGCACAAGGTGGGCAAATGTCTTGAAAGCAACAAAGTTAAAGTGGCTCATCTGAGTTTCAAATTGTTACCTACTGATGCATGGCGTAGAGGTTGGTTGATAAAAAGTGTCTGTAGACACCCATGGCTTACTTCTTCTGAAATCAAAAGTATTAACCCCCTAGACTCGTATCCATTTTTTATGGGTCGCTGGATGATGTTTACATGAAACCCCCATCAATCCAAGAGATGACAACTGGAGCACAAACAGGATGTCCTTCATTATTCTCTCAATACTCAGCCCAATGCTAGCCTGATGATGGGTATCAGTTAATGACAAAGTTTTTTCCTCCAATTCCAGTAAGCTGTCAAGAGGTGTTTCATTAGCAGCCATTCACATAGTTCATAGGAAGCACATACTAGCATTCCTAGTGTTAGCAGACATATGTGACTGAAGCTGACTTAATAAGCAGATGGAACTGAATATAGGAAAATGCTAATAAACTGTAGCTGGGTGTATAGTGTATAGACTTAGACATATATGTATAACAATTCTGGGTATGTATTCCTGCACTGCCAGCTAGTTCCTCCTCATGTTAGAGGCTTTGAGCCAATAGCCTTTCGTTCAACAGGTGGAATGCATATTCAGTTGGCTGCAGATTAGATGACTGACATAAAGTCATGGATAAAGACATGGCTAGAAGAACATTCAATAAAGATTTAGCCTTCTTAAGAAAACCAAATATGTTCCTGGTCTGTTTTTAATCCTGATCTTACTTCATGACTCAAATAATTCTTTTGTCATCCAATATTGTGGTCTGCAAAGGTGCTAACCATAGCTAACCAATTGCATCAGTTGCTTCTTAACCATCTACTAATGCACAGCTGTTCATAGCAATTTAATGATTTCCCTGCTCATTCAACTTATTAGTTACTTGCAAGGTTAAGTGGGAGTAGCAGGAACTACAAAACTGCACTTGGTCTTCTACAATGGGATCTAAACCCTTCTGCACTTAAGAGCTGATTTTGGCTTACTTCATCTTTAGGAAGGATCAGATTTAGTCCTGGTGTACTTAATAATTTGCCCATTTCAATTTATTTCAAACAAATAAACCGACACATTTTCACGAATGCTCTGTTATGTTCATTCTTTTGAGGAAAGCAATAACCCACCTCAGGCGCCTCATGTAAAACCTTAACTGACCAACCTGTGGCGTATTTCACAGCAATCAACAGCTTGCTATGCTAACTTATGGGCAGTCTGGCATTATAAAATACTTCATATTCCGCCAAGTTATAATTTTGTCTCCGTTTCTGCTTTCAAAGCCACACATAAATATCTCTAGCAGCTGTTTACGAGGCTGCCTCACTTTCATTAAATATTTACAAAGCCAACATATGTAAAACACCATCACTGCACACTTTTGCTTCAGCAATGGATTTGGGCTATGTTTACTGTTCAAATGAAACGAAGTTGCAGGCACTCCCTTCTGGAATTACTACAAAGAGGCTTGAAAATACACTACAAAGAGCATGCAAATATTCATTACACTGTGAGGGAGTGATGAGAAAATACTATATTTCAGCACAAGAACATGCTTTGATGTCTCTGAATGTCAGGAAAGACTTAACAGCAGACCTTAACAGCAATCTGTTGTCCAACGACACACTAAAGTAATTTATGTTGCACAGCATCCAGCTTTACATTATCACTGACAAGCACACTCATGAGTGAAAACAGAGCTAAACCATAAACAACAAATTCTAAAGGCATAATGATTTGATACAAACTAACTTTAGGATTTGGTTTTGTGTCTGGTTTGATATAGATTGCAGGTTATGGGATTCGAGGCTTATGTTAGGATTAGGGTTCGAGCCAAGGTTAGCAAATGAAGTTAATGGTTCAGGTTTTATGTCACTATTAGTGTTAAATTTCATTTCGTTCAATGTCATGACCTTTTATTAGCATCTGACTTAAAAAGTCATGACATAAAACACGGTTTCAGTCATGACAAGATCTTGACAAAGGAATAGTGACTAATGATGATTTTAATGGACTACCATGTCAACACGTGACAACATATAAAACCATGTCAAAATCTTTTGTCTTTTGAGGAAAGTCAAAAGAATCTTTTGTATGTGTACATGGTTTATCACTGTCACGGTAGGCAGCGCTCAGCTCTGACTGGGCACACCTGCCGTCAGGTGTGGTGTGTCTCATTGGACAAGGGTTTAAAGCTCCCAGTGAGTCAGAGCACAGCGTCGGTCCTTCGAGTTGAAATTCTCACATGTGCGGGTGTTTATATGTTTACTATGTTTAATAAAGTTAAGTGAGACTCCTGGCTACTCGCATATGTCCAGCCCATGCCCAAAAGCCTCATAATCACTTGTCTATGACAGCAATTTCATGCTATTCAGAGGGTCTCCCCTTACAATTATGAAGTTTAAGATTTTTTATTATATTTTTAAATGAAAAAATAATTAGAAAAAGTTTATTTTAATTTTATTTTGAAATAAAATATTTGATTGAATAATATTAATAAAAAAATAATGCACATATCAGTGTATCTATTCCACACAAGGGCAGGGCCACTAGCTTTATATAACTAGAAAATTTTTACTAGGGTTGTGTTCTGAAATAAGACATTTAGCATCCATGATTTAATGACTGACAGGTTTGCTTGGCCCGATAAAGTCAACCTTTCAAATGAAGAAGCACTGGTGAAAAGCACAGAGTGATCATTTGTGCTGCCTGCACAGTAATATACCCTTACATATAACAGCCATATAGCATCAGAAATCACAAAAAGTGTGAGATAATTTTATGAAGTTTGGTAAATTCACTTTTTGCTGAGCTACATTTGCCTTGTAGCTTTAATACAAAACAAGCAAAGGAAAATTAAGACACCAAACACAGGTGGGGCAGCAGTGGCTTAGTGTTTAGAAACTAGGCCCCATCAGAGGGTCAGGGGTTCAAGTCCTGGACCAATAGGTTGCTCTGAGATACCCTTGAGTAAGGTATCGTCCCCATCACTGCTCCTCAGGCGCTGGATATGGCTGGTTGTAGATCACTGTGTGCCGTGCCGTGTTTCACAATGAAAAATTGTAACTTTCACTTCACTTTCATGTTTTGGCTGAGTAACTAGTCTTAGGGGAAGATTTCTCACCAAACTTCCATTAAAAATGAGGCTTGGTCTGATCTGAGAAGGATCATAATGAGTGGGATCTTCATTCTTTGCTTCAACAGAACATAAAAAAACGTCATGATCTTCTGGTAAGAACCTTGTTCCTTCAGCGCCTGGAAAACTCTAAGTAACCCTGGATGCCCTGTCATTCAGAGAACAGTAATTTTTACTGTCTTTCCTTCTGTGGAAAAATAAAAAGCAAAATCTTAGGCTAGTTAGTGATTGTGAAGAATTTAAGACTGACAGCAATTTGGTCAGCAGACAGGAGCAGGAGTTTTGCTGCAGGATTGTGGTGTGTAGTGCTGTGTGAGTGTGTGTTAGCATTTGGGAGCCAAGCTTCATTGACTTTCACTGTTCTGACACAGCAATTAAATTTCCCGCCTTACTCAGCCCTCAGGCCTCATACATCCACATTACCAAGGCCCTTAAAATCATAAATGAGCTGAGAGAATAAACGTGTGAGTTTGTGTAGATTGTACAGATTAACAATTTCTCTCATGTGAATTATTTTCCATTAGTAGACACACATAACAAGTATTAATAGTGCAATCAACCTGCATCTGGCCTCCCATGGGTCGTCCTCACCCTCTCTCTCTCTCTGTCTGTTTTAAATTCTTATAAAATAATAGGCCTGTAACCCATGGCAACGGGTCTGAGATCAACAGAAACATTTGGTTTGGGTTGAGCTCAGAAACCACAGCGCAAATATCAATACCAGATACCCGTGTGTGTCTATGTCTGGCCATACTGTATAATGTCAGCTGTACAAAATCCACATGAGGCCATGCTGTTCAATTCTAGCAGTATTAGGAACAAAAATAAAAATATGAAGGGATTAATTTGGGTAAATTTGTATTCTTGTGTGCCAGAATTTAATACTTTTACAGCAAGAGAATTAGAGAATCACTCCACGGCATGGAATGTTTTCATGACCAGATTTCAAAACCTAGGCTCCAAGCCAGGGTCCCGGACACTTTTAGCAGCATCCATGAGCCAATAAACAAAGACTTGTTTCAAAGACTTGCCTAATAAGCATGTTATTAACACCAGCAGTTTTATACTGAAGGATAACAAATAACAGTGTGTCAAAACACCCTCATTTCTTTTCTGAACATGCCTACTCTTAAAATTTTAATTGGCTGGGTATGACACAGAACAAAACATTTTTTTCATAGAAGCATCTAAACTAAGCTAAGAAAGCAAATATCTAAACAAATTATTGGAAAGAACGGGGTAATCACAGGACCAAATTTTTATCCCTATCCCATACCAGAGGGTGCTGGTACTTACCATCACTGGAGCCGCGGGCGAGCAGGCCATCGGGTGAGGGGGTGTGGCGTGAGCGGGAGCCGATGGAGTCCAGGCTGTCGAAGGAGTCGTCCCGCGCGTGCCTCGGCGGCGACAAAGACTCACTGCGCTCAGATTCCCAGCAGTCAATATAACCACTGTCCCTGATACTGCGTTTAGGACTGTCCCAATCTTCCACTTCCTACAACACACACACACACAAATACTCTAACAATATTTCTGACAATCTGGTATCATCTTGTGTATATAGCATAAAATTCCGAAATCTGAGAAACATCAGTGGATTCCCAAGTGGTGCAACCATCTAAGTGTCTTGTCAAGGCTCACCATACATTCATCGTAAGTGGGGGTAGTGAGAGTGTCAACATTATCTCTTGCTGTCCAGCCCGCAATGCTGTTGCTATGGATCAGCTCTGATAAGTCTGTGGGGCAGTTACACTTCTTGATTTAATGCATCAACCATATAAATCCCATTCCGGTAGTAAAAACATACAAACAGCACTGTTTGACATGCAGTGGTGATAAAGTAAGTTTGAAGTTTCCTACTGTTTTCACAAAGTATATGCAAGTCTGGATTTCACCCACTCTTTTGGAACACTAAGAATCTCACATTGTGTCCACTCTTTTTTTTCTTTTTTTTTTGTAGGCAAATGTAGGCAAACAGCGTGAGAAATTTTGGAAAACCGAACATGGAGACTATACACCATTGTCAATGGGAAATCATGTTTTGACGCCCTTGCTGCCAATAATGCACTGCTGTTGCCGTCTCTTCCAGTCTCTTTTACACTGGTTGAACTACTTAAGTGTAATTGAGAGCCCAAGAGGAGAATACAGGAGATGGGATTTTGTGTTATAAGCCCCTGTTAGGGGGGAAATTTAGTCAGTCAGTCAGTCATTCTCTGCCGCTTGTCCCAAACGGGGTCGCGGGGGAGTGCTGGAGTCCAACCCAGCTCACATAGCGCGAAGGACGGGGGACGCACCCTGGACAGGTCGCCAGCCCGTCGCAGGGAGGAGCGTGACGGGGACGGCACCTTGGGGAAAATTAGTGAAAGCTAAAAATATTAATCGAACGTTTGAATAAGCTAAAGTAAAAGGAACTCCAGACTGAAAGAGAAAGATGCAGAAAACCAGAAGAAACGGAGACGGTTGATCTGTGGCAATGCCAAACGGTAGCGGTCAAAAGAAAAAGTCAAATTTCTTAACTTGTAAACAGAAGATGAGTTTTCTCCCATCTCCTCTTCAACTTCAACTTATGATCATAAAAGATCTATTGTGTGACAGTTCAAAATCTATACTTTCCACTTCAACGAGCTACCAGATAGAAATGATTTGTAAAATACAAGTCAGCATGATTTTGTAAAGCTTAAACCTCTTAGGTTTCGACAATAAAACATTAGCCTTTCTCTATGAGGTCCAGCTAGAGGTTATGTGTGGTTTTGTTGTGTAAGTGGATCACAAGACTCTTATATCAGGGTAGAAGTGATCCCTGTAATGACCATCCTGAGAGCCCATCATTTCACAACCACTCCACCCTTCCATCTGGATCTACTTTCCTTCTGTCTTAGCCTCACTTCATACTCCACTCTTTACACTTATTGGCCCAATCTTGTCTTTCTCAACAGTAGTTCCTTTAAAGAGCAGTGAAAATCACTCACTCATTAGTGTCATTTCTTATCTTGAGTTGGGTCGCGGGTAGTGTAAATCAGATTTATGCAATTTATTCCTTCACATAAATGTAGAAAGTGAAGTGAAAGTGACAATTTGTCTTTCTGAATACACCACAGCAGAACTACTATGAAGTGTTTCTTCTACAATTAACCCATTCACACAGTGTAGCAGGGGGCAGACATTCAAGGAACAATGTTGGGACGGTACCTTTCTTCAGGATACCGCAGGGTAACAGACTTGTCTAGGACTCAAACCTATGACCTTTTGATTGTGGGGCCTAGTTCCTTCCAACTATGAAACCACCAGTAAAGATATGTTTGGTTTTGCTATTTTATTTTTCATGCTGGAGATATGAGGTTAATGTTGCTAATATGAAACAGAAGCTTAAAGAACAACAGTTCAGATTGTGCAGATTCCAGACCTAAATCATTCTAAACTTAATTCATACAATTATTTCAATTAGACAAAGCAGTTTTGCACTGAGTGTTGGTGGGAGTAGAGGTGACAAAGGAGGAGGAATTTAGATACTTGGGATCAACAGCTGAGATTAACAGGAAGTGAGGTAGAGGGGTGAAGAAGAGTGAAGACAAGTTGGAATGGGCGGAGAAGAGTGGCTGGAGGGATTTGTGACAGACAGGTACCATCAAGAGTGAAAGGAAAGGTTTTCCAGATGGTAAACCAAAAAGTTTTAGGCAGGTGTGAAAAAATGGTATAAACAAAGAATGCTTTCAGAAATGGAAGTGTTCATCATTTATTTTCATCAATCATCAAAATGCAGTGAATGAACAAAAGAGAAATCTAAATCAAATCAATATTTGGTGTGACCACCCTTTGCCTTCAAAACAGCATCAGTTCTTCTAGGTACACTTGCACACAGTTTTTGAAGGAACTCGGCTGGTAGGTTGTTCCAAACATCTTGGAGAACTAACCACAGATCTTCTGTGGATGTAGGCTTCCTCACGTCCTTCTGTCTCTTCATGTAATCCAGACACACTGGATGATGTTGAGATCAGGGCTCTGTGGGGGCCAGAAGAACTGATGCTGGTTTGAAGGCAAAAGGTAGGAACACCAAATATTGATCTGATTTAGATTTTTCTTTTGTTCGCTCACTTTGCATTTTGTAAATTGATTAAAAAAAACAATCATTATTTATATTTCTGAAAGCATTCTTTGTTAACAGCATTTTTTCCACACCTGCCTAAAACTTTTGCACAGTACTGTATATAAAGCTTACAGTTTTTTCCGATAAAATCTGAACTTCAACTGGGGTAAGTTTGAAAACAGTGGAATCCAAATGTTTGGCCAAATCAATCATTTAAGGGAAATCCACTCACTCCATGGGGCAAAATATTCCTTTAAGATATTTGTCCATATAATTAGGAGGAATAGCTTGACAGGCATTCTTTGTAGTGTTCTCAGACTGATCTGGCTATCTAGCAGACAGTATAGGAGGATGTGAAGGCTCTGCTGGCTGACCCTAAAGCCGAAGGTCTCTCTACACAATAGCTGCCTTTGACTGTTCTTACTGCAGGGGACATTCCTCTCTCTGCTCATATCTGCTCTCATATAATATGCACAGATTACAAGGACCCCCAACAGAAAGCACACAACCTTTCCAATGAAGTGAATAATCTAATAAGTCAAAAAGTAAACAAGCCAATTTGCTGGTGGTTTTATGCCACACAGACTGGTCTAGAGGTCTGACTGGTGCAATCACAAAGTGATGTGAGTCAGCAGCTTTTTTTTCAATGCTTGTGCTGTATCATCAAAACAAGCTGCCCATTCATTAGCGCAGGAGCACTGGGGGCGATCGACACTGGCTGGGAGAATGGAGAGACTGTGTGGGATGGAGCTGGAGAATCAATTCTCAGAATCAGAGAGAGAAAGAGACCAGAGAGAGAGAGAGAGAGAGAGAAGGAGAGAGAGAGAGATGTGCACAGACACAAACCAACCTAATTGCAGAACATATGAGAAGTGTGCAATTATTCAATCGCTTTTATACCTTCCTTCCTTTAAAATAGCAGAGCATATTCATTGGTGCAGATCTTGCATGATGGATGTCACAAAAAATGACATTATTGACGTTACAAGATGAAACAGAGAAAAAAGGGAGAACAGACGGTGGAGAAAAGCAGGTATTGAGTGTTATTTTGTATCAGGTGACCTTGTAGTCACGTAGAAGCAGAGACATAAATGTTCATTACTTTTATTATTTATAGGAACTGTAGACTATAGAAATGACTGTGCAGTCTTAAATTATGTTAATTAAAGTTTGCTTTCCTCAAAAACAGCCAGTAAAAATGTCCATTAATGGCCTCCTTCTTATTTATACTTCTTTCCTATTTTTTATTTTATTTTAGCCTTTTTTTGTATTTCTACTTTCATCAAAATTGATTTTAGCAGTATCTCTACTTCAGTTAAGAATCAGTGTTTTTGTCACCAACCAATGCTCCTCTGTCATTTTTTTGGGCTTAAGTTTCATTTACCGTATTGAGATAAATGAATATAAAATGCATCACTTTTGCAGTGGCCGAGTTTCTTGCTTAATTTTCAAAACTTTTGCATACGACTTGAAAAGCCATATAATCCTGTGTTTTTGTGCAAGTGTGATCAGTGTGTGTGTGTGTGTGTGTGTGTGTGTGTGTGTGCGCACGCATTATCCTATCCACTATCCTCTCAGGGGTTCTACAAAGTGCTCAGCCCTCATTGTTGTGCCAGCGTGAGATAATCCCTGAGAGTGAGAGTCACTTATTTCCACCAATGGCTTCAACGTTAAGTGGTGTATGAGTGTGTGTAAGGCATGCTTTTGTGTGTGTGTGTGTGTGTGTGTGTGTGTGACCATTCTGCATACACTTCAATTTGTCCATTTTAAGAAAAAAAGAGCTGAAAGCCTTATAAACATCCATTCTAAGAAACCATAAAATATCTGACACGGCACCAAGCAGTGATGACGCTTTAAATGTTTTCCATATGACAACAGGAAAACTCATTTTTCCTCAAAACTCAAGAGTATATACCTTACTGGCAGTGGAGGACTGACAAACATCTAAATTCTCACAGTCTGTTTTATGAGCTCCATTAGTCTTACAGGTAAATATACCTGTATATTTATTATGTATACAATTACAAACTGCATCTCATTCGTTGATCATCATTGGTCAGTTTCACACTATAGGATAGGACTACTGGACAGACATTACATGGGTGATGGATTGTTCTCAACACAGAAAAGACACGGTCATAGTAGTGTCTTGAGTGTATAAGGATGATCTGTTGCTGGGGTCACGATTAACTTAAAAATCATTTAAAGAATTAAATGAAAAGGAGCTGCTGGTCAGAGAGTTACCACTGATGAGAGGTGGAGGATGGCTAACATGCATAATGGTAGGATGTAATTGAACTTAAAGCAGAGGCAGAAGTCAGAAGTCAAGTAAAGCGTGGTAAACCGGATAAGCGGTTTTCAGTCCCGGTGTATGGCATGGGATCCAGTCATGGTGTATTTACCTTTCGCATCTGTGACAGCAGCCCCTCAAACTCACGCAGGTCCAGAGTAGGCCCGTTGTAAGTGGCACTGCTATTGGCTGCCCGTCCCAGCCAATAGATGGTGATCAAAACCTGAAGAGAAGACAAAGCCTACCTGTTAAACAATGCCATCTATTCTTGAAAAACATTCTTGAAAAAAAAACTTTTCAAAATCTTCTGTAAAATGTCATTCCACAAAAATGTGATTTCTGGTGAGGAATAAATTACCACCTTTATTCTCAATTAAAATGGTTCAAATCACACACAAGTGTAGCACATCAGGTGCACATAATTAGAACACTGTTACTCAGTGTTCTGAATGTTTGCCCATTTAAACCTCTGATATTTAGTTTGGTGTGCTCCTGGCTGTTGAGGTGAGATGCACAAGGGCTGCCTGAGGCCTTCAGAAGGAAGACTGTAGCAGCTTATAAGTCTGGAAAGGGATTTAAAAAGATCTCAGAAGAATTTGCAATCAGCCATTCCACTGTACGGAAAATAATCTTCAAGTGGAGAACTTCGAAAACAACTGCCCAGATGCTCAGGTCTTGCCGTCCATGCAAGTTCACCCTGAGAGCAGACCACAAGATGCTAAAAGAATAATCTGAAAACCATAAAATGTTGTAACGGGACCTACAGCAGGAAGTCTCTACCATCAGAAAGAGACTGCACGATGTTATCTTGCATGGGAGCTGTGTAAGGAGGACACCTTTGCTCTCTAAGAGAAACATCAAGGCCAGACTGAAGTTTGCCAGAGAGAACGTGACTGGTGATGTCTGGTGTAAACCAAATACAGCATTCCAGGAAATGAACCCCATACCAACTATGAAGCATGAAGGTGGAAGTGTCATGGTTTGGAGATGCTTTGCTGCAGCAGGACTTGGCCAGCTCACCATCATAGAAGCCCCATTTTCTAAAGTGAAAGTGAATTTAAATGGACTATTTGTCATTGTGAAACACAGCACAACACAGTGAAGCATAACGAAATGCAATCATACACACACGTGTCACAGGGGGCAGCTATATTCAGTGCCTGGGGAGCAGTGATGGGGACAGTACCTTGCTCAAGGGTACCTCAGGGCAACCTAGTAATCTGGGATTTGAATTTACAATCCTGGGGCCTAGTCCCTAAGCACTAGGCCAACACTGCCCATGTTATTGAGTTGCTTTTTTCTGCCATCAAATGCCACCAAGTTGAAAGACTATAATGTGCTTCCTTTGAGACCAATGAAAATTTCTGAAAATGCAGCATCCCTAGACAGTTCAGCATGTTCAGAAGTCCATGTCAGAAGTCCAAGTCCAACAATTTGTTCTAATACAATATAAGCTGAGACATGCTTGCACTGGCTAACACTGCATGGTGATGAGAGGAGAGAGAGGGCTATCCAACCCATCCCAAGAGACCAAACACACTCTCACACTCTTCTGAAAGTTACGCCACTCAGAAGCTCCTTGTGCTCTTATTTGAGGTCAGCTGCCTCAGTTGACTTTACAAGCAAAACGAAGTAAATCAGAATGGTTTATAATTCCACGGTACATTCGGCCTTAGTGATGGAGGCTAGATTTAAACAGGAATCACTTTTTAAACTGGAGGAGATCACAGATGTTAAGCCAAGCTGCTGGCTTCGGATCATTTAGCAAAAAGTATACAAACACGGACCACAACGACTGTATAAAAGCCAAGAAAAGATCAGACACAAAAAAGTTCTTTACTGACAACGTGAAGGTCAAGACAAACAGAAGGCAAATGTTTCTGTTTTCATTTTCTCGTCTCTATGTTAAGCTGTCATGAACGTTTCTCCCGCAACAGAAGAGGGTTTGTTCTTACACAGAACGTGGTTTACATTGTTCTTACCCCCACTTACCACATGCACAAAGAGCAGCAATCCATCCTGTCACAGGTCAAGGTGTCTTGATGCTGACAGTGTGTTACTCATTAAATACAATATCTGCAGTGTTGTGTAGGGTGGCCTTATGTTCAAACATGATAAAGGCTTCCTTTTAGTTCCAGCGTACATAACCAGAGGGCCCATCTTCAATATTTGAGAGCTAAACTACAAAATTACTATGGGCTATAAATATTTCCCTGAAAAAAGCAGAAATGTTCGGAAGATTGTGGGTTCGATTCCCTCACCAGTAGGTTGCCCTGAGGTACCCTTGAGCAAGGTACCATCCCCGTCACTGCTCCCTGGGCACACTGCTGCACGGTGTTTGTGTGCATGGGTTAAATGCAGCGTCCAATTTTGTTGTGGTTCACGTGTGCTGTGCTGTGACCTCGCAATGACAAGGGTTTTCCCTTTCTAAGTCAATTTTCTGTTATCATCAGTGTTTTTTTTCCTTCCTTAGAGGAATTTTTCAGCCTTTCTAACCAAATTTCTACATCGGCTGTCTCTGTAGCAAATGGTCAATAATCATTGATAGAGGGATCCCTGTAAAAAAGAAAATCCACTGGTTTGAAGTGGTGAAAATATAAATGGACTGGAGGTTTGAATGTATTTAAATGTGCATTTTCTGTTTCATGTCCTGCCCAAACATAGACTTTGGTAACAGACCATATTCTGCCAATGACACTGATTCAGATTTGGATGAGCAAACACTGGAGTATTCCTTAAACTTTAAACCGCACATTTCTCACTTATTTTCAAACCTGCTTGTCCTAATTAGATCGCATGCAGTGCTGGAGTCTATCCCAGCTCTCAGAGGGCAAAAGGCGGGGAAACACCGCAGGGCAGACACACAGTCAAATGCACACCACACACACACACACCATGCACACTCACACTCAGGGGGCAATTTAGCATCTCCAATCTACCTGACATGCATGTCTTTGGATGATGGGAGGAAACCAAAGCACATGGGGAGAACTCCCCACAAAAAGGATCCACACCGTCCTGTCTGGGATTCAAACCCACTGCACCACCATGCTGCCTAATACTACAGTAATACTAAAAAAACATTTCTGTAATCCTGTTGATCTGATCATGTGGGGTAAATGGTGTCTGATATGGTCTTGTATGTAAATGCTGTGGAAACCATATCCACATTTGAACCTACAACATCTGTCAATCTAGAAGAGGTAGGAAATTTCATGCTGCATTTAGAGTCGGACTTCCTCAGTCTTTTAGGATCAGTGTCATGCTTTGCAGCGCTCTGCCCTGACTGGGCACATCTGGCGTCTTGTTATGTCTCCAGGTGTGCCTCATCAGTCTAAAGGTTTATAGATCCCAGTGAGACAGGGCAGAGCTGTCAGTCATTTATCGTCTTGTGCATCATCGTGGCTTATGATTCTGAGGTTGTGTGAGTACTGTGCTTGGTTAATGCTTGTGTGTTTCACGTTTATTTGTAATAAAACCTTTCTAGTCCAATCCACCACAGCTTGACAGTCGGAGTATTCTGTCAGTAAATCTAGAGCCCTAAAAGTGTATTTCTTGGAATATACGGAATGTCCACTGCAATCAAATCAGAAGAGCCTTTAATTAGCTCTGAGATGGTTAAAAGCATGAATACGAACCAGTTCAAAAAACTCAAAACAGAAAACGAAGCAATATTTTTCTAGGGACAAAAAGCTGTAAACAGAAATTTTGTCCTGTTTCGGTTGGAACATTTAGGGTTGCTCTTTTATTTGGTTTCTGAGCCCTGTTTCAAGGACTTGCTCACCCTGGTTCTCTTAATAAAAATGAATAAACACTTTCAGCAGCAAGTCGAGGCTGGCCTGCAAGGTCCATTCTGCTTACATCAGCACCCATGGCAGAAATCAGTTCCTAGTAAATGGATAGCTACCTGCCAGGCTTCCACCATAAACAATCCTCGTTTACTGTGTTTCTTGGAGTAGTTTTTTCAGGAGGAGTCCTGCAGGCTGCTCTCTCACTTGGATAACAACACCAGTCACACCAGTTTCAAACAGTGATCTCTTTCTCTTAATAGGCTGAGGCAATGTAAGATTGACATGAGTTTACAAAAGGACTCTTTTTCAATGCAGTGTCAATATTCACCCGTCAGAACAGGAACCTCCACATACCAACCTTTTTACCCTCAAAAACATGAACCTCCACAAGTGGCTGGAGATTGAGCCGTGTAAACACCAGATATGCATCTATTCCGTCATGGCAGGTTTCTTGTTTACAAAGCAAGCATGAATGCCTGTGTGAGTGTATGTGTGTGTGTAGGTGAGAGTGTGTGTGTGTGTGTGTGTGTGGTTGCTGTGTGTGTGAGTGTGGTTGCTGTGGAATGAAAACATCTCTGGTTTGTGTAGTCTCTGCCAGTGCTTTGCAGCAGCCATCAGCCAATTCGACAACAGGATCAGAACCAAACACTTCAGCGAGGACAGGCTCCTTTATATCACATACATACACATCTCTCAAAGTAACTGATGTAAACCTACATAAGGATTTCTTCCAATAGGAGTCTGTGGAGCTAAAATATTGTGAGGTCAAATGGCATCAGCATTAAACCACTTCGGAAAACGTTTAGTAAAGTTTCATGTTGTCGTGACATACTGGATTTTAGACCATTGTTAACCATCATCTTACAAAGCCACAGGACAATTGAAGTGAAGGTATAAATCCCCGCACTTGTCAGCACTAAGGGTGTAGAACATCTCATTTGTTAATCCCAGTTATTGGATTAATGGTCCTGAGGTGGTCTATGAAAAGAGCTGTCGTATCATTTGACTACACTCATTTTTTTTAGCTCACAAAAAGTCATGCATGGTCCGAGACCACACTGAAATTCTCCACCACCCTGATGTGGTTTGAGTGGGTGGAAGAATACATTTTTGGCATTTTTTTTATGTGCTCAGTGCATGATTAGCTGCTGCTGTCCCTCAGCCCACAACCACTAATAAGGGTGTGTCTTAAAGAGCTTCCTAGTTTAGTGGTAGTAAGAGTAAGGCTCCACGAACTATGAAAACTGTTCCAATGTGCTCATTTACATATATTCCTGGTCAGGAATCATGCATCCCATAGATAATAAATGCTGGTACTGGTTTATGGTGGAGCATGAAGTGCACCAAATACATCAGAGATTGAGGATTTAGGGGGGCTCAGCCAATTCTTAAGGAACTCTTTCAGCACGGGGAAATTCGCCAGCTGCTGTAGTAGTTTTTCAGGGATGATGCCAGGTTCCTCTGTGATTTGGAACTAATATTGGGACGGAAGAAAAATGACTGGATTTTAGCTTCATTCTGACGCGCCTGCCAATTTTTTTCCCATAAAAACAAATGTCATCAAGTTGCTTTGATCCTCTTTCCACTCCCAGCGTGAATGACACAGTAAGACTTTTGCTTGCCTTTATCGCTGTCTTCTACGATCTTCGATTACAACTTTCCATGGCAAGCTGTTGACAACAGTTTCTTCTCAGGTTTTACTTTACAGGTGCTTAAAGTGAAAGTGAAAGTGACTATTCTTGTCATTGTGAGTACACACAGCACAGCACAGCACCACAACAAAATTGGATCTCTGCATTTAACCCCGGGGAGCAGTGGCGGGGACGGTACTTTGCTCAAGGGTACCTCGGGGCAACCTACTGGTAAGGGGTTTGAAACCACAATCGTCCAATCCTGTAGCCAACTCCCTAATCACTAGGCCACTGCTGCCCCCCTATAAATTCTTTTATTTGCAGGTAAACAATTTTTCAAAGCACTGCACTTTATTTTGTGAACGAACACCAACACTGTCCGACCTGCAAACAGCTTACAGGCTAAAAGCTCCTTCAGAAATATTTAAAAGGTTTTAAAGTTTGTTTAGTCATCAATCTAGATACTAAATTATGCTTCTAGTGTTAATCCAATAAGACGGGGTCAGTTCCTTTATACATTGCTCTGTGTGTGATCCTAGTCTTGGTGAAAACTAAGGGCAAATGGTCATGAAATGAGTGAAAAATCTGGTTGTAAAAATGACAGTAAAGCTGAAAAGCAACAAACACTGGCTTTGAGCTGCTGCGTACTGTCTGTGCCTTCCTGTGCAATGTTCCAGGGAGGTCGAGCCAGTACTCACAGTGCTAAGAGGTCCTTTCCTAAATAAGACATCGTTTGAGCTCCAGTGCATTAATGTCTTCAAATGCAGAGGGAAATTTTCCCTGGATCACTGGATATTTTACACTTAGAATTAAATAAGCTTCATCTTGAAATGGATGGGCACTTTACACAGAAGGGTGAAACTGCAGGGAACAGAGAAATGATGAACAACACTCAACATGGAAATGAAGACATTATGACTATAGCGCTCAGAAAAAAAGTACATCCAATCAGCCCATAATCAGTCAAACGTAATCATGAATTTCACACTGATGAACCAGGCCAGGACTGTCCTACAAGGACACAAGGACAGGATAGCAAGATAGCATTAAAACAACCAAAACCAATGATAAAGAAGGGAAAGAACAAGGGAGGTTTAAAATATCGTCTTCATTGCAGATGAAAAGAAAGATTTGAAAGTGGTTGGGAAACACCAGAGAATTATGCAGATGTATTTGACTTACATTTTTCAGCTTCCTGTTGCAGTCTGAGCCCCTGCGTGAAAGAAAGTGAGAGAGAGAGACAGAGAGAGAGAGAGAGAGAGAGAGAGAGAGAGAGAGAGAGAGAGAGAGAGAGATTTCTCCATCAGGGGTGTTCAGTCTAGACCCACAGAGAAGAGATAACAACAGCAGCTGAGGCAAACAGAGAGAATACCAAAAGATCACACACTTAGACACACACACACACACACACACACACACACACACACACACACACACACACAAGCAAGCACAGACACCTCTCAAGCCCTAGTGCAGCATTATTCCAGAATTTTCCTGTTAAATATCACATACACACACACAGATACACACACAGACTTACACACACACAGACTTACACACACACACACACACACACACACACACACACACACACACACACACATATACACATATTCACAGAGCTCTATCTTTTGAACTCATGAACGCACAAACATGCACAGACACAGACACCTCTCTAGTCCTAGTGCAACAGTATTCCAGTTTTTTCTGTTGATCTCTCTCTCTCTCTCTCTCTCTCACACACACACACACACACACACACACACACACACACACAAAGGCTTTATACAATTCCAGGACATGAGGCCACGCACTGTTTGTCCAAAAGTCTGCAAACCCTTCAAATAATTTCAATGACTTAATGGTGTCCCCATTGCTAAAACATACAGAGATGACTGACTGATGACTGGAAGGAAATGACTGCATTCGGTACGTTTGGGATTATTTGGAGTGGCGTTTAAGATCCAGAACTAATCATCCAACATCAGTAGATGACCTTACTAATGCTCTTGTGGCTACATGCAATCAAATCCTCACAGCAATTTTAAACATGCAGTTGAAAGCCTTCCTAAAAGAGCAGGGACTGTTTCTACAGCCGAGGGGCGACAAACTGTGTTTTATGATCAGTTGTCTACAAACCTCTGCACATAGAGTGTGTATTATACTGTGCCTTTAGGACTGATATTTGTGAATATTCTCTGCTCTGATTGGCTGCTTTACTTTACTGTCCAGTGATTTGAGTGTGAATGGGCAGAGCTAAACTGCTGCTGGATGAAGAGGATATTTAAAATAACATAAATAAAAATGGGAAGGTGCAAGATCACAAAAACGGTGAATCCAAGCCTTAATAAACACCATCAGATGTTACATCCAAACTGTTATTTCAAAAAAAGAGGGAATGATGATGATGATGATGATATCTGTTTTATGAGCAGCTTTAATATTGAGCTTAAACATTTTTGCACCAAACAGTAATATCACAACTGATATGTAGAACAGTTCTCTTTCATACATGAAAACGAGAGACCACAGCAGTACATTATAAATGCATGACATTAAAATCAGGATTACAAGCTGTTTTAAAAAAGGTCAAATTCAAATAGAACTTTCTAATCCCTAGAGCTCACTTCCCACTTGGAATTATAAGGTTTTATAGTACTAAACAATGACTTCCAAAGAGCTCATCATATTAAGACCCAAACAGAAGAGAAAATTCTGAAGAAACACTTTTTTTTCTTTGTAGCTGTAATAGCAGAAATAGACGACAGGTAACAATCATAAAAATATCAGTGCTTGGATATTTATGGTCTGGAAATGTATTTAAACGGCCACACTCACGCAGGCAAGGCAGAGACCCAGTTCCAGAGAGTCCACACTGCGACTTCAGATGCATTCGTTCTGAGAAACCACAGCAAACCTGACATATTCAATTACACTGCTGGGGAACAGGGATAAAGAGGGAATTGTCCCTGCAGGCCACTCTAGACACTAAACATGGGAAGTGGGGTCTAATTCTTGGAAAAATACCTCATATTCCATCTGAACTTACAGCTTTACCTTCCCTCATTATCGGCTATTCCAGCTCCCGGAATGAAGAAACAGCACACAGGGGAGCAGAACAGACACAAAGGGGTGAAGAGCGGACAGGAATGAATAAGTGACAGATGAACAAGTGTGGCAAAGTCCTCCTCACTCTCACCCTTTGTTCACTTATTCATTACCCGGGCTTCTCAGTAGCTAAAGCACTACAGCAGCAAGTCTTAACCAGCAGTTTTGTGGAAAATGTACATCATTTCCTCCTTATTTCAAATATAGTTCAGCCAAGCCTGGTGACCCTTCATATTTGCACTGAAGCTGCGAGACTAATGCAGCTAGCAAGAATAAAATGGTGCAAAACAGAAATCTGAAAACAGCCATTACAGCCAAAAGCTTAAATTCTGTTTTTTTTTTTTTAATCAGAAATAACAGAAGTAAATGCTCAGGGTCTTCTGGGGCATCAGACAGGGGCAGCATTAAAGGTTTACACTGCCATAAAATGTGGGTGGCATGGTGGAGCTGTGGGTGGCGTGGTCCCCTCAAAGCAAGAAGGTCCTGGATGTGATTCCCAGTCTGCGTCCTTTCTGTGTGGAGTTTGCATGTTCTCTTCGAGTCTATGTGGGTTTTTTCCTGGAGCTCCAGTTTCCTCCCACCATCCAAAGGCATGAACCTCAGGTGGGCTCAGGAGATGCTAAATTGTGCCCTAGACCGGTGTGAGTGTGTTTGTCTGTGCGTCTGCCTGTCCAGGGTGTTTCCCCACCTTTACCCCTGTGAGAGCTGGGAAAGACCACGAGCGAGTGAGTAGCGAGTGAGCAACTGAGTGAGAGAACTAGAAATTCATGAGCAAAAAAATAGAAAAATGAGGGAAATGAGGGAAAAATGTGAGCTAGGTAGGCGCACTATTCCTGCACCAAAATATCATTGCATAATTATGACTCAAACAGTCAGTCTTGCTTTCAAAAGAACCCGTCCATTTTCTGAGCCACTTATCCTGACAAGGGTCACTAGAGCCTATCCCAGCACTCAGGGCGAAGGGTGACCCAGGAGAGATCGCCAGTGCATCACAGTCCCGTCTAGAGTACAGTTTAGCATTTCCAACCCACCTGACCAGATCACAGAGAGAAAACCCACAAAAATGCAGGTAGAACATTCAAACTGCACAAACAGGCTGGGATTTGAACCCAGGACTTTCTTTCTGTGAAAATAAAGGGCAAACCACATTGCGCCAAATATATAATTTTATTAAAATTAGCCAAAAATCCAATAACACATTCATTATCAGGGCGTCCATATTCTTAATTGATTGTTGGGCTAAACTGCACAACAAAAACATCCCAACAACAGAACATAATACACCAGTGTCTTTTCTGCTGTATGGTAACTGTTCTCAGTTCAGTGCTTAAATAAAGTGGAAATGCACATGAGTTGTATTTTAATTTTTAATAAAAGGCATCTTGTGCAGTTTACATTTTCTCCTTTGGCATGCTTGTCTTACCAAACCAGCAATTGGTGATGCAAAAACAAAGAACAAATTCCAAAGTCTATTAGATCACCTTTCCTGATAGCATCATTTCTTCTCTCTCTCTCTCTCTCTCTCTCTCTCTCTCTCTCTCTCTCTCTCTCTCTTTTTATTTTTCTTTCACTCACCTGTCATAAACTGCTCAGTTTCCATCAGCACACTGAATAGATGCATATTTTTGTGCTGCGCTCACTTTACAGAGCACGCCGTGCTCCAGCTATCTTTCTCATACACTGCTGGAAAGAGTGATGCAGAGGAACAGATATGAGAAGCCAGGATGATGGGAGGAACGAAAGGTCAGCACAGGTAAGAATGACAGAGAGAACTGAACAGAGTGAAGGAACCAGCTCACTGAGAAAATGTTTGTGGATTGGATCATTCTTTCTGAATTAGATTTAAAATGACGAAAAAAAAAAAAACAGGACAGCCTGAGAACTCCTTGAGAAGTTTTAGGACAAGTTCTTATTAAAATCAAAACACCGATGCTGTTTTGGCAACACTCCCTGTCCAGATTAATGCAGGGTTCCTTTAAAATCAAATACACACCCCAACTCTGATTTAGAAACAGTAGCCCACCTACTAACACTCGCTTATGTTATCACTCTCTAGCTCTTCATCAGCGGTCATTTTTGTTTATGCACAGCCACTTTTGTTTGGACATATTTAAGCTACAGTACTGTGCAAACGTTTTAGGCAGGTGTGGAAAAAATGCTGTAAACAAAGAATGCTTTCAGAAATGGAAGTGTTCATCATTTATTTTCATCAATCAACAAAATGCAGTGAATGAACAAAAGAGAATCTAAATCAAATCAATATTTGTTGTGACCACCCTTTGCCTTCAAAACAGCATCAGTTCTTCTAGGTACACTTGCACACAGTTTCTGAAGGAACTCGGCTGGTAGGTCGTTCCAAACATCTTGGTGAACTAAGCACAGATCCTCTGTGGATGTAGGCTTCCTCACATCCTTCTGTCTCTTCATGTGATCCAGACACACTGGATGATGTTGAGATCAGGGCTCTGTGGGGGCCAGAAGAATTGATGCTGGTTTGAAGGCAAAAGGTAGTAACACCAAATATTGATTTGATTTAGATTTTTCTTTTGTTCGCTCACTTTGCATTTTGTAAATTGATAAAAATAACCAATCATTATTTATATTTCTGAAAGCATTCTTTGTTTACAGCATTTTTTCCACACCTGCCTAAAACTTTTGCACAGTACTGCATATCACATTATTCCCTTTAGTTCTAATTTGTTTAGCAGTTTCGTTGACCCACATCAGCAGCAACACACGATACCATGAAACCACTAGGTCAGTGAAACGGCAGTGGCGAAAACCAAATCATATCTGGCCAATCGCGGTTTTGTCCAATGGACAATAATGAAAGGGGCCGAAGGATGCTGATATATTATGTAGCAACAGATAGGCTACAGTTCAGCAGCCTTTGTGGAAGGTGGACCTCACAAGGTATTCGGTAATGGGAGAGGAAGTTGATTCTCATAAAGTGGACAGTTTAAGACCTGCTTTGACTTGAGTTAACAAACAGCAGTCCAGCTCACAAACAACTGTGCAAACACACACATAAACATGCACATGGAAATGTCCAGGCAAACACACAAACCCTTGAAACTCAATCTGTCCTGGTTGCCCTTTCAGAGTGAACAGACCGGACGAGTAACCATGGTAATCTAAGCACCTACAAGGCACACCTCCCCTCATGATTGACAACCTGTTTCTCATCAGGGACAACCATTTGCTATGGCAACGGGTACAGGCCCAGCCCATTTAGTTTCAGCATAGATATGGAAACAGAGAGAGGAAGACAAAATTAGCACACGTGCTTCTCCACACTCAGATACAGATGGGGCAGATGCTGGACAGGATTGAGGAAATGAAGGATAGAACACACACTCATGCATGCACAGGATGCACAGGCTGAGCTAATGTCTACACATTTCTCTTTTGGCAATATAAGTGACAACACACACACACACACACACAAACACACACACACATACACACACTGGACATTCATACACCACCCATAACCATTCATACCGACTAGGAGAACCAAATTTAATGTCTATTTTTGTCATATGCAGGTCCACTTTAATAAAAACAATATATTTTCAGTTTTGAAGGCACAGTTTGTATGACACCTGTTGATTCACAGTTTGTGTTAACCATCAAACCCTTCATAAGTTGGCAATTGTCTGACAGCAGAGCCACTTTTCCTGGGGTAATTTTGCATGGTTGACCACTCGTAGGTTAGCAGTGACACTGAAGCACTCGTATTAATGATAAATTGATCAGTTGTATGGCAACACATGGATTACAGTCCACCAGTTTAATGACCTAAAAGCCTAAACCTAAAAGCCTAAACCTAAAAGAGAGCGGAAGGATTTTTTTTTCAGCCCTGACTGTTCAATAAAATGGCAAAAAATATCAGTCAGTCAGTCATTTTCTGCCGCTTGTCCCAAGCGGGGTCGCAGGGGAGTGCTGGAGTCCATCCCAGCTCACACAGGGCGAAGGACGGGGGACACACCCTGGACAGGTCGCCAGCCCATCGCAGGGAGGAGCGTGACGGGACGGCACCTTGCTCAAGGGTGCAAAAAATCTTTACATATCAATATAGCAGATGTTAAAGGCACATAACACAAGTAGGCTTAATTCTAGTATTAAGGAAGGACAGTATCAACTTTTTGCTGTATTGATTTGCATATTGTAACGTATCGGCAAAAGGCATTTCCGCAGCAGACTTGTTGGAAAAGAACATTCCAAAACCTGAAGCTGTGTAAATCTGTATCAAGGCAAAGGGGGGCTACTTTTAATCTAAAATGTAAAAACCACAGTACAAAACATCTGTTATTACCAGAACACTTCCTTTCACGCAACTGCAGATAAAGCAGTGCTGCACTGGTTGTGCTGGGGTTCAGTATCAGGTGTCAGTAGCAGTATCAGCTATAAAGCCACTTAGCCACAGGAATGACATCCTTTGAGAGCCAGTTTCCCCAAACCCTGATTAAATCTAAGCCTAAACTAAACTTTCAATGATTGATTCCCATGGGCACTGCAATTATGCCCAATACTAGCTTTAGGAACACCATTCATTTGGCAAATGTTCTGCATAACTTAGAGTAATTTAGGAGAGTTTAATGTAAAATATTTCACTGAGAGCATCCCTGCACCGTACAGTGGTGGTGATGAAGTCATGTCAAAATATACCCATTTTATTAAGTAACCAGAATGGCCTGTGTTGTTTTGTATTGCTCGTGATGGTAAAATAGGGGCAAAACTGGGGAAAAAAAAACTGGTTTGGATGGTATTTGGCCTTACAATCGTATGTGTTCCTTTATGCCATTATTGTATTTTTAAGATTATACTTTAGGTCAAAACTTTCTTATAAAATAATGTCTCAGGCATCAATTTAATGTTGTGATATAGCTTAACAGCCAGTGGATGCTTCCGACTTCCAGTTCCCAACACCACCGCTGTTACACCACAATTACAGTCAACAATTTCAGCAGTTTCTCTTTCATTCCCCTCTAAATGATGTCCTAGAATCTAGCCTTCACTGCAGTGACTATGATTAACAACTGGGAAATTACCGTTTTAAATATCAATATCACACACACACACACACACACACACACACACACACACACACACACACTCACGCACACAGGGCTTGCTAAAATAATTCCTTTGCAGTTTAAACATATTTCTATGTGCACTGCCATCACAGAAAAACAACACTATGTTGCTCTGTCAATATTGTGCAGCCCTGGCTCACACACATCCCCCCCCACACACACACACCACACACTTATAATGTAAAGTGGTCTTACTTGTTGTTGGTGCGTGTGTCCTGCAGGTCTCCTGGGTCGAATAGCTGAGAGCCCTTCAGTCCCAACTCCTCACAACCTCTCAAGAAGAGTGCCAGGTTATCCTGCACACACACACACACACACACACACACACACACAAAGCTCAGTTCGCAGACCAAACACTGATACACACACTAGCACCGTCTCTCTCTCTCTCTGGAAGAATGATAGAGGAAGCAAAGTGACGCCAATGGTTTTGACCAGTCATGGACTGCACACACCTCTCTCTCTCTCTCTCTCTCTCTCTCTCTCTCTCACTCTCTCTTCCACTTTCTCTTTCTCACAGACCTATTTCTTTCACGCTCCCTCTGCCACTTTCTCTTCCCCTCTTTCACACACAGCCTGCGAATTCAGTTCAGTTTTCGACTGCTCTACTAGGACTGCATCTCAAGAACAACACTGCTGAAGTTCAGAAAAAGGAAAACTGACGCAGCAGCAGAGGTAGAGCTAGAGATGATGAAAACAACACATTTTACAACAAAACAACAGCAACAATAATATTAATATAATATTTTTTCATTTTAATTAATATAATATTTCTCACATTTCTCACTCTTTTGATTTCTCTCCTCTTTTATTTGGATTCTGTGGTCATGCACCTCCTTTCACTCTGGGCTGTTCTTTCCTTCCTCTTCTCATTGTAAGTAATTCTATCCACTCTAATAGTTAACCTGCCTCTCAGGTGCAGTAAATACACCTCTCTCTCCGTCTCTCTCTCTCTCTCTCTCAGAGCAGGTGTCTTTTGTTCCAGCATGCAACCTGAGCTCCTCTCTACTCCACTCTTTTCCTTCGCTCCCCTCTGGTTCCCAGCTCCTCTCAAAAGCCCCCAGACTCCTCCCATTCCTCTCCCCCGCCCTCCTTTCTCTGTTATCTGCCTCCCTCTCTTTCCCTCTCTTTCACCCCCCCAGACCTGGAAGGGTGGCATGGTTTCCTTTCCTTCACAATAGCTGTCACTCTGTTGTTTAAGAATGAACAGGAGAGGGAAGGAGCGATTTTTTTGAAGCAAGAATGAGCAAGGGAAAGAGAGAGCAAGGAGAGAGAGAGACCTCTGTGTCCAGGCCTTCTTCCCTCTTCCTGCTCGTTTGTATAAGTCCTGTTACAGTTCCCCAGGAGATGGAACCCCACCCAGAGTGAACCCCGCCAACCCAGCACTTTCTGAGAGGACAGGGTGACACCCTGTATTATTGCCGAAAACGTGGCAAGAGGCACGTGCGCACACACACACACACACACACACACACACACACACACACACACACATTTAAGTCAAACAGCACACAGGGTCTGTGCAAGGTCTAGCAAGACATGGTTGAATGCATATTTTTCGAGTCGTATAGATATTTTAATAAAGAGACTCAGGTCTTGGATTGAATTCCACAAATATAACGATACCTTTATGACCAAAAAAAAAAACTATTTGAAAGATCTCTGAAATGTCCTCCAACAAATCACTTTCAGTAGCAGTGAATGTGAAACTTCTTCCGTCCTGCTGGAACAGCATTCCGGGTTTCTCATTAAGAAGCTCTAGTGAGGAGGCACGGGTGTGTCAAAGAGTGTGCAAGAGTGTGAGGTACCCTTGGGCAAGGTACCGTCCCCATTACTGCACCCTGGGCACTTTAAATAGCTGCCCCTTGCTGCCCACTGTGTATGGCTGAAAAGCAGAGGTTGAATTTCATCCCGCTGTGTGCTGTGCCGCATTTCACAATGACGGAAACAGTCGCTTTCACTTTCACTTTCAACTGCCTCAAGCCAAATGGGTGGGGGGGGCTCTTTAAAGAATCTCTGTCCAAAATTGTCAAGTCCCTCCGACAGTTGCACCCGTTGCTGATACAGGCAGTTACACAGCACAGTGGTACAATATGGACATAAAATGTCATGTTCAATAAAAATGTTGGGATTCACCATAATCATGAAAAGTGATACATGATGAAAATAGTGTGTTTGAAATGAGAACAATGGAGGCAGCTGGATGAATCAAATACTCAAATCCTTCAACTTCTCCTCTCTATCACCAGAGCAACATCCACTACCAAACCCAGCAGTCAGGAAACACCGTGAACTGACCGATGCAAAACAAAGCCTTCAGCAAGCAGGAACTGGAGCAATAGTTCTATTTAGCAATAGTTCTCCAGGCATCCTGGAGGACAACGTTTTTGTCACTCCTTGTCAGTCCAGTCCCTATATCTGACCTGCTTCAGAGAATCTTTTGTTTGTTTAGCCACGCAAAATCCTTCAAGCAGAACAAAACCCTCTTAACTTAAAAAGCTAAAAGTGAAAGTGACTCAAAGCAGGAAGCAGAGAAGAAACAGGCGCTGATGAATCCAGATGATCAGGCTGATGATTATCATACTGGTGATGCTGAATGCTGAGTGGTTGAAATCTCTTTATCTAAGCATCTTGCCCGTCACAGTAAATCAGTTGTTCCCATTTCTTGAATCTACTCGATATGCCAAACAGTTCGGCAGTCATAAAATAATATTTCTGCAACAACGAGGTGACCAAGGTGATTCTCTAAAAATAGCCTGTTGCGCACGACTGTACGTCTACAATATTTCTGAGGAAAAGCACTGAACCTCAAGAAATAATAAAGCAGCCGTTCAATAATTCAAGTATTCATTCCCAAATCTGCACAGAAATAGGTGAAATATGTCTTTTCAACAGACATTTTAAGCAAAACACATGTAACTATAACTCAAATGGTGCTCTGAATCTGGAAAAACAAGGTTTGAGAACTTTAACTAAAATGTTTGTGCTACAGGACCTTATATGAAAACACCTTCTTTGGACATGAGCAACATTAGAAGGCCAAGGAAAGCAATTTCCCTCCCAAAATACCAGAGTTCACTCCTCCAAAAAGCCATTTTACAAACATTTGGCAGTTTTGTTCATTAAAGCCTGTTTACTCCAGGCTGAGTTATTTAGGCTGATGCAATGTTTTAAAAAAAAATCACACTGTGTCCTCTAAAGGTAAACTATTTGTAATTTTAATACTTTTTTGGATGTCAAGAATCTCATGGACTTTGCTTATCTCTCCTATTCTCTTGCTTGTTTATTGGCTAATACATTTAGCAGGCCAAAGATTCTCCACCAGAAGGTGCTTAATATCACAAGCAGAGTTGCCAGATTTGCAGTTTTCCTATTTTTTGAAAATGTATATGCAAAGCCAGTCAAAATGCAGGGTTTGTGTAAAGGAACGTCTTTTCAAAATGAATTCTGAAAGTGTGTTACATGGTAATATTATCTGAGATATAGTTTACAGCATCCTGTTCCTTTTGCGGCTTGTCCTCTGCATTTAATTCAATTAAATTCAATTCAATTCAATTTAACCCATACAAACACGTGCAGCAGTGAGCAGCCATATCTAGCGACTGGGAGGCAGTGATGGGGACAGTACCTTTCTCAAGGTTATTTCAATGCAATCTAATGACCCAGGACTGGAACAATCTTGAACTTGAACAATGACATGACCTTCCATTTATAGAGCCAATTCCTAAACCACTATGTCACTGCTACCTAGCTCCAAGGCCGTTAGTCCATTTTTAGACATACACCCACTATAACTAGTTAGCTATGTTAATTTATATTTTAACAAATCAAAATTGAAATTTAATAACGTATTATAAAATAGCCACCACCCTCTACCTTACAGGTTCCCGTCCACCCATCCTCAAGCTGCCAGTGTTGATCTTGCTTCCATCCCAGCCCACCAGTATAACACAACAGAAGGTGCCGATAACCCCGCTACTTCCCCACCCACTGTTACTCACACCAACACTACCGCCCAGGTCAAAGGAGACCATTTCGTTACCTTCTCAACCGGACCCACTCGCATTTGGACCAAAGATGCAGTGCTGTAAGAATCAGGTTATTTTATTTTTCGAGGTCCTTCAACACCATCCAGCCCATCCTACTGAGGGACAAGCTGTACAGGTTTGGGGTTGACTTGCAACTGGTGAACTGGATTACAGACTACCACACTGGTAGACCCAGTTTGTTTGGGGAACTTCACATCACAGACTGTTCTTTCTCCTTTCCTGTTCACTCTGTACACATCAGACTTCAATTACAACTCAGGGTCATGCCACATGAAGAAGTTCTCTGACAACACTGCAATTGTGGGGTGTATCAGCAGTGCACAGGAGGAAGAGTACAGGGGTCTGGTAACTGACTTTGTGGGCTGGTGTCAGTCAAACCAACTCTAGTGCGCAGTACAGTATTCTGTACTTTTTTCCATTTTGTATTCCTCGGCTACCGGTATTAATAAAGTGTCTGTTTGTCTGTCCGTCAGTCCGTCAGTCTATCTATCTATGTATCTATCTATGTATCTATCTATCTGAAATCAACCATGAGTATAACCTTATATGGTTACCCAGGGCAAATTTAACCCATTCATAGAAATTTTTCAAGCTATAAATAGTGAGCCAGAAGTCAGTCTTATCTGAGCTGAGCACCTCTGCTGATGTCCCCAAGCCTATCCGTGGACACTGCATTCATACCCTTTCTGATTCTGTGTGGTTTGACCAGTCCCTGTTTCATGCCCTTATTTACACCAGCTGCCAGACCTGCAGGTTCTGTAGCAGGAAGGGGAACATCTTGAGGTTAAATGTTGACTTGAGGGTCTGCAAGGTCCATCTGTTCCTCAATGGGGGAACCAGAAGCATGTGACAAGACTGGACTGGACTTTGTTACATGTTTGTTTTTTTGGTCCTAAATAAAAGTTCCATCAAGTTTATATTTGTTTTCTGATGGTTTATAAACAGGCTTTAGAAAAAATAAAGTCTTGGAATTTGCAGTAATAACACTCTAAGCCTGAAATTTTAAATTTCCATGTATTTCAGTGATTGCATCCGCAGCAAGGTTAAGAAGATTCTTTTGCTGCAAACATTCTGCTAAACGGCTTTTTACCATGTAAATAAACACATATTATAGTGCTTTATTTATTCTTTAAAAATATCAGAAGCTACTTTTTTGTTTTGCAATCCATGTTTGGTCATCAGTGACCTTACTTCGTTGATCTCACAAACAGCAGAAGTTTCATGGGAGGCCAAAACTCCCATTAGTGGAAAACAGGAAAGGGAAGGGGGGGAGTGGGAGTTGCCCTGTTTGATGACGATGGATGAGATAACAGTGGCTCTCTCTGTTTATGTGTTTCTCACTCTGCTAATTGCCCTTCTCACCTACCAGGACTGAGCCCAGACTACTATAGTTACACGGCATTTTCACCGTGGGGCGGAGTGCGAGTGCTGAAACAACCTGCCAGCACAATGCTATCGTTGAAGTTAGACTCACAGGGCCGTCACGCACATGCCTGAAGAGCTGTTTCATTTCCCTCCAAACCCCACCTTTTTGATAAGCTGCTGAGATGCACAGGTTTCTTGAAAAACAGTGGCCATTTAAATGGCACCCAACAGCTGGAAGTTGAACGGCACTAACTGCAAATGCAGCAAAATATAACTCACTTTTTTAAACATATAGCCTAAACATGAACTGTGATTAGACCTGTGCATTGACTTGTGCATTCTGGTAGTTTGGTTACTGGCACGGTAGATGGCGCTCTGCTCTGACTGAGCGCACCATTGGGGCAGGATTTAGGCCTGGATAAGCCCCAATGAGTCAGAGCAGCGCGTCAGTCATTCACACGGGTGCTCTCCGTTGTAGCCACCCCAGCGTTAGTTACCTTGTCGAAGGAATACACAATAATTATTGTATAGTTTGGTGAAAAATATAACTGACATAATTTTCTCCTTACTTCATTAATCTGCTAAAATATCTGAATGAAAATATAATGAAAGTTCATGTTAAAATGACCAGGAATTTTGAATTATTTCTATTTTTTTTTACATTCCTGCACCAATTATGACACACACTACATGCCTAAAATCATACACCTCAAACTGCATCGAGCTGGTTAAAAATCTCAAACAGACACAATTGATGACGTACTGTTTTCATTACATTTATAAACCATAACGCTAAGCATCCGTAATTTTATCTGTGCTTTTATACAATATTATAGATTGAGATGACTTAAAAACTTGGGAAATTTTATTTTTGACTCTTTCTATATAAACCTGATACCCTTTTTTGGACTAACTTCATGAATGTTTTGGAACACTTTTTCCTTGCAAAGCATTCATGGAATTTGTGGCCACTGACACTGACCGAGTGGTTTATGACAGTCATAAATCTGTAAAGAAAAGTAGAAAGAAAAAAAAAGAATGCAGTAGAAAATTGGACACTAAATGTAACAGCTGCGTAACAACTGTTGTAAGAAAGAAAATGTCATACATTTTCTGTCCTATTATTCTTTTAAGGTCCCCAAAAGTCAATCTGAGAGGTGTTAAAGTGAAAGTGTCTGGGGTTGTAAACATGGCCAGTCTGAGAAAGCAGTGAAGAGCACAACGACACAATCTCACAACTGAGAGGGTATAATGGGATAATACAGTGTAATTGTAGCTAAGAAAGGGGGGTGGAGTAGGGGATGGAGGCGTGTAATTATCCACGGCTGCTGAAGGTCTGATGTGGGCGGCAGTGCTGATTAGTGGACGGCGAAGATAAGGTGGCTGGAACAGGAGGGAGGAGGAAGCTGCCTGGCCAAACCAAACTTCCTTCAAAACACTTTTACTGCAGCTTGATTCTTCAACATCTAGCCTGTTGTTTTCTTTCTACTTTCCTTACCACTGTTTCTTTCCCCTTGCATTCCAGTGATCTGCATGATAATTTTGCAGCAGGGGCGACCTGATTCTAACCTCATCTGAGGGGGCTCGCTCATCTGCTGATATTGTCTTCAACAGCTCATAATCTATTCATTTTATCAACCCTAACAGTAGCTTCAAAGTTTGTGCAAGGCAGTTTGATTTAAAACCTTCATTCATTCCTGTTAAACATAAAGGAAGAAGCCATTTTATTAAGGGCTGTAAGTGGCCATGTAATTATAGATAAATATTCAAATGCTCTGAATTCAAAACATCAAGACATTCAAAACGTTACTTGTAACAATGGTTGTTGGGGCAGCAGTGGCCTAGTGGGAGTTTAGGGAGTTTGGCCATAGGATCGGAAGAGGGTTCAAACCCCTTACCAGTAGGTTGCCCTGAGGTACTCTTTGTTCATTCACTGCATTTTGTTGATTGATGGAAATAAATGATTAACACTTCCATTTCTGAAAGCATTCTTTGTTTACTGCATTTTTTCCACACCTGCCTAAAACCTCTGCACAGCACTGTACATAAATGGGATATTTCAGTTTGTACATAACCTGTCGTTGCATTGTCTGTGTGAAATACTTTGATTTTGGAATCTGTTTAAAATGAGTCTGACACTTCCACCAAATGTGGAAAACTAGAAAGTTCTGAAGATTCTCTTTTTGCTGTACATCTATGATGAGGCCCATCACATTGTCTGTTTTCCTATTCTGCAAAAACGTGAGCATTCAAATGACAGCTTTACTGTCTTTGCTACCTGTTGCATCCAACAAACAAAAAGCTCTACCTAAAAGAGCTGTACACCAATCACAATTACGACTGAAACCCTGCCCACATTGTAGCTGCGGACAACTCTTCCAAAGTTTCAAAGCTTCGGTTTTCCTGTCCTTCACCCTCTTGTCAACTGTACGAATGCACTTTGGCCTCCTTCTACCGTGACTGAGGTGAAATGAAAAACACCCTCCACCCCCCAGAGGCTTTAACGCACACTTGTGTTCATTCATTCGAATAAAAAGCAGCCTGGAGTGGGGGACTTAGAGTGCCCCCCACACACCCAACACCCCCTGGGACATACAAGCCCAGCATTGATGTGTAAGTGCTTATGGCAAAGGGATTGGAGCGGAAGAAGAAAAAAACATGTTGAAAGAAAACACAAGGTGAATTCATTGGGCTATGAGGAAAGAACCGCCCATTAGAACCACAGCTATAACCCAGGAAACACCATTAACACACTTTTTGAGTGATTGTATAGTTACATACTTCACTACAGAATTAAGTAATAAATTACACCAACATTTAAACTTTTCCTGCTTGCTTCGATATGAGTGAACAGATTGTAAAAGAAGAGGAAAGTAGGTTTTTTATTACCAGACAAGCCACAAAGTGAAATTTTTATATATTCAAACACAGGATTTGCGTTGAAAATTAAATCTGCACTTACCACTGATTTTTTTTTCCCCAGCTACAAATGAAAAGTAATCTCCGATCTTTTGTTACTGCTGGCACTGATACCGACTTCTAATTTCAACCTCCATAAAAGACACAGTGCGAGGCCTTGGCCTGGAGTCATGCTGGTTTTGCATGAAATAAATCAGCAAATGAATAACAGTTTTAAAAAAATATGGTAAACACGCTGACATCACAGTATCTCTAGCACTACATCTACTTACATTTCCTGACAACAGAAGAGCACACTATATTTCATTACATTATCTGCTTATTTTTGAAAGTAGTAACATCACAGTAGAAGGAAAAACATCCATGACATAAGATGGAAGTCAATGTGAAAAAAAAAAGGTGATTTTGACAATGATGTAATGTTAACTGTATCGCTTATCTAATGATGCAACACAATGATTAAGCGACCCTTTTTTAGCTTATTTCATTAAGTGTTAACAGAATGTAAAACAGACTTTTTCAAAAGTTTAGTGAACTAAAGTTAAAGCATAAAGTTATAGCAAAGCTTTTTTAATACTGGCAAAAAAAAGACCCACCACAAACTCACAAAACACCACTAATAGCTTTTGTTTCACATCCATAATAAACAATGGTTCAATTGTCATTAAAATTATGCTTTAAAATATCATTTACATTTACATTGAGGCATTTAGCAGACGCTCTTATCCAGAGCGACTTCCATGTCCTAATTACAGGGACAGTCCCCCTGGAGCAATTCAGGGTTAAGGGTCTTGCTCAGGGACCCAGTGGTGGTAGTGCCAGAGGTGGGATTCAACCTGGGACCTCTTGAGCCATAGGTTCATAGGCAAGTATCCTACCGCTAGACCACCACCACCCTATCACTAATTAAATGCTATTATATCACAACCTAAGAACATTTGGTTCATCTTTAGTCCAGTCTAGAGATCAGATTCTACAGTGTGCGGTGTAGGCAGCGATGGCCTTGTGGTTAGGAGCTAGTCCACAGGAACAGAAGGTCATGGGTTCAAATCCCAGACCAGATGGTTGCCCTAAGATACCCTTGAGCAGGGTACCATCGCCATCACTGCTCCTCGGGTGCTGGATACAGCTACCTGCTGCTGCATGGTGTGTGTATGAGTTAAATGCAGAGAAAGTGCTTTGCTGTGTGCGGTGCTGTTTCACAATGACAAATAGTCACTTCTCTTCAAATATGAATTCTGATCTTGCAAGTGATCTGTATTTTGAAATGAAAACATATCATATGTATAATAAGCATGTTTTAAACATGCTTTGTAATTAATTTACATTTACGGCATTTAGCAGATGCTCTTATCCAGAGCGACTTCCACATCCTGATTACAGGGACAGTCCCCCTGGAGCAACTCAGAGTTAAGGGTCTTGCTCAGGGACCCAGTGGTGTTAGTGCCAGAGATGGGATTCAAACCTGGGACCTCTTGAGCCACAGATCCCTACCACTAGACCACCACCACCCTATGGTGGTACACCTAATTCATGGGTAAAAACTACTATTTTTTTATCTAATAAATAATAAGCCACCAAATTAAGGAACAACAGTTCAGGGGTGATGAGGTAGAGGGGGGCTGATAAATTATGCAGCAACTGATGGGCTGCAGTCTGCAACTGCACACCTACACAAAGTGACCAGCAAGTGGAAGATGAGAGGAGGAGTTTTTAATAAACAAATATATTCTTTATTCCTGCAGTAACAGAAATGTGCAATCAAAAGAGAAGTTTTTGAATCTACTTTCACTGACAGCCAGCATTACCTTCCAGACTGTCAGACAGTAGCAAGGACGATGCTTTGAACAAACCTGAGGAAGTATTTAAGTGGAGGTTTGGGTAAGGAGAAGTGAGGGGAAGAGGAATCTGGGGAGCTGCACATTAAAATTCCTCCCCCGTGTAAAAACGATCCCTTTAGTCGTCTATTTCTGTGTTCTGCAGTCCTTTCAACAACACAGTAATAAAAGTGATTTGTCATCCACAAAGCCTTTTTCATAAGGCAAAAGCAAGCCAGACCTGGAGGGGAGGGTGTGGGGGGTGTTGTAAGGAAATACTTATTTAGTCTGCCAACTCAAGCAGATTTCAACATCAGCTAAATAAGAATCCAGCAGGAGACTGTGCAGGCATCCCACACAGACTCACGCCTGTAGTACTATCTTTATGGGGATTTCCCCATGAATGCCATAAAATACCCTCAAAATACCCTCAAGTCTTTAGGCTGTTATAGTTGATTGAACGAGAGCTTTATCTTGTGCAAAACACATTTCAAAGGCCCAGCAACATCCCTCTGGTGTATCATGCTTTCTGGTCATAATGGAGAGAATTGGCCACAAATTAAAACCTCATTGGATTTCTCATCATCTTCTCATTCCTTGATATAATGGTCTGAAGATTTAGAGCTTTAAAAGAAAGATAAGACCTAATGATACCCAAAAGTATACACTAGAAAAGGTCTGGGGTAATCTATTTACAAGGGCTTAGAATTATAAAGGGACATATTGCTCGTTATCATTTTAATCAAAACATGTAAATATTACCACATGAGAGAGAGATGAATTTGATGGGAATATTTCAAATAAAGTTTTATCACATAGACACTCACTGGCCAATTTATGAATCTACCCTAAAGCTCCACTTTGCAAGATTATCTGCTGGTAAAAATGCTATTGAATACCATCTTTAAGGCCATTACTATTGGTCAGTTTGTAACTAGTAGCTAATCAGAGATATACTAGGCTGAAAATGGTCCAGAAGCCAAAACTATACATTCAAGAGAATCTTTGTAATCAGAAACTGATCACTGATTAAGGACTATAGTTTGTCTACCACAAATTGTGAATCACCTGCGTAGCATATAGGGGTTTCTAATAAAGTGGCCAGTGAGCAATGCTGCAAATGTGTGGAGAACACTACCTGACTGCCTAAGGGGAAGCTTTATATCATTTATTTACACTCTCGTGCTTAAAAACTACATTTGTTTCTTGATTTTAGAACTGTTTCTGTCTGATATATTCCGATGAAAGAAATAGAGAAATGCTCACCAGGCCAGCTACAGGAGTAGGCAACCTGTTAATCTTCTTCACAAGACCTGGTTTAATGGAACTAAGCAACCTGAAAGAGACACAAAGACAGTAACAGAGTTAACGTCTACACAGCGGACCCATAGCATAATTTCAGGCCCTCTTTCATTCTGACTAGGATGTAACTAGAATGCCGCTGGCTCAGTTGTATGAAATGGTGTGACTTTGTTAAGCTGCTAGAGAGATATCAGGGGTAAAAAGTGAAGGGGTGAGAACCTCACCTGTGAAAACATTTCCAAGCTTTCCACAAAAATAACCAGGCAGTGGTGAAAGTGAGATGAAGCTTCCAGTTTTGTAAATGAGGTATATTGTCAAGAAAATATATTCAATAAGCATTACTGATAAAAAATGCAAAAGAAGATCGGAGGGACCTTCAGGCAGGTCGTAATATAACCATCGTGAGCAGTGGTTAAGCAATGGAAAACTCAAGTTGTCGCCAGTAACAGCTGTTTTAACGCATGGTTTCATTGAGTTTTACTGGTTTTATTCAAACTAAAGTTGAAGCATAAAGTTATAGCAAAGCTTTTTTAATACTGGCAAAAAAAAAGACCTACCACAAACTCACAAAACACCTCTAATAGTTTTCATAACGCTAGAATGTTAACCAACATTAACATTTATAACAGTTTATTCCTGCATTCATCCTCAAAAATTGTGATGACAATGGATGCTTGCTGAAAAAATCTAAATTAATGTCTATGTCAGTTAAGATCATTTGTCATGAAAAGCTTATGTAGCTACCCTGCAGAGAAGCACTACTAACATTTCTTTATTTTATTAGGTTTTCACGTCCATAATAAACTATGGTGCAACTGTCATTAAAATTCTGTTTTAAAATATCAGTAATTAAATGCTATTATATCACAACCTAAGAACATTTGGTTCATCTTTAGTCCAGTTTAGAGATCAGATTCTACAGCGGTGTAGGCAGCTGTGGCCTTATGGTTATGGAGTTGGCCCCAGGATCAGAAGATCGTATGTTTGAATCTCAGATGAGTAGGTTGCCCTGAAGGTACCGTCCCCATTGCTGCTCCCCGAGCGTGTTAAATAGCTGCACCCTGTTGCACGAGTGTGTGGGTTAAATGCAGAGGATGATTTTTGTTGTCCTTCACTGTGAGATGTACTGTGTTTCGCAATGACAAGTTGTCACTTTCAGAACGCATGACTTTATTGTTCTCAAATTTTGACATATAAAATGTGGTGTCCTGGCAATGCCTACAGCTGGAGACATGAAATAGAAACTAATATAAACAGAAACTAGAATTACACAAGCATGGTAAAAAACAATGCTGCTATCAGACCAGGCACAATGTACTTCTGTCAGCTTATCTGGTGGGAATGAAACGTTAAATGCATCCATTTGTGTAGCAGAGCACATTGATTTCTCAACCCTCAGAATGAAACCACACCATCTAGACTGCAAGAGAAAGCAGTAGTTGACTCTCCTGTAAACAGTACAGACTTGATCCAAGCCAATACGGACTTCACAGGGAATGATTCAGCATGTCGCTATTCAACTTCTGTTGTGATTTGCAATGAGCTTCATGTTGGCCAGCTCCTGCAACAACTTGTTTCTTAAGCTGTGTCTTAAGCTGGCCTTATTCTAACACAAGAGTTCATGATGAGTAAACATCTAATATTCCATAAAAACCAAGTCTGGCTTTCATTGGTTTCAATGGACCAAGACTGATCATAACCACAATGAAGACCAGTGTGGACAGCCAGGAGAAATGTTGGGTAAGATGTGGGTTTTGTGGGGGGAGGGGCGGGGGTCATGCTTACTTATTTCACGTCCTTGATGTCTTTCAGAAAGAGTTGATGAACTCATCATCACACTCTCCTTTAAGCTCCACCAATTAGGTGGTTCTTCCTCTTGCTTTAAGAGTGTTTCTCCTTTTAGTCTTGGATCCTGTTGGTGGTGCTTGTTCAAAGCTCTTAATCAGTTTCTCCAGTCTTGGTTCCTCTCACTGCTTAGTCCTCAGGCCCTCGGTCACTTTTTCCAGTCTCAGTGGTTCCTCCTCTTGCTGCTTTTTTTGCAAGTCTTGGATTCTCTCACAGCTTTTTCCTCATGCTCTTAGTCAGGTTCTCCAGTTTTGGATCTTCTCAGTGGCTTTTCATAAGCTATATATACACATATATCATTGTGTATTGAACAAAAACGTGCAAACTCTTCTATTTTAGATTTCAATTAAAGGGTCAGCCTCTCCCTGGAGCAACTAGGGGTTAAGGGTCTTGCTCTGGAACCTAAAGCTGGGATTTGAACCTGTGACCTCCAAAAAGTTTTAAGAAGACACTTTCTTCAAGCAGGAAAAAGTCTGCATCTTTCAAGAAGACTACGATTTTTCTGCAGGACGATGCTCCATTGCATCAACGAAAGTTCTCCCCTGCGTGGCTCACCAGTAAAGGCCTTAAAGATGAATGAATAACGACATGCCCCCTTCCTCACCTGACCTAAACCCTATTGAGAACTTGTGGACCTTCTTAAACAGGAGATTTACAGAGAAGGAAAACAGTCCACCTCTCTGAACAGAGTCTGGCCGAGTCTGGTTGCTGCTGCACAAAAAGTTGATTGTCAACAGATGAAGAAACTGACTCCACGAATGGAAGGATTATGATATAGATGGACTATTATTGAAAAGAAGGGTGGCTATATTAGTCATAGAATTTTTTTTTTTTTTTTTGGAAACTTCAGAAATGTTTATTAGTACATTTTGAGTTGTTTATTATTCTTACTTTAACAGATGAAAATAAAGTGAGATGGGAAAAAAAATCCTCAAAATTCTCATTTGCCTAATAGTTTTGCACACAGTGTATATCTGATTGTGTTTAGACTGAAGTTTGTACCATCCCGGTAGCACCCAGACAAGACATTACATTACCATTACTTTACAGATGAAACAATAAAATACAAATCCAGACCATTTAAAGCATAAAAAGGATATAAGCCAGGTTAAAAATACTTAAGGCAGTACAAAGGGCAGGGTTTAAAAAGGTGTGTGTCTGTATTTGTGTGTTTATTTGTGCACTATTTGTTCCTGGATTCAACATCGTGTTTGGTCAGATGTGAGCAGGCTTGATCATCAGTTCCTACACAGGTGTTTGGCCCAGATTGGGCTCATATTTTACTTTTGGGGTCCCGCAACCCGCCTCCCACATTAAACAGATTTCACTGTTTCCTCCCATCGTAGCTGTTCTCTCTACTTACATTACTTTAAAACACTTTTTACTCTCGATTGCTGGAGTCACCCACACATTTATTAATTTAGTGCCAAAGTCCACACAGCCTACACTTGTGAAAAAATAGACACATGGGAATTAAAACAGTGAATTCAGAAGTTGACAGAATAATTCAGTCAAAAGGACATTCATATTAAAAAGTTTTAACACCACTGTTCATATTTTTGATGTTTTGGTAGTGAATATAAGAGCCTGTGAACTTTGCGCTCTTTGCACTCTGCATGTTTTTTTTTTGACTACTTCGTCATTGCGAATTACGGCACAGCACACAGACAAAAAGAAATCCAATCTCTGCTTTTCACTCACACCGTGCAGCAGGGCGCAGCTATTTAAGATGCCCAGGGAGCAGTGATGGGGACAGTAGCTTGCTCAGGGGTACCTCAGGGCAGCCTACTGGGTCTGGGATTCGAACCCATGTCCACACGTTTATGCATTTTATCAGCTCCATTTGTGTGTGTCTCCTCCATTTATGGACATGTGAAAACCATGTCCTCTGATCAGAAAATCAGAAGTCTTGGGCAACAATCAAACTCATCATGAAGGGAGAGCATTTAGTGTTTCATCCCACAGCTTCATTTTCACTTGTTTCTACTCATTAGTTTAAAACTCATTGGTTTTAATAAGTATTATTTATGATTTTATACAAATAAAAACAACAAATTAGAATTCACACTTAGAAAAAGTGATTCTAAACTCTTGAAAAGTAGTGTACTGTGTAGGCCCTGACCGAGACAAGCTAGATCAGCTATCAGCCGCCACCCAATCATCATCAGAAAAAAATGATCACAGCTGTTAACTGCAGCTATCCAAACCCTTCACTCTTTAGTTTCCATAGACTGTTCACATTCTCATCCTTACAAGCCCTTCCCTGCAGTGATAAGAATCTCTTGTGTGTGTACGTCTTGGCTGTTGTTCACCCAAATAACGATGACGACACTGTAATTACCCATTTCCTGTGTAGGCGTGTAATGAGGTGCAGTTAGCACTACTTTAAAGATCTGATGGATGGCGCCCCCTGAAAACCTCAATCTGTGGTATTAGCGAGTCAACTAATAGAACCTAATAGTGTTTTTAACAGAGCACAGATCTTAGCATCAGTTTCCATTTCTTCTGGTCCACTGCATCTTCCTCCATCAAACCGAACATCTGCATGTCCTCTCTCACCACGTCCATAAACCTCCTCTTTAGCTCTTTTGTCCTCTTTCCTGGCAGCTCCATCTTCAACATCCTCCTCCCAATATAATGCTCGTCTCTCCTCTGGACAATGTCCAAGCCAACGCAACCTTGCTTCTCTAACTTTGTCTCCAAAATGTCTAACCAGAGCTGTCCCTCTAATATACTCACTTCTAATCCCGTCCATCCTTGTCACACCCAACAAAAAAAAATATTTCTTGTAGTACTTTTAATTCTAATATTGAATATTATAACTGAATAATATTAATATAAAATTACTATATTGTTTAGTCTATAATAAAAAGTCTACTCAACAACAATAATACTGCCCATGTTAATCTAAGAAATGTAGTAAATGAGCAGAATATCCCTGACCTTTGCCTTTGATACCAGTGCATTTGATCTGTTTACAGGGACATAACTGCAATGTTGTCTGATACAAAACACACTTAATTAGTGAGAGGAAATGATCAAGCACAACTCAGAGAAAGAACAGGAAACTACAGATCTACTGTTGTTATTATTATTATTGCTGTTGTTGTTGTATTTCCCCATTTAGTTTTTAGAATGATTTTGAGAAAAACAGGATGATGAGTCCATTAAGATATATAGTATAATTGAAATAGTATTTTTTTTCACTGGCAATTTTGGTGGAAAGAGCCTCAAGCATTGATTTTTCAAAAAATAATTTTATCAAATACCACCAGGGGTACCAGGGGTCTAAACCAGGGGTCTAAAATGCAGATATATATTTAACTTTTTATGTAATGCACATGGAAAAATAGTGGCTGTGATCATTTATCACCAAAAAAACCTTTTTAAGCATTACTCAGTTACATAACACCCTGAACAGTGTCTGGGAGGCTGTGGTTGCTGCTGCACAAAAAGTTGATTGTCAACAGATCAAGAAACTGACAGACTCCATTAATGGAAGGATTATGACTGTTAATGCTTTTTTTGAAATGTCAGAAATGTTTATTTGTAAATGTTGAGTTGTTAGCATTAAGTGTAATGCTTGATGTCTGGTTGTCTGGTTCATGTCAGCACTGTTGTGAACAGTTCTGACTTCAACTTACAGTAATGTATCATTTTACATCAAATCATTTTGTGAGATGTAACTCTCAGAAATGTAAGAAGCTGGTGGAGTTCTGCTGTAAAAATGATTTGAAATTCATCCTTTAACTTTCTGCCTTAACTGATTACTTAAGATGGAATGATGACAAGGGCTTCTGTTGGGACAGATGTGTGGTGACTGGGTGTGACCTGATAAATGCTCAGTAATCCCAGACCTGTAGTTGAAACTGTGTGTACGTGCGCATGTGTGGTTACAGTGCGTTCAGCATTAATAAATGTTTTCACTGAACTGTTCACTCTCTGTCTCTGTTGTGCAGATGTCAGGCTAGTTGCTGACAGGAGGTGAAAATGCAAAAAATCTGCAGGTTTACCACTGGCTGGGTGAAGACTGAGCATAACTGTCTTGACTAATCAAACACATGCAAGCAGTTAACAAATGCAAGATGTGCTCATACACACACAAACACACATGGCTCAGAGTACACACACCACAGTACACACACAGACACCTCACAGTGAACACGCATGCACAAACAGATGTTCAGACACAAGTGCTCTGTCCAGTAGAAACATGCAGTCTGCGTATGTGTGTGTGTGTGTGCGCATGTGTGCATGTGTGTGCGTGTGTATGTGCATGCGTGTGTGTGTGTGTGTGTGTGTGTGTGTGTGTGTGTTGGAAATACTCATTTCAAAATTGAAATACCTATGGAGAATATCAAAGAGATAAACGAAAAAAGCAGAATAATTGCTCTTTTGTTACTGAAGTTGATGTGAGAGTAAGATTTAGGCATGGTATTACTCGCATACAGTAAAAAAAAAAGTCCTCACAAATATGCTACAGTCAAATGTGTGTGTTGTGTGTGAACTCACTCGCACAAGAGGATGCCGTTGTCCAGACCACCCCTGAAGTCCTTCTCCCCAAAACCTCTGCCAGTGACTGCCTACAACACACACACACACACACACACACACACACACACACGTATACACACAGTGAGATAATCATCTTATCCTATATTTTTCGTTATCAGTGTTATTTTCTACTGCGTGCATTGCTATTTTTTAAATGCTTATTTGTTTGTTAAACCACACAGTGACGTACATATGAATCATCCAAGCAGAATAAAAACATCTTACTTAAGACATGAAGCAGTGAAGAAACAGGAGTATTACAGGAGGATTACCAGTGATCAGACTGGTGATTAGTATACTGGTGTCTGAGTGGATCCTCTGTATCTACACACGTTGTGTCTTAAGGAACGGTTAATGCGAAACATTTGTTCCTTTTTCCCTGCCAAAGCGTTTAGCAGCTATAGTTTTTGCAACAATAAAGTGATTCCTTATCAAATTATAAAGATATGAGAGATGATCCTACTTTAGCAAATGCCAAAAAGAGTGGGGCTGATTTATATCTAGCCCAAGCTGCACATTCACAGCCTATCTCTGCCTCTGTTGTACTGTGACATTTTACATGTAGCAACATCCCTTCAAGTTAAATAATGCCCATTATTACCTTTTAATATATAGTATGTTATATAAACATAATAATATGCTATAATGGTAATAATATACTCTACAAAAAAATGTTTGTCTACGTGTGTGGAGTGAGGATGTGAGTTTATAATAACCTCTGACGAATTGTGTTAAACTCCCATAATATTTAGACACTGGCATCACAACAGAGAACCAAGAATCCCCAAAGAGAGAGACACAGGAAATGACCTACACATGATGATGCTTCACAAATCAGAAACTTCTCCCACACCCATCTCACACACAGCTATCCCAGACATTTGGAGAAAATGACACCTTGGTTAGTTGTAGGGTGTCACAGTCTCTCTCGGTCATTACAAAGCTAACAAGCTCATTCTAAGCTGCCCTCATTCCGGCTAAATCTCCCTCTCAGGCTGGCGTAAGAGTTAATGGCTGTAATAGCTGGTGACATGAGGGATTTCCTCTTGGGGGAAGCCTTCAACTTCCAAAGCACTGCTGGGAGGCTTACATTGGATTTTGCAATTCCAATACTGTGACATAATGGAATGGGCTCTTAACGCAAAAGCCTGCATTGTAATAATTAGAGTGAGCCCACGTGCCTCATAAAATGTATATTTATCCATACAAATCCAAAATTAATATGATTTTAAAATGTGTGTGTGTGTGTATTACATTGACCCAAATACTAATCACATTACATCACATAGTTTTAAAATATAAAAATTCTATTGCTAAAACTCATATAAGCAGGCTATATGTTTCAAATTTTCATTAAAAACTCAATTTCAACGGTTTTGTGATATTATATAACCATAAGCTTGTTCTGATAGAGTTCATTTCTTATAAATGTGTTCATATAGGCTCATATCTCAGAAAAGCACATTGTGCTCACATTATTAAAGTGAAAGTGACTATTCCTGTTATTGCAAGATCACAGCACAGCACACAATGAACCACAACAAAATTGGACCTCTGCATTTAACCCAGGCACTCAAACACCGTGCAGCAGGGGCCAGCTATGAAAGCGCCTGGAGAGCAGTGACGGTACCTTGCTCAAGTGTACCGCAGGGCAACCTACTGGTGAGGGAATCAAACCCACAATCTTCTGATCCTGTGGCCAAACTCCCTAACCACTAAGCCATCGCTGCCCCAACTAGTTTGAGTTAGAAATCCATACTTTAACATATATCTGCCCATAGCAGTTCCACCTGTTCAACAAGAGGCAGCCAATCAGAATACAGACTGCTTTCATATATCATTATTAAAGACAGCAAAAAGAGCTTGTTTAGAGGAGAAGTTGGAAACTGTTCCTGCAAAATGAATTTGAACTGTTTGGGTACATTAAATCACACGGACGTTGTCAATGCTGTAGAAAATAAACGTGATAAAGGGTGTCCATTAGTGATGGACAGATCATTTGGCTGCTGGAACAGTGAGCAGACAGAGGACAGCCAGTCACACTGCAGTGAGTATTTGTGCAGCAGTGGAGGAGGATGATGAAACACATCCTTACACTCACAGGCAACAAATCACTACTGAACATCTGGAAGTCACGCCAATTTTTTTTCTAATGATGCTTGGCATCAGTGGTGGAAGTGAAATAATTAACTTGTGCAAAAAGGCAGCAGGTTATTGACACTGAGATGGCAAGAATCAAATGGTTTGCACTATTTTTTGACATGCGATTAGCACATGGCTAATAGGCAAGGCCTTTGCTTTCATTGTTGTCTATATTGTTCCACCTATTAACTAGCAAACTTTTACCGACTGACTACGTTTTAAGTTTACATTTACATTTACGGCATTTAGCAGACGCTCTTATCCAGAGCGACTTACATGTCCTAATCACAGGGACAGTCCCCCTGGAGCAATTCAGGGTTAAGGGTCTTGCTCAGGGACCCAGTGGTGGTAGTGCTAGAGGTGGGATTCAAACCTGGGACCTCTGGAACCATAGGCAAGTATCCTACCACTGGACCACCGCCACCCTTGGGGTCGGACTGTGAATGTTCTTTCATCGTACCGCCCCCATCACTGCTCCCCGGGACACTTTCTATAGCTGCTGCATGTATGTATGGGTAAAATGCAATACATTTGATGGTTGAATTTTGCTGTTTGCTGTGCCATCTTTCACGATGATGAAGGTAGTCACTTTCACTTTCACTTACAACAGCATCAGACCCAATGCATTGCAGAGGTAGTGAGACATCACTGAGAGCAGAAAGTGCTAGCGACTCTCAGCCTGCTCAGAAATGGCTGAGTCATACTCTCTCCCTCTGCCCTGCACACACTTTGTTTCACACAATGTCTCACACTCATTCTGCAGTGCCATATATCTCTAACTCTTGCAAGGGAAAGGCTAAAAATAGAGCAGGTAATGCAGCATATCTAGAGGTGTAATGCCCACTATGCTCAAGAATCAGGTCAAAGGCAGTGAACATGCACATGAACTTACTACTAAAGTTGGTGGACGGTAGTTCTTCACCTCAGATATTACCCTACGACTGGTCTTCCTTTCATAACGGTGGAATCATGTACATCCATTTATCTGACAGTGTGCTAGCCAGGTCTTAAAAGAAGACTCATTTCTCCTGGTGTCCAGGTGATTCCAAAGGGTGTATAGGTGAAATTAAAAATGCCCAGGTAGCCCTTCACCCTGAATAACTAAGAAACCGAGTTATAAAGATTTGTCACTGTGAAACTTAGCACAGCACACAGTGAAATGGAACCTGCTTTTAACCCATACGAACACGTGCAGCAGGGGGCAGCCATTTAAGTCACCTGGGGAGGAATGATGGAGATGGAACCTTGCTCAAAGGTACTTCAGGGCAACCTACTGATCTGGGATTCAAACCCATGTCCTTCTGATCCTGGGGCCTAGTACCTAACCACTAGGTCACCACCACCATAAAACATCATTACAAACATGAAACACAATGCATACATCAGGTCCTGTTTATTACTGGAAGAGAGACAAGTAGGAGACTTAAAAATGCCCATTAACATCAAGTAAATTCCCACAAATCATTGAGGAACATGTCACAAGAAGTGATCTAACCCATACGAAACACCATTACCTCAAATTTATATTTACAGCATTTAGCAGGTGCTCTTATCCAGAGCGACTTCCAATTCCTAACTGCAGAGACAGCCACTCTGGAGCAACCTGGGGTTAAGGGTTTTGCTCAGGAACCCAATGGTGGTAGTGCTGAAGGTGGGATTGAAACCTGCAACCTCTTGGTCCATAGACAAGTGTCCTATCACTAGACCACCACCAGCAAATGTAAAATTTCCCTTAACGATAGACTGACAATGCTTATACAATGTAACTGTTGGTGAGACCGATCATAGGTCAAAAGATCTGCCTTCTGCATTCCAAAGGCAACAATCAACAAAACAACACAAGCTTCTGGTTCTTTGGATGCCTCTCTATCAAACAACCACTGCAGGTCATCCCAGGCTGCTCAATTAGATGGTGGAATGTGTTGCTTTTGTTGTCTGAACTGGAATGTGGTCCCGGTACATGTCCGCTCTGCTGCTGCAAACAATCGAAAGATATTTCCTTTTTTTCGGCTACAGGCTCCCAGCAGGACATTTTAATGACATAACTGAGGCCATTCTCATGGCTCCGTGTCCAAGTTTACCACTTCCCTGTCTTTGTTGTGCTCTGAGAAGTGAGGCGGGGGGGGGTCTGCAGTTGAGCACAACAGAAGGAACACAGTACTGAAGCAAGCAAAAACACAGCAGCTATTTTCTCATGAGAGAGGAGTGAGGGGAGCTTGTATTGTTAACACCACAAGGATCTGAACACTTAGGGGTCCGATTAAGGGTTTTATACAATCGTGGAATGTGCAACACAGTTCAGCTGTAAAACTTATACTCGGTCTGAGACATTCTGCTTCTGCTCGAGAGAATGATTCAGCTGAAATCAACACTTGCATGTGAGACTAAACATTATAAAAAGTCAACAGTCAGCTGAGCATGGATACAATTTTTTCAACATAGAAACACGGCCAAAAACTTGATATTCTTAAACTAGTGTCCTTGCAGACACAAAGCTGGCGTCAGCAAGTTCTTCTTCTCCTCTGCATCTTGCTCATTCACACCAACCACTTGCATGTCCTCTTTCACAACATCCATCAAACTCCTCATTGGCCTTCTCTTTTTCCTTCTCCCAATATAATCTTCGTCTATCTGGGCATGTCCAAACCAGCCCAATCCTGTTTCTCTAACTTCCTCTCCAAAACATTTGACCCGAGCTGTACCTCTAATATACTCATTCTTAAGCCTGTTCATCCTCATCACTCCAAGTGAAAATAAATGGGAAAATAAATTTACTTACAAGTGAACACCAAAAAAATGAATCTCTATGTGAGCGGAGTTGGGATGCAACAATCCGTGGACTTTTTGCATGACCCTGAGAACAGATTTGTGGCCTGGATAAATTATAAAAAAAAAAATTTATCAATCCTAATTACAGAAGGCCTTAAAAAACCTTGTACAGCAACTCCTTAATAATTTTTGGATGAGAAGTCTTTTGAATCTTTGAATCTGAATCTTTGAAATTGATTTTTTGTGTAAAAATATCTTCAAGTATCTCATTATTTGTTTTAACTTCTTTTTCTTCTTTCTTTGTCTTTTGGCTGCGCCCGTTTTGGGGTCGCCACAGCAGATCAACTGTGATCCATTTCTTCCGGTCCTCTGGATCTTCCTCCATCAAACCGACCATGGTCCTCTCTCACCACGTCCATAAACCTCTTCTTTGGTCTTCCTCTTTTCCTCTTTCCTGGCAGCTCCATCTTCAATATTCTCCTCCCAATATAATCCTCATCCCTCCTCTGGACATGTCCAAACCAAAGCAACCTTGCCTCTCTACCTTTGTCTCAAAAACATCTAACCTCAGCTGTCCCTCTAATATACTCATTTCTTTCTCATGTATTCTGTCATTGTCCTATTCACTTTCATTCCTCTCTAGAGCATATCTCCATCCCCCCAGGTTCTTATCCAGCTACTCTCACTACAGATCACAAAATCATCAGCAAACTTCATTGTTCACAGGGACTCCTGTCTAACCTCGTCCGTCAACCTGTCCATTACTATTGCAAACAAGAATGGGCTCAGCGCTGATCCCTGATGTAATCCAACCTCTACCTTAAAAGCATCCGTCACTCCCATTGCAGACACCCTGTCATTTGCTTTCTCCAAGTCCACAAAGGCACAATGCAACTCCTTTTGACCTTCTCTGCATTTCTCAATCAACACCATCAGAACAAACATTGCATCTGTAGCGCTCTTTGTTGGCATGAAACCAGACTGCTGTTCACTAATCCTCACTAAACCTAGCTTTCCCAGAACGTCATGCTGTGGCTGATTAACTTTATCCCTCTATAGGTACTACGGCTCTCTGCATCACCCTTATTCTTGAAATTTTTTTGGTTTGTTTTTACTTTCACCCTAAATCTCCAATACAGTATCAACCTAATATCCTTGACGTTGTACTTGTATTTTAAGGTATGTTAACACACTGGTAACAAAAGCATAAGAAAACAGATCATTTAGGCAGAAGGAGACTTACAGTCCAAAAAATGTAATGAGTTCCATTCGATCCTCCACTAAACCCAGGGCAGATTTAGATGCAAGCAATGGACAGATCCATGCTTGAGTGTGAGGTCTGTGTACAAAAGCAGATTGTTGTTCTCACTGAAAGTGGACATTAGCTGGGTCTGGCCAATGAAAACAGATAATGTTCATTGCCAGAGTAATCCTATGTCCTCACCTCCGAGGGCATCAAGCGTCTAAACAAGCAGCCCTACATGGCAGGTTTCAGGGATAGATCTCACTCTTGTTTATGATGGCCTACATCTAAACATCTACAAGACTCATGCAACAAGTTAGTTCTCACTCAAAATGTTGGTCAACTCAAGTTGCCGTGTTTACTTTCTGCTTATAGAGGTTGCATAATCCTGTAGAGGGTCTTAGACAGGAAACACATACAGCACCATGCTTCATGGCTGCAGGCCAAGCACTTTAGTGTGACGAGTGGCTGCTAATCTCCATTCTGTTCAGTGGTACTGAGAGAGCAGTGACTCTGTATGTGACCTAAAACCTCAGTTTGAGAAACAAGTCTTCATCCTTGAAATTATTGTAGGTGAACTTCAGGACATGCTAATGATAGTGATGCATGGATATAAAGCTGTGTTTTTTATTGCTGCATACTGCAATTGGGATGTGACTTCTCAAATATGAAAATATGCCATAAATAATAGACTTTTGTGGGTCCTGGGCTTGATTTGAAGATGTTCTCCCCGTATCTGCATGGGTTTTCTCCCCTCACCCAAAGACTTGCATGGCAGGTGGATTGAAGATGCTAAATTGCCACCAAGGTGTGAGTGTGTTTGAGTGTTTGCCTGTGTGTCTGCCCTGTGAGGGACTGGCAACCTGTCAAGAGTTTCCCTGTCTTTTGCTTAGTGAGTGCTGGGATAGACTCCGTCAACCACTGTGACCCAAATTAGGATAAGCGGCTATGAAAATGAGTGAGAGAATGAGATTAAAAACTCTTAGACTTGTTGGATTACATGGATACCTTGGGTCATCAAAACACCCTCATCATATCTCTGGGACTCAATATACTAACCTCCAGTTCATATACACCAGCCAGTGGCTGGGGTGCAAAGCCATGGCATCACCAGAGATAGACAGTTGGTCCATCCAGTGGCCCACCCTCTTTCTCCAGTGAGCTTTCCTGTAAACTCTGATTTATGGCAATAGCTCAGAGAGAATTGGATGAATTTACTAAATGAGTCCATAGCTCCACTACTGAGTTTTTGCACTGCACCACTACTCTTATTTTTAAACATGCTACTAAATTCAGATCTGCTGAGAGTAATCAAAGCTAAGAGAGTGCATTATTGACTGAGGCTTCCAGAGATTTCTCACTCACCTCAATTTAACTGTCTTCTGCAAAGTGGTCAGTTTAGTTTCAGAGAAGGTAAGAATTCACCAGATATGAAAGAATATCTTATATACAAAGGCCCTTCGAAGTCCACATTCATCACCTGCCATTTCCATTCCTTCACACAAGGCAATCTCAGACCAGAATGTTCTCTTCCTTGGTTCCCAGTTGGTGGAATGAGCTCTCTTAACACCTCTAACAATCTAATGCACTTCACTATTCACTGCTTTTACAGCTTATGTCCTGCACTTTCCAAATAATTTGCCTTTAAGTGCCTTTAAGTATGTCCTGTGTCCAAGTGAGGTATTGTGTCTAGAGGAGAAAATGAAATGAAATTTTGGAGAAATGGATTTTGTGAATTTTTGTGTACGTGTACAGTACTGTGCAAAAGTTTTAGGCAGGTGTGGAAAAAATACTGTAAACAAAAAATGCTTTCAGAAATATAAATAATGATTGTTTATTTTTATCAATTTACAAAATGCAAAGTGAGCGAACAAAAAAAAAATCTAAATCAAATCAATATTTGGTGTTTCTACCTTTTGCCTTCAAACCAGCATCAGTTCTTCTGGCCCCCACAGAGCCCTAATCTCAACATCATCCAGTGTGTCTGGATCACATGAAGAGACAGAAGGATGTGAGGAAGCCTACATCCACAGAAGATCTGTGCTTAGTTCTCCAAGATATCTGGAACAACCTACCAGCCGAGTTCCTTCAAAAACTATGTGCAAGTGTACCTAGAAGAATTGATGCTGTTTTGAAGACAAAGGGTGGTCACACCAAATATTGATTTGATTTAGATTTCTCTTTTGTTCATTCACTGCATTTAGTTGAGTGATGAAAATAACTGATTAACACTTCCATTTCTGAAAGCATTCTTCACATGTTCTTCTCTCAAATGCATCAAAAAGGATAAATGGTTTGTAACCCTTGTTTTGTTTTTGTCACTCTCAGCTGAACACAAATATGTAATATTAAGCACTATGTCTTCAATGCAGTTCTGTAGGTTCTATGCAGTTCTGTGGATGCTAATTAAAGATACAGAGTTTCCAGATGTTTTTACTTAATTTTACTGTCTGGATGAAGCATGAATTGATTTCATGGCAAGTTTAAGTTTTGTAATTGAAGGAAACCCCATTGTTTTGAGCAATTATGGAAAATGATGCATGAACATCACAACACGACTGTGAAACCCTGCAATACTTACAGATATTTGAGATTATTCTCATGCTAAGCAATGCATCTTAGAATCATCCAATCTGAAGACTCTTCTATTTCTGAGTCTGACGATCAGCAGGATTCCTAAAGTTCAGCCAAAGGTTTAACAGAGACTCCATCTCAAATTCAAATCACAACATGAGACACACACAGACACACATACACACACATACACACACACACACACACACACACATCCACACACTGTGGCACCTCCTATCTGTCTTAGAATAAATGGCAGTGAAACCCATCCAAGTGTTCCCTTTGACAGAACCGGGGCGGCTGCAGACAAGCATTTGGCAAATTAATGAGGTGAGAAATTAAAAAAAGAATGAAAAAAAGCTTTGTTTATTTAATTTTTTTTGTTTGAGTTTTAAACAGTATATACAATTTTTTATACATTGATTAAAAAAAAATCTGATGTAGTCAAAGTAGTAATTAATACATTTCAAAAGACTATTTATTTATTTCAGTATTTCTCCTAAAATAGACACACACACACACACAAATGCACACACACACAAACACACACATATATGTATGCATGTATGTAAATTTGTGAATATATTAATGCATATATTTATGTATTTAATTGCTTTACAACCTCTTTATTTTCTTGTTTATTTTAGCATTTTAGCTAACATTTTACTTGTTCATTTACACATTTCTTCCATATATTTAAATCTAGAATGCTTATTCTTGTTTCCATTTAGCATTTTTTATATTTCCTTTAATGTTACTTAATGTTAATGTTTAATTAATTCATTTATTCATAATTTTATCATCTTTCATTCTGCCAGTGTCACACAGTACAGTCAGTATACCAGGATGTATAAGAGAATATGAGAGTCACACTGCGCAACCGCATGCTGTAGTTTATGCTCTGCTCAACATTGTGAACATTTAGCCTCTTATTAAAAATTAAGCTTCTAGAATACATGCATTAAATCAACAGGTATTTCAAGCACACTTCTCCCAAACTTTACCAGTAAGTGTGCTGAGCTTTCTGTCCTGTATGCTTTTCAGGCTTTGTTCAGGACCTTCTTCTGCTGCAGCTGAATAATGGATGCTCTGTGACTATGAGTATGAAGGCAGAGGTTTTAAAGAGGCCAGAGGAGTCAAGAGAGCTCCCAAGTGATGAAGGGAGCAGAGCAGGATGTGGCAAGAGACTTTCTGCTCTACTTTCTGCTTTTACATGCAGCCTCGTCTGCAGACATCATGGCAAACAGAGGAGATAAAAGATTCAGACACAGCATCATAAAGCAATAAGCTTTTATAAAATAGGAAAAAAATAGCAAAAAAAAAATAGTAAACAGTTGAAATTCAACACCATGCAACATGCTATGTTACTAGTAAGTTGTAGTTGCTGAGCAAAAAAACTATATTTCCAAATACAACAAGCATGTTATAATAGGTTAAAGAAAACTCAGCCAATCAGATTTTAGCAATGTATTTATCTGTTTAATATTCCATCTTAGACACATTTGACAGCTATTACTTATACTTATATAATACTAATTACCTTCATTTTCTTTTATTTCAATTGCTAACTTATATCCCTTTCATTTCTTATATTATTATAATATACTGTTATATTATCTAATATACTGAGTGGTTGGAACCCATTTTCTATACACCTTGTATCTTTATGCACTTTACAGCCTGTCACAATAAAACATTTGTTCCCATTTCTTAAATTGTAGGCTGTTCTCCATATATGTTGCAATACTGTGTTAAAAGATGTTTAACTGTGAATGTGTTCTTTTCTTTCTTGTTTTATGTGATAAATAACAATAAAATCTTTTTTTATAATGTAAAAAAAATATTTCATGTGATGAGTACAAAAGAATCATTACTGCTGCATAGATGCAACATACTGAAATGTTGAAAATATCCAAACATTTTAAATAACTGATCATCTTAACTGTTTTGTGGGCAGTTAAAAAAAAATGTAAATGGAGCTGAAGAATGAATGATCTCTCTTGCTATTCCACAGATGCACCACAGGTCTCCTCAGCTCAGCTTCATTGCCACTTCAATTGTTGTGGAATAGTTGAAACTTGCCACTGTACAAAGCATGCAATTTAGCTTTTTGATGTTTTATGGGCCTTTGATTTTTTACTGTTAGTTGAGCCCCTTAGACGACATATTGCTAACTACTAAGTGATGATACAACCTTAGAGCTCTTTGGTGATATCAAGTAGTCAACACTTATCTCTGCAAGACAGTACAAAGCTCTGATGAATGGCATGAGCAAAAAATGTGTTTGAAGATTAAAGGCTCCAGTTGCAGCCAATCAAATGTTCACTGAGGGGTTGTTTTCAATCTCCTGAGAGCAGTTATTCCTGAATCACTACAGTATTTTTCTCTTCATGTGGAAATAAAAGAAGATCCTCTTTTCCATGGATCTTCCTCTAGTCTTATTAGCCATGTTCTGCTCCATTAAAGTGAAAGTGACTGTTCTTGTCATTGTGAGTACACACAACTCAGCGAACCACAACGAAATTGGTTCTCTGCATTTAACCCATGCACAAACACACACCGTGCAGCAGGGGGCAGCTACAAAAGCGTCCAGGGAGCAGCGACGAGGACAATACCTTGCTCAAGGGTACCTCAGGGCAACCTACTGATAAGGGGTTTGAACCCACAATCTTCCCATCCTGTGGCCAACTCCCTAACCACTAGGACACCCCTGCCCCCCACAGCTGAGTCTTGTGGTCTTGCTCAAAGCCATTGAGAAGTAATAGTGAAGTGAAAGTGACTATTTGTCAGTGTGAGACAAAACAGCACACAGTGAACCACAACAAAGGGCATCCCCTGCATTTAACCCACACATTCTCCATGCAGAAGTGGGCAGGCTTGTCCAGCGCCCGGGGATCAGCGATGGATACAGTACCTTGCTCAAAGGTACATCAGGGCAACCTACTTGTCTGGGATTCATACCCACCTCAGACCTCCCAATCCTTGACCAATAGAGGAACTCCTACTCCAGTCCATAGAAACAGATATCTTGCAAATAAAGCAGGCATAAAGATATAAGGCTACTACACACTCCTCATTCACTCACTCTTTTTCTTAGCTGCAGGCAAGGAAACACCCTGGACAGGTCGCCAGTCCATCACAGGGCAGACAGACACACTCACATCTATGGGCAATTTAGCATCTCAAATCCACCTTGACTTGCATGTCTTTGGACGGTGGAAGGAAACTGCAGCTCCTGGAGGAAACCCATGCGGACAGAGGGTGAACATGAACACCGTCCCGTCTGGGAATCAAACCCAGGAAATTCTCACAGTGAGGCAATAGCGCTACCCACTGTACCACCGTGCCGTCCACTGCTACACACTTATCTGTGGTAAACTTAAGAACATGGCTGCATTCTAAAATCAGTGAATAGAGGATTAAAATGTGGCAAATATTCTAGGGACATTATTTTATAATTTGTAATGTCAGCGGGTACAAGATTTTGTGGATTATTGTGGATTATGTCCTAAACATCATGAATCCTTTTCAGATAGCCATTTCCCAACCAGTTGCTGCCCCTAAGAATTAAACAGACTGTACTGCTTATGGAACTTTGAAGTATGATATATGTAAATGAACTCTTGTGATTATGTGCCCTTTATTGTCGAATTTTTTAATTATTAAATTGCTGAAGGCTGAACAGGCAGATACATGGAAAGTTGGAGATTCAAATCTTAAAAAAACATTTTCCATATACTTTATGAACTGCACAAGCCTGGGAGGGATCCACATATTACATGTTGCAAGATATGTTTTTTACTGCCTGTTGCCTCAAAGGGAGTTTCCGGGTTTGATTCCCAGCCAGGGCAGTCTGGATCTTTCCTTTGTTCCCACCATGCCTGACTGGGTGTCCTCCAGGTGTTCCAGTTTCCTCACATATTCCAAAGACAAGAACGTCAGGTGAACTTGAGATGCTAAAATGCCAGAGGGTGTGACTTCGTGTGAGAGAGTATGTTTAAAAAATAAAAGGAGCAGCGGTGGCCTAGTGGTTAGGAAGTTGACCTTAAAATCAGAAGGTTGTGCATTCAAATCCCAGGCCAGTAGGATGTCCTGAGGTAAGATACCGTTCCCGTCACTGCTCCCTTGGCACTTTCAACAGCTGCCCCCTGCTACACGTATGTATGGGTAAAACGCAGAGGTGTAATTAGGTTGTGGTTCACTGTGTGCTGTGCTGTGTGCTCACAATGACAAGAAAAGTCACTTTCACTTTGTGTGTGCGTGTGTGCCATGACATAGGTTGTCAGCCTGTTCAGGGTGTTTCTCAGCCTTTCTCCTTATGAGCTTTGGGAAAGGCTCTCGCACCCCAAAGCCTTGGTCAGAATAAGCGGCACAGATGATGGATGGATGGATGATATATGCCTTTAAATAAAGCTACTATTCCTAGACAGTAAAAATTCCAAACGTTTTTGTTACAGCTCTCAATTCTCATTTAAGCCCCTTTAAATCATCCAATAAAATGTCTATGTCGAGTATTTGCATGTCACATCTGTATGCACAGCTGAAAAGACATGGAAACTATGGGAGTTTAAAGCAACAAAACACATTACATTTGACAGGACAGAATAAAAAATGTTCTTCCTTGCAAGCTGGAGGGTGATTTAATGTCAGAAAATCATGGAAAATTCATTACCAGCTCAGCAACACTAAAATACACCAACGCAAATAGGGTCAACAGCCTACAAACAAGAAACAGCCTTTTTATTTGAATAGTTACAAGAATCTTTCTGCATTTACCTTTTAAAATATCAACTATTGAATCAGCAGACAAAAAAATAGGGACCAATGTGAGGTTTATAGTCTGATGCCCATATTTATTATTTTTCATGTACATGTCTGCTGAGGCTGATGCATTGAGGCAGGGAAAGAATTACGAGGCAAGGAAGAAAGAATTTAAGTATTCCAGCTGCACTAGGCATTATTCCAGATCACAATCTTCTTCTTCTTTCGGTTCTTAGGGGTCGTCACAGCAGATAATCCGTTTCCATTTCTTCTTGTATTCTGCATCTTCCTCATTCATACAGACCAACCTGCATGTCCTCTCGCTCCACGTCCATAAACCTCCTCTTTGCTCTTCATCTTATCTTCCTAGGGTGCTCCGTCTTCAACATCCTCCTCCCAATATAATCCTCATCTCTCATCTGGGCATGTCCAAACCAACACGAACTTGCTTCTCTAACTTTGTCTCCAAAACGTCTAACCTGAGCTGTCCCTCCAATATACTCATTTCTAATCCTGTCCGTGCTTTCCAGATCACAATAAATGCATTAAATATTATTAAATACCAGTTTGAAACATTGCTCAAACCTCAGCATCTGTCTAATGCTTGATATGGTTCTAATTTCATTGTGCGTCAATAATAGAATTTAAAAATTCTTATAATGGAGCATTTGCATGCTATTTAGAGATGGCAGATCAGCAAAGATGCGTTTCAGGATTGGGTAGTTATTGGCAGAAAATTCTGGATCAAATTTTGGCAGAAAAACTGGAATGAATCTGACCCAAACCTGTGACATATTTAGCCTGAAGTGGAATGCACTCACACTGTTTTACGTCAGGTAGTTGGCTGTGAACTTTGTCCTGTAGACAGTTAAAGGATCACTGCCTACGGTTAAATGCTCATCTTGCAAGAACAGTTTCACATTTGTACAGTTTTCCTCACCCCAAGTGTTTCTGAAAATCCATTCTCAAAGCTTCTCCAATCACAACTAGCTATTCATTAAGGTGGCACAGGGATGATAAAGTTAGGACACAACATTACTGACTAAAGTGAGCTAAAAATTTGACCATTTCAGCAAACAGCAGGTCAATTTAATATCCCATAGTAGGTCATACTGAGTCGTAAACTAGATTAACAGTCGTGCAACACTGTAATGAAGAGCTAGCTGGTGTCAATATGAGTTTAAGGATGTATTTGGTGAAAAGATTTCTAATTCTTGTTATCACTGTAAGCTTGGATCCACAGCCCTATAGTACAAAATAAAATTCCGACACCAAAATGCAGTGGCTAATTCTGGGAGGGTGTGTAAAACTGTAAAAATACTCCTCTGTAATTGTGAAAAGTGAAAAGCTTTCATTTAAAAAAATGTCATATTAAAGTTTGGATGTTTTTAAAGAAAAACTCAGATTAGTAGAAGTTTCAGTCCATAATCGAGCTTTCAATATCAGTGATATAACAGAAAAAGTGTTGTGCAATCATAAACTATGGTCAGTGTAATTAATATATAACCTTAAATAGCCTTATAATAATGAAACAGTAAGCTTTAGTTTCTAATGCTTCTAAAAACATGACAGCAATTCTTGACTGAAGCCTCAGTTCCTTGGAAGTATTTTTTTCCCAAAGAGCCACACAAGCAATACCATCAAATACAGTTTCACTATTGTGTAACATTTTATTTGGAAGGCAGCCTAGCTGGCTATCTGGCACAAATAATAGTTCAGTTACTGTGTTCATACACAGAGTCAAGCGACGCTTTAGCAACAGGGTTCCAGAAAACACCAGCAATCCATGTCACTGCACTCAATTAGCATGATTTATAGTCATCGTTTACAACATTGGCAGCCCAGTGAGAAAAACGTATCAGTGCTGTAAATCTCAAGCTATTTAAAGTGGTCACCACCTGCCATTGTCTTGTGCCATGGGACCAATACCATTCTCCCTACATCAAACCAAAGCCACTGGCGTTTAGTCAGTTCTAGCCGTTTCCTATATGTATACTTTCAGACTGACACTAAAGTCTCCTGCACAGTTGGTTTGTGATCATTGAGAATACACAGAAACACCCACACAAAGACAAAAATTCATACCAGCGCGAGTGCAATCAAAGCAGCCGAAATAATGTCAGTTCCAAACGTCTCAGCATTTTCTGTTTACTTACCTACAAATCCTTCAGCTGCATTCAATCCATCAACACCAGAAGCACATTTTACACACAAAGAATTTACATCCCAGGAGAATCTCAGATTTACATCAACCATGAGATGCTGATGAGAAATGCAGACAACAACATGGATTGCGCAGAAGAAAGACAGAATGGCAGGGAAAGAGAGAGAGAGCACGAGAGAGAAAGGGAGCGAGAGAGTCCAAGAGCTCCATAAATAATCCAGTGCAATACTGCTGAGAAGTCAGCCTCACACTGAAAGTGCAGAAGTTGTGGAGCGGGACACCACCACTCATTTTCACTTTCGGTGTATCATTGTTTTTGCCTACTAAGGATGAGTGATATGATCAAAATCTTTTATTATTTGCTCTTACTATAATATGGCAATATTATAGTAAGAGCAATAGTAAAGCAATAGTATAGTCCCCCTGGAGCAACTCAGCGTACCTGAGCAAGGGTCTCAAATGGTAGTAGTGCTAGAGGTGGGATTCGAACCTGCGACCTCTTGGTCCCTAGAAAAGTAACCTACCACTAGACCACCACATAGAATTTCATCACAGAGCTCTATTCAAACATATATTCAAAATATTTGGATAGTGAGCACTTCTACCCGTTGTTCTGGTTAGTGCTGCTATGAGTGAATGGCTAGACAACATCCCCATTCAGAGAACAAAAGGCACACATTGCCCCTTACTGTTACAGAGTAATACTGCTCTTGCTTTGTGTTTGTGAAGGGTTGCCATGGCAACGTAGTGGATGGTGCAGTCGCAACACAGTGAGAAGGTCCTGGGTTTGATTCGCAGGTGGTCCTCATTAGTATTGTGGACAGTATCTCTGCCTGGCACGTGGAAGACCAAGGGGTGCCTGCATGCATTTGGGGCAGCAGTGGCCTAGTGATTAGGGAGTTGGCCAAAGGATCGGAAGATTGTGGGTTCAAACCCCCTACCACGAACAAGTTACTGTCCCTGTCACTGCTCCCTGTGCACTTTCATAGCTGCTGCATGTTGTGTGTTTGTGTGCATGGGTTAAATGCAGAGGTCCAATTTCATTGTGGTGTGACAATGACAAAAAATAGTCACTTTCACTTTCAGGTGGGTGGTCCCACCCTGTTTCCTCCCACCGTCCAAAGACCAGCACCACCCAAGAAAATGAGTGAGTGAGTGTCTATGACAATATATAAAAAGTCTAGCCTAGGAACAAATTATCATCGTTAAAAAACACTAACAATCATAATGCATACCAAAAGCTCTATTAAATACCACGTGGTTACAAGTCACTTTTTCCTTGACTTTCCATGAAACACTATAATGGACATCCTAGTAGTGATTCAGTATTCGAACACTGGAAGCTTGAAGGCTTCATTGAGTATTACGGATATTAAGTATTACGGGTCAACAGTTCTCGCTCAGGCTTGGCCAATAAGCTTATACGTTTTTGGACAGAGTTCCCTACACTATTTGATTAGACTGTATACAATTGTAATTTAATGATCAAAAATCACATCAAAATCTATTCAATGTTGGTGGAATGTAATCGCGTAGCCAGGGATCTTGTGCTCAACTTTATAAGACATAAACAAAACACCAAAAAATGACTGAGGGTCTGCTCTGATTCACTGGGGCTTATAAAACCGCTTTAGATTCCTTCAAAAGATTCAGCATAGAAAATGCATTTAATTAACATTTAACAAATGATTAATGTGCATGTATGTATGTGTGGATTTGTAGTGAACATTTTACCATCTTATCATGATGAGCTCACCAGCTTGTGGGCGGAGCTTCCTGCATTGTCTAACCGGCTCTATAACAAGAGTTGCCATGCAAAGAAAGTCTAGGAAAGGGAGAAAGCTGAGTTCTAAATGGAAAGGGTTTATGTAAGTGCTTCCTGAACCTCCTGGCACCTCATGCCTCTGCAATGTCCCACACTATCCTGCAAACAGCCACAGACAGCATCACTGGAGAACCACCTACATCTCCTCACACCAACACACACAGCACAGAGAAACCACCTGCAGCCATTGTTCTGACAACTGTTTGTCACTCTTCCAGATTCCATACATGCACACACACATGTACACGCACACACACACACACACACACACACACATGTACACGCACACACACACACACACACACACACACACACACACACACACTCATAGCCATACGCTCATAGTGATTGATGCAATAACCAGACATTGGCAGTAAGAAGAACAGTACCATCAGTAGCAGATACAAATGATAGAAAGTGTTTTGTTCTTTTCTACACACACACACACACACACACACAGTGAGCATCACCAGTGTTCTCAGCAACCACTCACATCTTACATAACCCCACACTTACAGCTTACTCAGCCTCATTGCGATGCAAAGATAACCAGCCCAAATGAAACCACAGCAAAAGTCTGCTTGGTTTCTTCCATAGAATGGCCCACCTGAGTGTGGGTCACACACCCGAAAATACTCTTCATCAACGGTGATAAAGGTTCTGGACTGCTGGCAAAGTACTTTTGAAGTGAAAGTGACTATTCACACACTAAACCACAATGAAATGCATTCTCTTCATTTAACCCAAAGACAAGCATGCAGAGGTATGCAGCCATATCGAACTCCCGGGGAGCAGTGATGGGGATGCTATCTGGCTCAAGGGTACCTCAGGGCAATCTACTGGTCTGGGAATCAAACCCATGACCTTACGGTTCTGAGGCCTTTAATCAGGCCTCATCCCTAACCACAAAAAGATCTGCAAGTTCCTTGTTAAGTTTAAGTTGCAAATGAAGCATTCCATTTCACTGCCATCGTAAACCTGGATTGTTAATTTAAAGCCAGTAAATGAAAACACGTGTCATGGTTTGGGGCATTCTGCCCTGACTGGGCTCACCTCGTTATGACGTAAGGTGTGCCTCACTGGCTCAACAGTATAAAGATCCCAATGAGGCAGAGCAGAGAGTCTGTCATTCTGGCTTCCTGTTCGGTTCACTTATGTGTCTAACACATTTAGTTCAGTGCTTGTGTGAGTGCACGTTCATGTCTATGTTTAATAAAGCCTGGTCCAACCCACCAACCCGTCACAGAAACGACCGACTTGATCACGGATGCAGTGAGCCGGGAGCTGGTTTATCGTTTGTTCAAGAGCTCAGTGTCAGGGTGGATGAGGAGAAGCAGGAGGGCTGGGGCAAGCCAACGCTCCAGCTGTATGATGACTGGAAGTTCGCTGACCCGGCCAAGTTTGTCTCCAGAGTCCTGGAGGTAAAAGAGCGGATTTGCTCTCCACCTTACAACATGACTTAACACTAACAAAGCAGAAAAAATGAAGCACTTCTGTTTAAAGAAAATATTCACCAGATTACAGTCATCAATATCAATCATTTTTTGGCCTAAGGAAATTTCTGCTTGTGTACTGATTAGGTTTTTTTAAGCAAAACTTTGTGCTGAACCCTGAAACAAACCACAAACGCTACTGAGATGCTTGTTCTGGGAAAAATCATTAATCATTAATCATTAATCAAATCTTTTTCTCATAAAATGTTAAGGTATGATGATTCGACCAAACATGATTCGATCGAGTGCTGAAATCAACTCCTGACACTGAGATGAGAACATGAAATGCAAGTTAAGTTCAGCTGCTTTTTTCTAATTTTCTCATCATATGCTGGAAGCCCAAAACTTCACCCCAGAACTGGAATGCCAAAAAAATTTTTGGCTTCTGTTTTTCATTTGGTGTACTTTCCTCTCCTATTTCGTTCTCTCTCTCTCTCTCTCTCTCTCTCTCTCTCTCTCTGTCTGTCTGTCAGATACACACAAACCTACTTGTTCACTTTCAGTTGAGTGAAATTCACAGTGGCAAGTAAAAAAAGAACAGATGGGAGATACGCTTTGATGATGAAGGGCTTTTAGAATAACACAGAAACATTTCAGCAGCTCCGGTGCTGCAAGGTCAAAAGGTCAAACCTCCATACTGACATTCCTGCAGATCCAGGAGATTAAATTACACCATTAGATTGACTGAAGGCTTGTCCGAAACAGGTGTTACAACGTTAAAATAACCCCTCTTCACTAAAGTCCTTCCCCATTAAAGCTGAAGAGAGGTGGGTGTGAGCAGAGGTGGTAATTAACAGAGAATTAATAATTAGTTACTGCACTTAAGTACAGTTTTAATGCATTTGAGGGGAAACATCCAATATTTGTTTTTGGCATCAATGCACATCTTCATAACATCAAGACTGATATCAAGCTAAATGGACAAAAACAGAAAAGACAATAATGTGGAAGCTACTGGTGCAGATCACACATGATGTGCATGAGGCTCACTTTCCTTTTCAAAGAAATAGCTGGAAGAAATTCAGATAGCTACCTTTTCACCTCACATTTTGATACATTTTAGAGCCTATACTTTAAACTTTTAAAGTGTAAAAAGGAAAAAGGAAGTGAAACTGACTACTTGTCACTGTAAAGACAGCACAGCACACAGTGAACCGTAACAAAAATCCCATCATATATCCCATCATATATCTGGTGTGCCGGGAGCAGTGTTTGTCTCAAGGGTACCTCGGGGTAACCTAGTGGTCCGGGTTCCACGGCCTGATCATGGAGCCTAGTCCCTAATCACTAGGCCACCACTGCCCTCAAAGAAAATCTGGCTGAAAAAGGTGGGATTCCAGTGCTTTTACTAGAGTCTTACAAGTTAACTTCTACATAAGTACAGTTTTTACAATCACTAATAACATATTTCCATCATACAGGCCCTTCAAAATACAAAGAGCATCAAACATTTCTCTATAACGCTAATCTAGGTGATATCAAACCCAGTTTTCACAACTCAATACAACATTTCAACAGCTGCTGGTCATCACTGGTCCACAATTCTTACACCAGTGCATCCCTTGCATCCTTCAGCCGAAACAGTGCACAGTTCACTCAATGCCTTTCAACAAACATCCACAGACCACCCTGTGGTCCAGACCGCTCACCTTGCTCTATCTTACCATCAACACACACGCTTAAACACACGGACATCCATCCAGTCCGTAACACACAGCTGTCCAAACATCCAGAGAGTGTGCACAGTTGAATTAGCATGGATTAACGTGAGAACGTTCTACTACAGCGGCAAGAGTTAGATAACACACACACGCGCACACACTCGGATTTTCGCACTTCAGAGACGTGTGATAGAGATTGTTTAGGCACCAGAAGAAGCACTTTAAGTGTGACTTCACCAAGCTGTGGGTGGTTATATGTGCTGATTAGTTAAAGCCATGGTTTATTTCTGCCTGGTACAGACAGTGAGAGTTGCATGTAATGGAAGCAGAGAAGGGGTCAGTATTATTGACAACCCCTGGAGAGTTTGTGCATGTGTGTGTGTGTGCAAGCGTCCGTGTGTGTGTGTGTGCAAGCGTCCGTGTGCTACACATTTAGCTCCAGGTGAAAACATGTCACAGAAAAGATGTTCAATCATGCGTCACATGTTGAATGTACAGGAACCGGGTCAGATAATGAATCCATGAACTAAATTGATTGTAAAATCCATGATTTGTTGGAATCATTTGGACTATATTGTATTTTTAAGAAGTTAGACTGGGCTCACTGTTCCACTTCCTGGAAATCTGTAATAAACAAACTGAAGAATGTAGAAGTCATTAGCATTTCTGAGATGCCTGTGTCTGATCCAGTATGAAGCACATACACAAGCTATGGTGCTTTTAATAGAGTTTCATTTCAAACCTTTTCAATGCATAAGCATTGTATGTTTATGTTATTCCTGTAATGGCTTAAGAGGGAATCTGTACTTCATTGAATTTAAAGTCTACATAAGTCAATACGAGTTGGACAAAAATGAGAGAATGGGATTGGTGTTAACACTCTTTCTCTGTTAAGGGGGAAAGTCCAAACATTCAGAGCCAATAGGAATCTTGGAAATGCCCCATGCATGTCTCACTCATTGTGGAAATACCTGATGCAAAATCTAATGCAATTTAAAATCTCAGGACATGCTGAGCAGGAAGGAGCACTTATACCTCCACCAAAGATTTTCCAAATGTGTGTACCTGTTAGTAAGCAGTGAGTGGAAATGAGTAAAATGAACTTCAAATGAGTAAAATAGTAAAAAGTTTGAAACATAATAATATTTAAGCTATTGATTCATTTGACTTTTTTAATATATCTAAATGAGCTAATTTAGTTTAATTAAATTTCATGTTAATGAAGGGAATGGAAACTTTAGTGAGGAATTTGGTGCAGTTGTTGCCTGGCAACATTCCTACTGAATCGAAAAAAGAACTCATTGATGTCTTGAGCAATGATGAATAAAAATGAAACTAAAACCGAACAAGTTTAACAAACTCCAGACCAGAACGAGATGAGAGTTTTGCTTTGGGGGTTGCATCTGCGGATGTTCCGTGGAACCTTCATTACACTGTACTTTTGGGAACTACTTTATTTTCAGTGGTCAACATGTTACAGACATCTAAGCAGAGCAAACCCTTTTCTATCAAAGTCACAGCATTCAAAAGACTCAGCTATGGGGATTGAAGATGGAAGAGGATTCCAGCTCTACTAACAGGGGGTGGGTCTGGCAGAAGGGGCCTCAGGGAAGAAATTTTTGAATACTTCTGTGCTGCACCATGCCAACTAATAATCCAGAGACGAAGGTTCCTGTTATCATTGTCTTTTTCCGTTGAACACACACCCTGTCTTGACAAGTATTAAATAAATCATTGGATTGAGAAGACCTCCTTGCACCGCAAATTATTTATGGCACACTTGTTGAGACAAGCTGTGTGTACATTAGAAATGGTAACACTACCCTTATGGTCTTTAGATTGTGTGTATAATTGTGGGTTAAATCTCTGCCCTTTGGGGTTTGATTCCCCATTTCATCCCCCACCATAAGATTAGACCATCATCCCCCACCATAAGAGTCTCTGGGAAAAATACATTACTAAACAAATGACACTAAAACAGCTTTGTTTAAAACTCATGAAATTACAAGTTATTAAATTAGGATACCGGACTTAATGAACTGTAGTTACTGCATATGTTTGACTGCACTGGCTTTTCTACTGTATATTGGCTGTAAATCACCCGTTGTTACAGTAGTCCTATATGTTGTTAATGTGCTATTACACGGTTATAACAGGCATTTATTTAAAGTGGAACTAGTGTTTGAAATACAAAGGGTTTCTTGGGAAATTTAGAAACCTGTAAAGCAGCTGAACAGTATAAACCCTGAAAGTCTCCACTGTAAAAATGTGATAGGCTCAGGGAATTCTGTGTGTACAACAATATTCAGTGTAGTGTGTTCCAGTGGAGTGACCCCTCCCCTTCTACAAAAAAAAATAAAATAAATTAGCATTCGGCACACATCCAACTCGGTTGATGCAAAAGGCTACTAAGGGGGAACATCCAATTCACACTAGATACAGTGCTGTGCAAAAATCTTGAGTTATCCTTTGCAAGGGAATCATTTTGTTGGTGCAAAAATACTATTTTTTGCCAGCCAACAGTCTGATCTTTGGCATACTGAGTAGAAAAAATGATTTAAATGAAATTTTGAAACACAGCACACCATGAGACAAAGCAATTGTCAACCTCTGCTTTTCACCCATAAATGCCGTGCAACATGGGCCAGTGACAGGGACAGTACCATGCTCACGGGTACCCCAAGGCAACCTACTGCTCTTGGATTCAAACCCATGACGTTCTGATCCTGGGGCCAACTCCCTAACCACTGGGCCACCACAGCCTTTTGCTGTAACAGCCTGCAATGTACCTAAACATACAAGGATCTAAATAAAGGACTTCTACTCAGCATACAGCATCACCAGTGAACTAATCACTGACTTCATCATCTGGAATCATCTGCATCTGCTCTTTCATGGCTTCATGCCTTTGTTCATGCATAGGTCACAGTGTAGCTTATCATACAAAAACATAATCCTTGGACTGGACCTGGAAATGAGAGCCAAAAACTTTGTCCCTCAGGAAGCCTGAAGTATTCCTCATCAATACTTAAACACTATTGTATTTCCTCCACTGAATTAATGTTGTTCTACTGAGCCACATGCTAGTCTTTTTTTTTTTACCAGTGGTTCAAAATGTTTATAAAACAATGTTGTATCTGTTAGTTTCAGGTGTATAAATCTCTACCCATTCCTAGAGATGCAATCTAGCCTTGCATGAGTGAAAGTAACTGCCTGAGTATAGTTGCTGATTGGACAAGCTTTTCATTAAGGGCAGGCACATGTGGCTAAGAGTGTGCCATGAAGTGCCATTAATTACCAGAATAAACTCTTTGTATTTGCCTGGTGCCCTTGGAAGAGCTCAATATGTTGCCTGACACAAGCCTGAAGGCAAAGGCCCACCAGACACAAATACAAACTGACCCTGAAAGCCCTCTACTTGACCCCACTGTTCATACTTGAACTTCAGCATTGATGAGTGCCCACTGAGCACAAGCCCTCATTGAGGCATGAGAGAGAGAGAGAGAGAGAGAGAGAGAGAGAGAGTGTGTGTGTGTGCACGCGTGTTCTTCACCTGGTTCAAAGCGGTACATTTCAGCTGGTTCAATCACATTAATTATAACTGTTGCCAACAATAACAAACGCATCCTCTTATTTCTCACTCTTGGCTCACTACACTTCTTCTGCTGAAAGGGAATATTCTAATCTTTCAATCTATTCAATACTTGCATCTGTAAGCAATAGAAATGTTTTATTATGATATTATGAAAATCTTTATTGGCTGTGGATAACTTAGCAGCCATGAAGGTCTTTGGTTTGATCCCCAATTGGGGCAGCCTGCGTGTTTTCTTGTATGTTCATGCCTGCATTTCCTCAAGGTTTATTCCCACAATCCAAAGATGTGCACGTCAGGTGGATTGGAAATGCTAAAATTGCCCCCCTTGGTGTGAGTGTGTTTGTGTGTGTGTGTCTGCACTGCGATGGACTGGCAACATGTCCAGGATGTTTATTAAGATAGTGAGTGAGTGAGTGAATGTAGCAGCCATTGTACTGTCTTTAAAGTTAGACTGCTTTCGTATTAACTCATCAGTAAGATACACAAAGTGGAGCAAATGGTGAACCACAATGAAATGCATTCGCTGCATTTAACCCATCACGCCAAAATTGTAGCAGTGGGCAGCCAGATTCAGCTCCTGGGGAGCAGTGATGGGGACAGTATCTTGCTCAAGGGTACCTCAGGCAACCTGCCGTTCTGGGACTCGAACCCACAACCTTCAAATTATTGGGCCTAGTTCCTAACCACTAGACCGGCATTGCCTGAAAAAGAGATGCTTTAATTGCAATGCCTTAATCTTTTATGTGTAGTGAGGCCACAGGGACCTTCTTTCCTTGAGGGGAGCAAACCTTCCCTGTTTTCAAACAATCTGAAGGGGTTGTAGTGCAATTCTACTAATTTCCTAAATTTTCCATTTTTTTCTTTTACCACTGTCCATTTTTGATGCATTTGTTGTTATCATTACTATAATCATTATAATTTCTTTCATTATTATTTGATATTTAAAAGCAATCCTCAGTTTTAACGAAAGTGAATAAATATTATTTTATATATATTGTTACATTATATCTTATAGAATATAATATATTCTATAATTATTTTACACACCAAAATTTTAAAATGTCCTTTTTAAGCAATGAAAAAATCAAACGGACAGTAAATAATCCCATTCATTCATTTTGTCTGTTATTGTCTGGGTGGGCTGTGAGATACCAGAACTCAGCCTGATTATTTAATTCAACAAATCTTTTATGTTTTCTTGCTGCACTTAATTCATTACTTCACAGTAATTTCCCAAGCTGCTTCTTTCTTCGCAGCTAAGACTCTCCTGTTCAGTTAGAACACCCAGCTCCCCAGGAACACCCAGGAATTTCTTCAGTTTGCTTACATCTAAAGCTCATTCAATGCGCTGTTTCACACGTCCTCTACACGAGTCCATAGAGAAAGCCATACATGTGCTGTCTGTGACCAGGAACTGAGAAGAGATACTTAACACAGTCAAGTATCTGCACAGCCCTCCTCACAGAAACCAAAGACTTAAATCAGCCCATGACGCTGGGTGGGTGGAGATGGCAGGAGAAGGGAGGAGTGCTGGTGCTTTTCAGTGCTGGTGCTTGACTTGTGAGCTGTTCCAGGCATGTGTGCTCTAATCTTCCTTATCCAATTAATAAAAGTTTTTTATTTGTTTTGGGGTTTCTGGGATTCCACCGTGATATCTGATGTAAAACTAGTACAGTAATTCTGCAGACAGAAGCATAAGCATATAAAACTTCAGATCAGTTAAGCATATCCACAGTTTTCCCATGTTTCACTCTTTCTTAATCTTGCATGCTGTGTATGTCTGCTCACATTGCGCAATGTGTTTTCCAGTGTTTTCGCTCCAGACCTGGCATGGGCCTTGGAGGTTGCTGGGGAGCCCTGGCTCTTCCAGCCTTCTACTTTTGGTCTCATAAGCAGAGATCTTGGGTTTTTGTTGCTTCCCAGGGAGGATGAGCTTGATGGAGAATGAACTGAAAAAAGCCATTTTTTTTAGGTTAACTAGCCCTGTTTCATTAAATTTGCTCCAGACCAGAAAGCACAAAGCTCTGCTTACTAAAAGCTTAACTTGTTAAAATGTCTAAACATAAAAAGCTCAGATAAAACTTGAATAAAAAGGAATAAATACTAAAAGCATCACATCATAAGGATGTAAACCAAAAAATCACCAAACTCTTATCATTCTTGTCTTGAATGATCAAATCAAATCAAAAATTCCAATCAAGGTTAAATCGAGGAAACTGACATTCTGACATTCCAAGCAGTATGATGACTACTGGTGAGGGAATCGAACCCACGATCTTCCGATGCAATGGGGGCAACTCCCTAACCACTAGGCCACCGCTGCCCTGATTATGACAGATCGCTGAAGCAACAGAAACATTTTTTACGGTTTCATCGCACTACATTACTGACACAGGAGAAATTAGAAAGTCTTGTTCCAAACACAGTCTGCTAAAGAAGCACCGAGAAGGAACTGCATGATGTGCTGAATGAGGCTGCTGGGTTGTACAGATAACGACTGAAACAACAGTCCACTGCTTATAGCTTGGGTTTTCACCCCATATTAGCAGCAGTTTTGTGAAAAGATGTTTTTTCAAACCTGAACTGTGAGATAAACTGAATCGTGATTCAGAAATTGACAACTGAAGAGGACCATGACAAGATAAATCCCTAGATCTCATATCTTCCATAGACATCTTAGTGAATGTCATGCCATTTAAGAAAAAATTCAAATCAAGAACCCCTGGCTGTCACAGACCCCACTTAGACAATCCTTGCATTAAAGAACAATTTCTGTATATAAGTTTTGTGAAACTTAAACTCCAGAAAAGATTTCTAGAACAGTGAAAATGGTGCAGACACTCAGCACATGTGACACTCATGAGTGATTGCATTATCACATCATCTAGAGAAGCACATCTCGCCTTCAGAATCTCAGGTCCTTTGACACCCAGTGACTCAGCCCACCACCCCAGTGCATCAACAACAAGATGGTGTGGATGTTATGATGCTGCCTATCTAGAAGCCAAGTGACAACACATAGTCAGCACTGCTGGAGTGAGGATCCGCCTCACAAGCTGCAACTGAAGCTACTCAGCACAGCTGCTCTGATTCTGGCCTGACTCAAGCGGCCTTAAATGGCCATTGCTGTTCTGGCCTATACGATTCAAACATTTAGGCTCCATGAAAATAAATCATAAAAGAAAAACTAAGCTCTTTGAGACCTCAAAGTGAGTAAATATCTTGGGCTGTGGTGGTCTGAATTTGCACAAATTAACTTAATATTCCTACAGAGGTCTCTAAGAGCTTTTTTTTTTTTTTATTTGCAACTTCTATGATACATTGCAGCACATTTTATGAGTCCAATTTTTAATTAGTCCAATGAGTTGGTGTTCACCTTAACAGGTCACTGTACTTGTCAATGTGCTACCCAAAAAAGACTAATTTGCTTTAGAGAAAGAATGATATTTGCAGTCTAATCTGGAGGACTGAAGGAACATGAGGAGATACAAACAGCAAGTGTAGATCTTTGCCACCTTGGAGGCTTAAGGGACTGAAGTCATTATCCGTACAAAGATAGATGGAACAACAAGACAAGCTATCATCCCCTAAAACACATTAAGAACTAGACCAAACAATGCCAAGGAACCAAAGCCACTGCTTGGAGACATATCATATTAACAGGATCTATAAAAAACAAGGAAGGCAAGTGGAGTTGTTTGCAGTGAAGATAACTTGCTTTGCCGGTCAATCAGCTGTGTCTCGGCCCACTTCTTTCTCAGGGGGGCACAGCATTGCCATTTTAGAACACAATGTAAGCCCTACAAACAAGGCGCCTTGTGTTCGCTTATATATTTGGAGGTGATTAGCTCACTTCCACTAATACTCCACTTGCAGGTTATCATGAGCACAGCACATTGTGCTGAGCAGTGCACACATTCACCATCACCCACAGACACACACACAAACTCACACACACACACACACACACACACATAACACACACAGGCTCGCACAAGGCTGTAGGCTTTATGATTTTCCCCTTGTGTTCAGCGCATAGCTTTGAGAGCAGGAAAGGGAGAGGCCCCAACGAGAAGAAAAGAATGAAAGACCACTTCATATGGACAGGATGAGAAAGTAAGAAAATAAGAAGAAGATGAGAAGAAAGAAAGAATGGCAAGATTAATGAAGAGGCCTATGAGGTTTATGAAGACGAGTTTGCAGGGTCAAGCAGTATCTCCTATGAAAGCGAACAAACATGCTCTCTATGGAGCTGTGTGCTCGCCGGGACCTCCTGGGGTATATAAATGTGACCAAGAGTTATAATACAAATGTTCAAAATAATAAATTTTAACATATATCATCAGGAACATCAATAGCAACAGTAATAAAAAACCATCAGAAAGAGTAAACTCTTTGATTGAGTTCATCGCTTCAGCTGAAGAGGGCAGCATTTCTCAGTAGAGGCTCCTGTCTGACCAGAAGGACCCTCAAAAATATCAGATTTCTGAGCCGGATTCAAGCCATTTTTACACTTTCCTGGCAGCTCCATCTTCAACATCCTTCTCCCAATATAATCCTCGTCTCTCCTCTGGACATGTCCAATCCAAAACGTCTAATCTGAGCTGTCCCTCTAATGTACTAATTTCTAATCCTGTCCATCCTCATCACACCCAAAGAAAATCTCCTTTCTAACTGTGTCCCTTACCCCTTTTGCAGTAGTTGCCAAGCAATCTGGAAACTCTTCACTACCTCCCAGTGCCTGTCTTAACTCCTGCCTGAATTCCACCTTGCAGTCCTTCTCCTTCAGCTTCCAGCTTCCACCCTTTGATCCTTGACTCTGCCCTCACTTTCCTCCTCTTCTTGAACCTCCAAAGTCATCCACACCATCCCTTGCTGTTTAGATACATTCTCCTCTGTCACTGCTTTGCACTCTCCAGTCTCCTTCAGACTGACCCTCCTGCAAAGGATATAATCCACCTGTGAGCATCTTCCTCCACTCTTATATGTCACCCTGTGCTCCTCCCTCTTCTAAAATAAGTATTTTCTACAGCCATTTATATCCTTTTAGCAAAATCTACAATCATCTGAAATTCTGCATTACTGTTTCGTTGTCCGCATATTTGATTTGGAAAAAGTTTAACCCGGATGTCTCTCCTGACATAACCCTCCTTTTTTCTCCACACAGTGGAGTTTTTGGTTCCTCTCCTCCGTAGTCGTCTGGCTTTAACTTCTAGTACTATAACCTGTCTACCATCTGTGTAAAGTGCCTTGGGGCAACTGTTGTGAAAGGCGCTATACAAGAATAAATTGAATTGAACTGAATTGAATTTTTATTCAGGCTTGGGAGCAGAACAAAAGCATTTTAAAAATTAAAACACGAATTGGCTTGAGCAATATATTTCAATATAAATTGTTGTTGTTATTTATCCATCTGTTATCTGAGATGACAGGCTGCCAGACTAACACAGGGCAAAAAACACAAAAACACAGCCAATCATAAATCTCCAATCCACCTGACATGCATGAATTTGGACTGTGGGAGCATCTGAAGGACCCAAGCCATCCTGGCTGGGAACTGAATCCAGACCTTTCTCGCTGTGGGGCGACATTGCTAGTTTATCCAAACATCTATTTTTTTTAAACATCCCTCCCACCATCACCAGCATCAGCTCTCATCACAATGGACCCCCTCCAGCCCTGAACTAAAGCCCTGAGCTGCTTAGTAAGAGGTCATGAACTCTGGACGCCTGTCACTGTGAGAGTCTGTGTGTGTCTGTGTGTGACTATGTGTGTCCATAAGCTGGTTGAGAGACTGAAATGATTCCCTTCACTGATCCATGCTCATATTTCATCCCTAAGGAATCTCCCAAACTGAGGGCCCTCATTCAGGAGCTTTATGAGCCCTCGGCCTGCTGAGGAAACAATACCAGCATGTTCCAAACTGCTGGGGAACAAAGTTCATAAAGACAAGGATACAGTAACACTAGCGCCACAGATATGCAAGGAGTTTCATAACAGCCAATTATGATTGGAAACAGAGCTTTCCAGTCAGAAACACAGCTTACATAAGGAGTTAGGAAACTGATTATATCAATCAGCTACTGGGCATAGTTTCTGAGCAAGTGGAATCCACCAACATTCCAAACATGATGAGGTTCAATAAGCTGATTACCGTTTTTCATAACTTGGCAAAATATTATAAAGATGTACTATATTGTTCCTTGGAAAAGACCTTTAATTTAAATAAATAGCTGTTGCTATATAGTAGATATACATTATGTCCATCCATCCATTCTGTCAGGGTTGTGGGAGGTGCTGCAGTTTAACCCAGCTCTTCTAGGGCTAAAGGCAGAGAAACACCATGAACTGCTCGTCATTTCAGGACAAACACAATTACACACTGTTACAATTGAGGGGGTAATTTCACATCTACAATCATGCAGAAAGGACCCAGGTTGTCCTGGCTGGGAATCAAACCCCAGACCTCCTAGCTGTGAGGCTCATTCCTCTTAATCTCCCCAAATTTACAAGGGTCCCTCTACTCGACTTTGCTGCAATTCAAGTCAGGGACTCTAAACAACGTTTAAAACCAAATCTGGTTCATTTTGCTCTAGAATATTAAGTTTGCAGCATGTGGAGCTTCGTTTTCCTTTATATAACATTTATACATATATATGTTTAAATCTGTAAACCTTTTTAATTATTTATTGTTATAAACACATTTGTTTTTACATTCTGCATGCATACTTCATTGCTCGTATTTGAAAGTTAAAAGTCAAAGGGAAAAACTCACTGTATTTCTCTGTTAAAATATTCTACCACCTGACTTGGCCACCAGTTTAAGTGATTACATACAAACTCATGCTTTAGGATCAGTTTTACAGCCAAGCAACTGTAGACAGCCACAGTATGTAAAGTGTTGAAAAGCCATCCACTGCTGCAAGCTGGTGAGAGCATCGGCAGATGTGAATATGAGAAATTCAGTTGAGGAAATGTGGAATCTGTCAGAAATGCAGTGAATCTTCCATATTTTAAGATATGAAATATCTAGATTTGGCTGGGCTGTTTTTGTAAATATGAAAGTGACTATTTGTCATTGTGACACACAGCACAGAGTGAACCACAACCTCTGCATTTACCCCATACACACAACATGCAGCAGGGGGCAGCCATATCCACGGCCTGAGGAGCAGTGATGGGCATAGTACCTTGTTCAAGGGTCAAGAGTCTCAATTCTGCAGGGCGCATCAAGTCCAAATCAAGAGCTCTGCTTTCTCTATGGGTAAAATAAATTATATTTCTACATCTGCAGTAAATAAAAATATTGTAAGCTAATATATTTGTGTAAATGGCACCAGCTAGTCTAAATGAGCCATTATTTGAATGCATGATATTGCTCCATCCAACTCCATCCAAGTTTCCAGCAAATACTAGCTTCTAGCATTCGCCCATTTGCATAGTCAGCTTCAGCACTCAGTGGGAACAGACTAAATGCAAATTGTGCAAACTATGCCTAATCTTCTACTCCATTCCCTGTTAATCCAATCCAATTATGGGCTAAGTGCGCAACAAACGTTACAATGCCTTTGTTCTCGAGTGTAATCCTGTTACTGAGACTGGAACTGCAGTTTTCACACTTCCAAAAGTACCATCCCTGCAACACTGTGCTCATTTCACACACATGTGTATGCACACAGCAAAGCATTACTAGACGGAGCCACACAACAGCAGTCTCAGTAAAAAGAACAGGAGGGAGAGCAAAGGAGGAGGAGAGGGGGTTCTTATTCTCATGCTAATAATTCCTAATGTATTTTGACTAAATGGAGGCTCTGGGAAAAGAAACCTGGACAGATCACAGGAGCAGCAGAGGGAAAAGAGGACCAAAAGTGAATGTTGGCAAGGCAATGGATTTCCTCCTCTCTCGTCTGTCCTCCCACCCCATTCCACACCAAGGCCGAGGGAAATGGCATTAATGCTGGAGGAACCACAGTCACAACGGTCATCAACGACAGCAAAAGTGTCTCAAGACAAAGTGGAGAAAGGACTCCAGATAAAAAGTAGCAAGTCAGCATCTGAGAAAAAAAAAAAAAGCAACAGGTTGGAGCAAGAACCTCTCACCTTTTGGTGCATGGGCTTATGCATGAAAAAGTGATGACAGAAAAGCTGATAGGCTGGTTAGGACTGTGCCAGTCACTGAAGAGAAGATCTTAGAGCTTTAGCTCTAACGATTGTGCTATGAGCAACGGCCCCTTAGGCATAAGCTGATTCATCTGCTTCTTGTTTTTTATGAGATGGCTTGGTGAAAGTAAAGGGAAAAATTCCATTAAAGCTTACAAAAAATTACAGAGGTCATGCTATTGTTTCAGTGATGCAGTTCATAAAACATATTGTGTCCAAAAAACTCAATTTTACCTCCCCATTATACAATAATAATGGTGTGTTACCTGTATTTTAAAATAAACTATTAGTATTTTAAACTAGTATTTTAATGAAAAACTGCAGTATTGCTGAAAGGGGATGGTCTGGACATTGAAGCACACAATATCCCCCTCACCTCAAATGTAGATGATCCCCCAAGACTTTCACTATTGAACATAGCCATGAGTTCTATATTAAAATATTATATTTCAATCCGCCGATACAATATGCTCCTGATGTTATTGTGCATCACTACTAAAGTCTTTTTGAGATGATAGAGAATAAAGTTTGCATATTGCTTGTGGCCAGAAGTTGCCTTTACTTCACTCATTTACAGTGATTACAGAAATAATGGGGGAAAAAGCCTCCAGAAAGAAAAACTGTCTTGGATGACAGACTAAATTTGAGTTGAGGGAGCTCTGTGTAAATTTTATTAGTGGCTGAACTATCGCTTTAAAATCAGCACATAAATCAGGATTGAGAAAGGATAAGCAGGCACATGCCAGTCAGCTGAGGCTCTATTGTGTCATATTCTAGTGGCACATTGTCAGCTGTGTGTGGGAGCGTGTTTTGTGTGTGTGTGTGTGTGTGTGTGTGTGTGACTGTGTGAGTGTGTGTGTCAGCAAGAGAGAGAAAAAGTATTCAGACACGCTGGAAGCATGGGGGCATGACAGTGTGTGGTATCAGAGTTTGTATGCATTGTAAGTGTGTGAGTGTTTACACACCCGTGAGTGTGTATTTCTGTATGTCTGTCTTTCTGTCTGTAAGAGTGAGACAACACCATCTGTCTGTGTAGAAACAATATATCTGTGTAGCCGAGTTTGGTTGTGTGTGTGTGTGTGTGTGTGTGTGTGTGTGTGTGCGTATACCCCCCTTTGAATGGCTCCATTCAGGCTAGCGAACGCTATTGTTCCTGGTAAGGTCTAACCACAGAACACTCCTGAATCTGAAATCTTTGCTCTTCAGGGTTTGTGTGTGCGTGCGTGTGTGTATGTGTGTGTGTGTGTGTGTGTGTGTCTATGGGCAGCACTCAGATTGAGACGTCAGGATCAGTAATCTGATGACAGCCGAGACCTCTCCTGACTGAACAGAATACAAAACCATGAGAACATTCCCCCAACCCCAACCACACAAAGCTCTCTCTCTCTCTCTCTCTCTCTCTCTCTCTCTCTCTCTCTCTCTCTCTCTCTTATTTCTTCTTCCGGCTGCTCCTGTTAGGATGTGTGAATATATATACATAATTACACAGACAAACACATCATACTTCTCTCAGCTTGGAGGCTGAATACTAAATGCAGATAACACATTCCCCAAACCAGATTACCAATTACCTAAAACCTACAACAAGGTACTGCAGTATAACAATGTATTGACCCCAGAAATCATCCAATATTACCCCCATTAGCAGGAATCCTGCACTTCCATTTGGTACGCTCCAGAACAGGGTTATGTAAGTTGGTGCTACAGGTGATGCCAGTCTTATACAGACACACTTGCCTCAGCAAACTGCAACAGAAGATTAGACACATGTGTTACATCAGCTTTAGCACCCAATCCTGCAGGTGGCACTTGAGGGGGAGGTCTGCTGATCCCTGCTCTAGAAAATTCTGCACACAACTCTAGTTCTTTTTAAGCTCTGTTTCTCACCTCCTTCCTCCACTGCTGCCACACTCTTCTCATTTTACAGTCAAATCATCAGCAAACAGACAAGAAAAAAGCAGGTGAGGCAGCTGAGAGAGACTGAAGTATAGTTTGCTAAACAGTGGGAGGACCTGGTGGTGTAAATGAGTCAAAAAGCTTCTGTGTGTGTGTGTGTGTGTGTGTGTGTGTGTGTGTAGCATGAATCTAGCAGTTCCCCCTGATAAGTGAAAGGAGCCCAGCTCCCAGGAGTCCATCACTTGCCACCATGTCCCACTTACAACCCATATTCTCTCTCCAACACACACTCACACACATTCTTTTAGAATTTATTTAGAGATGGGCAATGTCCCACTTACACACATCATGTCCCACTTTTCCAGACTCAGCAATGACTTATGTTAGGGGACAGGGGGAGTCTTTCACACAAAAGAGTGATCGTGCCAAGAAATTGGTGACAAACATCTCAGTTTGCAACTTCCACCAAATACCACCTTTTTTGGGGGCAGACGTTGGAGAAGGTACTTGGCCTGCATTAAAGATGAAATTTAGTACTGATCCACTGGTCCTGCTACCGGATGAGCTGTATTTATTCATTCATAGTTCAAAATTCAAAAACTGAAAGAACACAATTTAGTGTAGGTCACAGCTTGCAATGTTCTCATCATATGAACACTTTGTTATGGTCAAAAGGATGATACTGAAAAATTATTTGTGCTTTAATTTTCATTTCTCAAAATGCATCCTGTTTATATGAAATGAAATTGAACAAAACAGCAAATGTTTCAGGTATTTTTTTATGTTTCTTTGGGTTGCATGACATTTACTTTATGACCCAGATGCTCAAGTGCAACTTCCTTATGATGTTCACAAGCCTACCGTTCATGATGAGTAGAGGAGAGTTAAGCTCAGGGGAAAGGGGGTCTTATCTTAAAGCCTCCTCCACCTGCTCACCCCACTTCTGATAATCTACCAGCCATCTGGACAACTTCCTAATTTGGCAGATCATAGCGTGTCTTCAGTGCAATGTAGCACTGTGTCAAACACTCTTTCATCCCTGGCAGGACCCATCGAAGCCAGACCCCGCTTCATAAATTATCATTCCAATGTCAGGTCTAAATACCTCCAGGATATTGCTAAAATCTGTTTGGACACAGTACAGTTGGATATCCTAAATATGTCATCAGTCCTACAGCAGGTATTTAGACAGATACAGCCAGGCTGTGCATGTCAAGTAAAGAATGTGTAAACTGATGTCAGACCTAGAGACCTGAGAAAACTTTTTTAGAGAAATTTTCCATTGGCACAGAGAGAACTATTTAAAGGAGCTATTTAAAAATGGAACTACTCTTTTCCGCCGATGCAGACTAACGCTGAGTTTTTTACTATGCCCCAAAAAGAGTCAATATACAGAAGTCAGTTAATATAAATATTTTAAACATTTTCTTTATTTCTAGGAGGTAAACAGGCCTCACCATTACTGTGCCTTTAAGACTGATTTATGCAAATGTTGGTGGTGGTGGTCTACTGGTAGGACACTTACCTGCAGACCTATGGACCAAGAGGTTGCAGGTTCAAATCCCACTACCACCACTGGGTTCCGGAGCAAGACCCTTAACCCTGAGTTGCACCAGGGGGACTGTCCCTGTAGTGAGGAACTGGAAGTCGCTCTGGATAAGAGTGTCTGCTAAATGCCGTAAATGTAAATGCAAATGTAAATGATCTCCATAACCAGTGACTGGCTTAAATTTGCTTCATTTAGGAAGCAGCCCCGCCTTAAACGCTCCTTATAACTATAAGGATGAATGAGGCTGAATTGCTGCAGGATGATTTAGGGAAATGTGTTGGCTTTGCAGCTTAGCATCCATATATGGATTAGATATTTGGATTTATATATTAAATTAACTTCTATTCAGACCTTTTTTGGCTGTAAGACATGTTTATCCAGACTGAAAGCTTGAGCACTAAATGCAATGAGCTTGAATGCTGACTCACAAGTTTTGCAGGATTAGATTTTGTTAATATTAATAATGCTCAGTCAGAACCTGTCAGATATGGCTAGAATTAATATAATTTATGATATACGTTAAATTGACTGTAATTTTAATTGGGAAAAAAACTAATTGTTCAGCCCTAATATTGACTCTATGAAGTGGCACTGAATGGTAGATTTTAAATTTGTACACATTTATTTACTCTTTATAGAGCATTTATTAACTCTTTTGCTTACAAAAAGAGAGAATAAATTACATTTTAAACTAAATTGGCCCATTAAAATCAATACATTTTCATTTGAGGCCTTTCTTTATGTTTAAGTAACCTGGATCAACCAGTAACCGTGTGCACAAGCGTCAACGTTAGTGTGCATACTTCATCTCTTTTGCCTATTTAAGCACTTTTAACTCTTCCTTTCAAAAGAAAAAAATAATTCTGCTTTTAAATAAGACCCCTTTGCAAATGCCCCTCACCCAAGTTGCCTTTCATGGCTATATTTGGTCCCCACAAAGTATTAAAAACACTCTTTATCAAACATCTACTTTTTAATTCTCAAAATGGAAATTAATAACAGGGAGTGCGATATCGAGACAAGTGGAGAACGTCCCTTGTTCATTTTTCCAGAACAAGCCTCAGGGCTATCTCTACACCCACCTCACAAACATATCCCCAACTGCAGCCCCAACCCCAACCCCCGTCCAATGCCATCACAAATACCCAGTGGAAAACCATACACACCACCACTGACTCACGTGACACACTCCACATGCTGGTCAGCTCTCTGGGATGGGCACAAGTCCAAAATGGGCAAGCCTTCAATGGCACCATGTGTGGCTCTTTGTTGGGGATTAATATGGCGGAATAGGGTCAGACTTACAGCTCCAGCCACAGGCCTGGACATACTTACCCATATTGAGAACTTTCCCTACTTGTTCCATGTTCCACACATATTATTCTCTCATGGGCAGAAACATAGCAACCAAAAGGCTGGAAATAGAAAAGGAAAAGACTTATGACTTAAGTGTCCAAAGTATTCAGAGCTCTTCTAATGAATGGACTTAGTCTATTTGAGATGGACCATCATTCAACTGCACACAGCCCATTTTTATGATCTCCACACAAATGCATTGCCAACAGAACAGGATGCTTAGGAGCAGCTTAGCACAAGTCAAGATCACAATCCGAGCCAAGAGTCTGAAGGCCTCCTTCACTGGTCTGTGGGGCAGTACCTTACTGTTTTCTGGAATGATGGATCCAGAACTAATCCAGCACCAGTGCCTAACCTCACTAATGCTCACTAATGCAATCAAATCTTCACAGTAATGTTCCGAAATCCAGTGTAGCCTCAGAAGACTAGAGGCTGCGACAGCAGCAAAGGAGGGACCTAATACCTAAAACCATTCATTTTAAACAAACAGTCTTAAAGTTATTTCTGGAAGGTGTTGTTTCAAAAAGCAGTGTAACAATCCCTGTCTGGGACACCGCCCCATGGTATATATTGAATAGATGCAAGTCTATAAATCTTCTGCATTGATGCTGCTTGGAAATGAACCATCAAGCAGTTGATTAGCGCAAGACAATCACTGGCAAATCAGGCTTCATATGCTCATAAGACCAATTAAAACCGGTCTTAATAATCAAAATGCTCTCCAAGCAGTGTGCATCGAGCTGTGGTGTTATGGGATCAAAGCAAACAAGCAGAAGTGAATCCTAAACAAGCACTAAGCTTTGTCCTGCTTAATCCAATGCTTCTTGCTGCAGTGATCATCCAACCCAATCTAGATCAGGCCCTCTCACAGGGACTCTAAGCCTCATTCCTACTGACTGCTTAACCTTACACTTAGTGGTGAAGGAAATGTGATCGACATTGCGCTAGAGTTTGGGTTATAAACTTAAGGGTCTATATGTTTAAAGGTGCTGTAAGTCTTCATTTTGCCTTTAAGGTCTCCTGTCCCACCATTTTTGCAGAATTTATTATATATATATATATATATATATATATATATATATATATATATACTGCGATGGGTTGGCGACCTGTCCGGGGTGCGTCCCCCTGTCCTCGCCCTGTGTGCGCTGGGTTGGACACCAGCACTCCCTCGCGACCCCATTTGGGACAAGCGGCAGAAACTGGATGAATGGATATATATATATATATATATATATATATATATATATATATATATATGTATATATATATATATATATATATATATATATGTATATATAAGATCATTTATAATTTATATAAATTCTCTCATTTGCAAAACATTTGTAATTGATTTTACACTGCTGAAAGTGAAAGTGACTATTATCGTCATCGTGAGTACACGGCACAGCACACAGTGAACCACAACAGAAATTGGGCCTCCACATTTTAACCCATGCACACAAGCACACCGCGTGCAGCAGGCAGCTATGGCGCCCGAGGAGCAGTGATGGGGGCAGTACTCAAAAAGTGCAGCAAGTGACTACTGGTAAGGGGTTTGAAGCTACAATCTTCCGATCCTCTTTAGGCTCTTTAGGCTTTATGATTAAACAGGCTGTTCATATTTTAATTGGCTTCCCAGAACAACCTATTTCAAAAACCATCCAGAAAGAAATACTCACTCTAACGCCACTCTAACTGTTCACAGACAGGCTGGTTTAATAGATGGACACAATATTGGTGATTGGAGACTTTCAAACTGTACATACACCATCATATGATTTTAAAAATAAAACAAAATTAGGTCATGTGCCCTTTGACTGTTTTGATTTCATTTTATTTGTAATCAACTATGTGCAAAAGCCTGTCCCAAACGGGAATCAAACCTACTTATCCTGATTAGGATCATGGGTTCCTGTACAATATGTCAAATTAATCAAAAACAGCACACAAAGCAAATATTTTCTCAGTTGAAATGAAAGAGGAATCCATGCAAAGTGTATTTATGCTGCAGCCCTGAGGTCATTTTCTCTGTTGCTTTTGCCAGATATTGTTGTCATGTTATACGTATTTGGATTAAAACTCCAGATATACAAAAAAAAAAATTTGATTCTTCATCATTTTAATTAAACCTATTTATTTTGGCAGTTCTTTTTCTTTGCAGCACTTTCTCAGACCCAGATTTTGGATAACCCGACACTGGCACGAATGTCCAATGGCTAGTGGTTGTTAGTTTCATCAACAGCACCATAGTTGATTTAATGAAGGACAGATCAACTAAATGAGTGCTGGAAAGTAAATGCACATACTGGTCCTCCTCAAAGAGAGGTTTGAAAGTGGTGAATCAAACGCACTGCCAGACCAGATCACTGAGTATTGAATGGTTTATTTGAACAGTTTTAAACAGTTTGGTACATGAACAACCTAAAACTGGAAGAACAAGAGAAAGAGAGACACTGTGCAGCCAGGAACAATAATGCAAGTCAAAACACAGCCTTCTGCTCATGGGAGAAAAAGAAAAAAAGAGAAAAGCCATCACTCATTCATTAAGGCTTACTTTATAATCTGTGACGTCAATTATGAATCAGTATCAATAGATTATCATATAACATGCAACGATGCAATGGCTTGCACTGCGTTGTGTTGCATTGTGCTGATTGTGTTTGAAGAGCTTGTGTAATGCATGTTGCATTACACTGTAACCTGTTGTATGGAATCGCATTGGCTGAGTTTCTGTAATATATGATTCTTCATCATAGCATGGCCTTTTGTCATGCTGTGTAACATTTTATCATGTTTTATAATAAATATTGATAGTATGTTGTAGTGTGTGTAGTATTATATTTTATATCAAATTTTATATCCAGATTATGTCATTTTGTATCAAACAGCATTGTGTTTTATCAAATGTGATCAAGCTTTGTTGTATTGATTTTATTTTATTGTGTTGTCATGTTGTATCGTGTTGTATTGGAATAACATTGTGTTTTATTACATGGCATTATGTTGTATTGTGTTGTTTCATAAAATATGTTGTATTGAACAGTGCTGTGATGTCATATTGTATCAAGCTGTATAGTATTGTGTCACATCACATTATCATATAACGTTGCAATATACTGCATTGTATCATAATAGCATGTTATGATAGCAATTGTATTGTACTGTATTGTATGTGCTTAGCATGTTATATTTGTGATGTATTGTATTATATCATATTGTAGCATGTTATGTTGTGATGTATTATATCATATTGTAGCATGTTATGTTGTTATGTATTGTATCATACTGTAGCATGTTATGTTGTGATGTATTGTATCATACTGTAGCATGTTATGTTGTGATGTATTGCATTGTATCATATTGCAGCATGTTATGTTGTGATGTAATGTATATATTATAGCATGTTATGTCGTGATGTATTGTATTGTATCATACTGTAGCATGTTATGTTGTGGTGTATTGTATTGTATCATACTGCAGCATGTTATATTTGTATGTATTGCATTGTATCATATTGTAGCATGCTATGTTGTGATGTATTGTATCATGCTGTAGCATGTTATGTTATGATGTATTGCATTATATTTTAGCATGTTAAGTTGTGATGTATTGTATTGTATCATACTGTAGCATGTTGTGTTGCATTGTATTATATTGTATCATACCATAGCGTGTTATGTTGTGGTGTATTGTATTATATCATATTGTAGCATGTTATGTTGTGATGTATTGTATTGTATTGTATCATATTATAGAATGTTATGTTGTGATGTATTGAATTGTACCATATTGTAGCATGTTATGTCATGATGTATTGTATTGTATCATATTGTAGCATGTTATGTTTTGATGTATCATACTGTAGCATGCTATGTTGTGATGTATTGTATTGTATCATACTGTAGCATGTTGTGTTGCATTTTATTGTATTGTACCATACCATAGCATGTTATGTTGCGGTGTATTGCATTATATCATATTGCAGCATGTATTGTATCATATTGCAGCATGTATTGTATCATATTGTAGCATGTTATGTTGTGATGTATTGTATTGTATCATATTATAGAATGTTGTGTTGTGATGTATTGTAATGTATCATATTGTAGCATGTCATGTTGTGATGTATTGTAATGTATCATATTGTAGCATGTCATGTTGTGATGTATTGTAATGTATCATATTGTAGCATGTTATGTTGTGATTTATTGTATTGTATCATATTGTATCATGTTGTATTGCATTGTATTGTGTTGTCATGTCAGATCATGTTCATCGTATCCTTTCATGTTGTCCTGTACATGTTATTGTTTCATACTGTATAACTTAATGTTAGTTGTATTGCACTGTCTTGTATTTTATTGCATGGATCAATTCCACTGTACGATTCAAAAACCTTGGGCTTTATGCTTATATATAGTTGTAATAAATAGAAATTAGAAGAATAAGCACGGTGACATCTCACAAATATTTTCAAATGCATATTTTTGCTTTGTGCAAAACTGTATACTGAATGTGGTGATTTTTTTACACCCCTATTTAAAGTGAAAAAAAGTGACAACCCTTGTCATTGCGAGGTCACAGCAGAGCACACAGTGAACCACAACAAAGTTGGACCTCTGCATTTAACCCATGCAAACACTGTGCAGCAGTGGGCAGCTATTGAAAGCGCCCGGGGAGCAGTGTTGGTGACAGTACCTTGCTCAAGGGTACCTCAGGGCAACCTACTGGGGTACAATCTTCCGATGCGGGGGCAACTCCCTAACCACTAGGCCACCGCTGCCTCATTTAAACCATTTAAATTGAAGTCCTAGTATTCCACGAACGCCTTCGATGTGCAGTAATATCTATCGAATGTTCAGTGGTAAACAGAAACTCACTGTATCATTCCGTTACTTTTTTTGAACTGCTCGACAACACTGTTTTACCCTCCTATCCTAATGACTGCTCAGCTGCGGCTAATTGAGCTGATACCCACTGAGCAGATGACCTCAATTTGCAGGCATCACTCTAAATTGAGAGAGAGTGAGTTAGGGATGTTAGCCCAGAACAGAATATCACTGAAAAAATGAAAAAAATCTTAGCATCATTAAAGTTACAAATCATTTATAATGGCTGAATAATCCATATTAATAAATCATTTTTATTAGATTATTATTTTTTTTTTTTTATTACAAAATTTTAGAACTGAAAAAAGTTTAAAACGTATTATTTCTTGAAGTCTTGACTGGCCTGCTGGAGGTTTTCAGCCCAGAATTGCCCAAGAACTCCAGCTTCCATTGCCTACCTTTCAAAATACGCACCACTAGTCTGGCTAAAGTGCACCGACAAGTTAAATTTGGTTGATACAAGTTTGAACCACAACATGCGTGATGTTTTTGGTTGCTTGCATTCAAGAGAGAATGTCTTAATCTCAGAAGAAGCTCCTTTTTTTGCCCCAGGAGAGATTCGATAATTGCAGAAAAGCTTTGTCAAAGGTCATGTGTCGTCTGTTGACAACAAAAATAAAAAAGTTCTTGTGTAAGATGTTTTTGGAAGCCTTTAAGTAAAGAAGATGACTGTGTTTAATCTTAGTCTGAGGAACGCTACAATTACACCCATAAAAACAAACCTCTTGTGAAGCCACTCCGGATCACGGAGTATCTGTTTATACACGCAAGGCAGCAGGCAAATAAAAAAATAAGCATACTTTTGAAGATGCACAGCTCCGCCCAGCACGGTACACAGCCTCCCAACTCCATGCCGAGTTCACAATAACCCAACACAATGGACACAAAAGCCACTGGCTTTGCTACGTTGAGACTCCCTTACAAAAGCTTTAAACGTGGCCTCCAGCTGCGAGGGGGCTTTTTTCAATAAACAGTTATTTGGGGCATTTAGAGCAGCCATGCTCTCATGTACTCAGCAGGTTTCTCCACACACAGACACAGAGTTCACTACACATCTGTCAATGTCACAGGTCATTTCTTCTTTTTGCCTTTTCCTAAATCCCAGAACGGCCCTTTGAATTCTATCAGTACGAGGGATGGACCAGTCCAAATGAAAAGGGAACAGGATCTTTTCTGGTGGTTTTATACACCAAAACCAGTCAAAATCTCTTTTTACGGGACCACTTTGGCACCTCTTTTTAACTTTTAAAATTAAAAAAAAGTTTTGGCTGCTGTGCCTTTAAGACTCGTATATGTTAATGATCTCTGTTCTGATTGGTTGCCCCACAATGCATCATTCAAAAAAACATTAGTTCTTTTTACTTGATGGACTCGTATATGACATCACACAAACCGTACACTGAAAGTGGACTGGTTTTCTGCTAATTTGCATACCGTGTGTCTAAGCATTAGCAGTATTAACAAAAACAACCTACAAAAAAAAGAGTTTTTTCTACTGATATATGCCCTTTAAATGTTAGCAATAAAAGTTAGGAACATTCTCCTGTAAAGTTACACATTTGGGAATACAAGAAAAAAAAAATACATATATTAAAATAAAACCTCAGTAATAAAGGCCATAGTGGGGACGTAATCTGGTTCACTGCACCGCAGCTGACTATAAAGTCAGCAGTAGCCAAATATAGACACAGCGAGCAGGTTAGAGCCTTTGGGACAGCAGGTTGAGTTCCCTATGGTGCGGGTCAGTGAAGTCAAAATCATTCTCAGGGGGTCATCAATAAGACATCACTGGAAGAGTAACTCAACCCTCATAAAGCTCATGAAACTCTCAGTAATGGGAACAGTACCTTGCTCAAAGATACCTCAGTGCAACCTACTGGCCCGGGATTCTGACTCCTGGAATAACAACCACTAGCACCACTAGTCCCAAACCTCTAGGCCACCACTGCCCCACGAGACTCCTCACCATGAGAGAGCAGCCCAGTGGAAACGAGAAGGTCAAAGCTACTGGATGACCCCAGTTGGGGAATGTACAGTGGTGATGACTGGAGCACGTGGACACGCCCCCTAATACTCAGATGTGACTTCTGTGCCCCCCCAACATCTACAGATATCTGGCAGCAGGTTCGGCGTCCCACACTATTGACTCCATGGCTACGGCCGTGGGAACCAGGGGGTGTGAGGCGGAGTAGGGTGGTGAAGTGATTTGTCCAAAACAATCAGTGATCCCTCACATGCTTCAATACATGAAAAATAAATATGATGACGGTAAAACTGGTCAATCTGAAAAAAAAGGACTGTTTTTGAGAAAAATAAGTACATTATAATCAACTGTGCTTTTACTGCTTTCCTTATCTGTTGTTTTTCTGCTTGAATGTTTTATTTATTTTATTTGCTGTTTTCATTTAGTAGTTATTTCTGCCATTTATTTAACTTATGATGATGATTTTAATTGATTTTATTATACAAATGTTGGCTGACACCTGCTGTTTTCTAAACGTGCTCTAGAAATGAAGATGACCTTTATCGCTGACCCTTGAAATTCGGCATTTCATGAAGGATGTACTTTAAAAATAAGATTTAAACCAGATTTAAAACTCTGGTAAAATGATATCTCAGGATTCAGGATTTCAGGATCTCAGGACACTTTTTTGTGAAATGAGACTGACCTCCGATCAGTGTGGTCCCCACAAGTGAGGGGCTGTCAGGAATGACTCAAACTTATTCCAGAATCTCTTTATCTTTCCAAAGTGGCCTCAGTGAGTGAGCTTTTGGGAGAAACGAGGCAGTCGAGGCAGCTGGCGTTGAAGGCAGCTGATGATGGTGACTCTTCATGAGACCACCCACTCTAGTGCAAATGGACTGCCAGGGTCCTGCACTGACTCTGCCTCAACAGGTGACTGCAACAAGGCTTCCAGTGCCTCGGTCTGCCTCTGACTCAGCACAGTGCTTCAGACAGGAGTGAACAGGTTTATCTTGCTGTCTGCAGCAGCCTGACCTGGTGTGCGGTGTGTGTCAGTGTGTGTTAACAGCAGCACCTACCTCGATCCATTTCTGTGCCTCGCGAACGGCCGGTTCCGAGACGGGATCGGGAGCCTGGTTCTGCAGGTGTAGAGGCCGCCCTGCCTCTGATGCTGGACTGGCCATTTAGATCGCCTCTCTGGCCTCACTGGTCGACGGAAGAGCGATCAGCCCCGCGGCCAGCTGGAGTTCTGCCTCTGCCTCGCTGCCTCAGTGCCGCAGACCTGCACTGCACTTTGCAGATGAGCTGAGACGCGCCCCCCTCCTTTCCCCTCCCTTCCCTTCCCTTCCCCTCCCCTCGCTCTCTCTCACGCGCGCACACACACACACACACACACACACACACTTTCTCAATCACAAGCTCCGCCGACGCGCTCGCGCTGCCTCCTTTCCCGAACCAATGGCTAAAAATAAAGGAGCGCCGAGGAGCGTGAGCGGCGGCCAATCAGAGGCGAGATCAGCGGAAAGTGACACGCCCACTCCCATCCATGCTCCCACAGAGCAGTCCGCCCTCACCACAAAGTTAGAAACATCATAATAAATAAATAAATTTCGAAATAATTATTTAAATGTATACATCAATCGATTTCTATTTCTTTCTTTTACCACCATCAGCAACACCAGTAATCATCATCTTGATCAACACCACCTCCACCAACACCACCATCTTCACCACCTCCATCATTACTCCCACCATCATCATTGTCATCATTACTACCACCACCACCACCACCAGCATCATCATCATCAGCAACACCAGTATCATAATCATCAACTTGATCAACACTACCCCCACCACTGCCACCATCATCACCACCTCCATCATTACTCCCACCATTATCATTGTCATCATTACTACCACCACCACCACCACCAGCATCATTGTCATTACCACTACCACCACCATCATCATTGTCATCATTGCATCGCCAACACAACCTTGCTTCTCTAACTTTGTCTCCAAAACGTCTAACCCGAGCTGTCCCTCTAACATACTCATTTTGAATCCTCCAGCTCCGCCTCTTGTCTTTTTGTCAGTGCCACCGGCTCCAACCCATACAACATAGCTGGTCTCACTACTGTCCTGTCAACCTTCCCTTTTACTCTAGCTGGTACCTGTCTGTCACAAACCACTCCAGCCACTCTTCTCCATCCATTCCAACCTGCCTGCACTCTCTTCTTCACCTCTCTTCCACACTCGCCGTTACACTGAACTGTTGATCCCATCCATCCATCCATTATCCGCCGCTTTGTCCCAAACGGGGTCGCGGGGGGGTGCTGGTGTCCAAGCCAGCGCACACAGGGCGAGGACGGGGGACGCACCCTGGACAGGTCGCCAGCCCATCGCAGGGAGGAGCGGGACGGGGACGGCACCTTGCTCAAGGGTACCTCAGGGCAACCCACCGGGAAGGGGTTCGAACCCCCGATCCGCCGATCACGCGGCCAACACCCTACCCACTAGGCCACCGCTGCCCCTACTGTTGATCCCAAGTTTTTACATTTCTCATCATCTCACCCTCCATCCTAACCATTCCACTTTCCTCCCTTTCATTCACACTCATGTATTCTATCTTTGATCTACTCTTTCATTCCTCTCCTCTCTAGAGCATATCTCCATCTCTCCAGGTTCTCCTCAAGCTGCTCCCTACTCTCACTGCAGATCACAATATTATCAGCAAACATCATCATCCACGGAGACTCCTGTCTAACCTCATCCGTCAATCTGTCCATTACTATTGCAAACAAGAATGGGCTCAGCACTGATCCTTGATGTAATGCAACCTCTACTTTAAATGCATCCATCACTCCCACTGCAGATTTCACCACTGTTACACTGCCATCGTACATATCCTGAACTACTTTCACATACTTCTCTGCCACTCCTGACTTCCTCATACTTCTCTGTACTTCTCCATCAACACCCTCAGAGCAAACAATGTGTCTGTAGTGCTCTTTCTCAGCATAAAACCATACAGTTGTTCACTAATCCTCACCTCATTTCTTAATCTAGATTCCAAAACTCTTTCCCATACCTTCATGCTGTGGCTGATCAACTTTATCCCTCTATAGTTACTACAGCTCTGTGCATCACCTTTATTCTTGAAAATTGATACCAGTACACTTCATCTCCACATTATCATCACTACCATAATCAATAGCACTCCAATAATAAAACCATGTGCTATAACACAGAGTAGGGTTGGGTGATAAGTTTTTATATATCCCGACTCTTTTTCATTGTACACAGTATGTGAGAAACACTCATGCACAGCATTAATTTCACTTAAACAGGTGTACAAATGTTTTCTTTGTACTGAAGAGTACAGTCGATCAGTATCATCATGCCTCCCAGCACTAATGCAAAGAACATTCCTCCAAAAAAACAGCAAGGGGATGAGTCTCAAGCAAAGCACCAGTATAAATCTGTGTTAGTGAAGTAACTCCCTGAGACTATATTGATTCCAGGCGGCTCAGGTTCTGCACAGCCAGGCAATCAAGAAACTGCAGCTTCATCTGAAGCTCTGCTTCTCTGGAAAAGTGTGTTTTCCTGCTATTAACTGATTTATAGTTCATAATCTTACAGCTTTATAAGTCACACACACACACACACACACATATACATACACACACACACACACACACACACACACACACACACACACACACACACTTTTTCAGTAAACTATAGTTTATTTTAGATCTGGAAGAGACTCCTTGTATCTTTATATCCTTGGTCAGTTTGATCTGTTAGTGGTTAAATGATTAAAGGTCATTTTGCTCTTGACCTGCCAGAGTACAGAAGCATCTTTGTTTGCAGGTGCAGATATGAAAATGCAGGAAAGATATATTACTGGAGCAACATTCACCATGTGATCATGGTTTCTGAGAGGGGCACTGTAAGTGTTCACATATACATGTATTATAAATGTGCACAAAAAGTTTAGCCTGACCTACTAAGTTCATTTAAAACACTTGATGGACTAAATTTAAAATCTGTCTGGAGAACAGCAGGAGCCTCATCACAGAGCTAAGAATATCTTATTGAAAGGCAAACATGATTACAGCCAAAACCTCAAAGCTACAATATACAATCATTTCTTTAATCTGTGACACATTTAGGTGATTTCTAAAAATAACTAAAACATGCTGTTTCAAGACATGAAAAGGAATAAACTTTACTGCCCTCTAGTGGAGCCAACTGTGTCATACAAAGAACCGACTCTTCTACTGGCTCTGAGTGACACACACACACAAACACACACACAAATAATAAAAAACAAACTAAATATTAAAATGACTATAAAATAAAGGTAGAAATGTGTCATATCTGCATGTGTCCAGGATGTACTTTTAAGATATATTTTTTTAGATATATTTTGACCAAAAATTGTTTTAAAACATTTGTTGAACAATGTCTTTTGCAATCAGAAGTTTTTTGTGATATATTTTTATTAAAAAATATTCTTTTATCATGATAATGATCATTATAAAAACAGCAACAATAACACAACAGCAATGATAATAGTAATAATAAGAAAGGTTGCTGTGGTTGTAGCTGTTGTTGTTGTCACCATTGTCAGTGTAGTTGTTGTGAACCCTGCCACTAGAGATGTGTAGAGGTGTATTTCTTCATGCTGGTCCCAAGCCCAAATAAACTGGGAGGGCTACGTCAAAATGGCCATCCAGGTAAAACCTTTACCAAATCAATCTGCGGACAACGGGATCTGTAGTGAGAGTAGGGAGCAACTGGTAGGGAGAACCTGGAGGGGTGGAGATTTGCTCTCCAGGTGAATGAAAGTGTGAGTGTGAATGAAAGGGATGAAAAGTGGAGTGGTTAGGATGCAGGGAGTAGGATTAATAGTAGGAAAAGTGTAGTGGTTAGGATGCAGCATCAGTTCTTCTGGCCCCCACAGAGCCCTGATCTCAACATCATCCAGTGTGTCTGGATAACATGAAGAGACAGAAGGATGTGAGGAAGCTACATCCACAGAAGATCTGTGCTTAGTTCTCCAAGATGTTTGGAACAACCTACCAGCCGAGTTCCTTCAAAAACTGTGTGCAAGTGTACCTAGAAGAACTGATGCTGTTTTGAAGGGAAAGGGTGGTCACACCAAATATTGATCTGATTTAGATTTCTCTTTTGTTCATTCACTGCATTTTGTTGATTGATGAAAATAAATGATGAACACTTCAATTTCTGAAAGCATTCTTTGTTTACAGCATTTTTTCCACACCTGCCTAAAACTTTTGCACAGTACTGTGTATATATATATATATATATTGGATGTTTTGGAGACAAAGTCAGAGAAGCAAGGTTGCGTTGGTTTGGACAAGTGCAGCGTAGATATGAGTATTTTATTGGGGATAAGGATGTTGAGGATGGAGCTGCCAGGGAAGAGGAAAAGATGAAGACCAAAGAGGAGGTTTATGGATGTGGTGAGAGAGGATATGCAGGTGGTCAGTTTGAAGGAGGAAGATGCAAAAGACAAAAAGAAATAGAGACGGCTGATCTGCTGTGGCGATCCCTAATGGGAGCAGCTGAAATAACAGTAAGAAGAAGATTATCATTGTTATTTGTAATTGTTATCTTTCATATCTTTGTGTTCGTTCGTTTATAAACTGACTTTAGAAAAGTCAGAAGGTCATGTGTTCAAAACCAGATGAGGTGACAGGTGAGTCTGACAGCTCCTGATTTGCTTTTATTTGTACAAATGCAGCTTCCAGCCTCACACACAAACACACACACACACACACACACACGCACACACACACACACGCGCACACTCTCTCTCTCACCCTGACTCTGACTCCTGACTCTGACTCTGACCCTGACTTTGACCCCACCTTTATTATTTTTAGATTCAACTTATTTATTACATAGTTTTCTCTGTTCTATTTTGTAATCCATGGAGATCATCATTACACACTTTGGGAGATATTGAGGACGATATTTCACTGCGGGTTTTACTTGTATAACAGTATATGTCATAAATGAACTTCTTAAATTTTAAACTTAAATAACTTATTGAAACCCAGAGGTTTTAATGTAGACTGTAATAGTACCATTATAACCAGCAGAGGGCGCCTAAGGCCAGTATTCCTTACTAAAGAGCTGTTCAGTGTAGAGAGCTTTATTACAGAAGAATCTGATAATCTAATAAACCTGACATTTTAATTTTTTTAATTAAATAAAATATACAGCTGGCAAAAATGTTGTGCATTTATAAAGTAGAAGTAATAAAATTAGTTCATCAGTATTGATGAAATGAATCAAAGCATAACATTTTAAATGTTGGATGGCCTTTCAAGGTCAAAGGTTTGGCTAAATGAAGGATTATTGCTTTGCAGCTGCCAGAAAGGGACAAAAATAAAAGGTGCTTTCAGGGTCAGTGTGGTGGCCCAATTATTCTTCAAATCTGTGACTTTACAGGGTAAAATATAGTCTATAGTCTCCTAATTGTGAAGTTAACTGTATCTAGAAGACTAGTTAGTTCTACTTAGTAAGGTTTATCCATTGCTGTTACTGAGCTGCACAAACACAGCTTGTGTGATCTTCATAAAAGAAAAAGCTCTGCCAAAGAAATTGGACACCCTGGTTCAATACCAGGCATATGCTAGAGGGACCCCCAAGAGTGGACTAGTGATGACTATCCAGAACCTTTGGGATGAGCTGGAATGGCATAGAAATCATTCAGCATTAGAACCTCACCTCACTAATCTTCTTAAACTGAATGCAAACAAATTCTTACAGCAATGTACCAACATCCAGAGTAAAGCCTTCCCAGGAGTGGAGAGGCTGTTGATGATGCAAACTCCCTATACATTATCCTTGATTTTGGAAGGAACACAGGAAGTTGTCTACAAACAGTTGAGCCTACATGGTCAGTTTCTCAGACAGGGATGAAGCCTAGTCATGGATTTCAACTTTCTTTCAATGGTGAACCTTCATCCAGAATCCAGGCAAGGCTTCTTCCCCAGGGAAACCCACTTTTTTCTCCTTTACTTTAGATGTTTAAAATCGGTTCATTAGTTTTTCTCCTTTTTTTGTGGTTCTATCAAGTCTGAATTGGAAATGGTGTTATGGCTGCTGTCTTCGCTCCCTCTGCTCCCCCTGGTCGTCATAGCTACTTTGACACTTTGTCAGTCATGGCTGCTGGCTTTGTCCTTGTCTATGTGAGAGGGTGCTGAAGTTTGTTCATGGTAAAGTGTGTGTGAGCATCATGGATGCCTACATCTACTCTGAGTGTCCCCACAGCCAGGCTGCGAGTGTGCAGTTGCTCAACACATCTCAAAAATGTACTTTCTACTCTCACTACAGATCACAATGTCATCAGTTAACATTATAGTCCATGGGGACTCCTGTCTAATCTCGTCTGTCAAACTGTTCATCACTACTGCAACAAGAATGGGCTCAGTGCTGATCCTTGGTGTAATCCCACCTCTAATTGAAATGCAACCGTCACTACTTGTTCATTATAAGTACATTTCAATTCAATTCTGTATCAAAAGCTTGGCAAAAGAATGTTTTTTCTTCATTCAATTCAATTTCTTCATTCAACTTCACAGTTCTGCGGGTTGCTGAGTGATCTTTTTGCAGGTGAGTTTGTGGGAAAGGTGGTGAGGTGATGAGGCTTATTTCAGGGTTTTGGAGCTGGGCTTGCACTGCAACCATACCTCCATCTGGATACTTCACCTGCTGCACATTTCTGACAGGCTTCTGACTTTGGAGCAGGTTCCTTTCACTGCAGAGAAAGGAAAGGAGATCATACTGGTCCCAGGCTTAAAAAATCCTCAGGTGTGTGGAAAGTTTGAAAAAACTTTCACTTACACTTCTTAACCTATGTTAATAAGTGTAGAAGTCACTATAATTGATGTAGGTTCCAATACCAGTTTCTGATAGAGTGCAAAAATCTATTGATGTCCTCTTTGGTATTTTTTAAAACTGTATTTACCTCAATTATGATTAAACTGTATTAACATCTTTCAGCTGCATCCATTAGGGGTCACTATAAGTGAATTGTCGGCTTCCATTTCTTTTATTTTCATTTGCATCTTCCTCCTTCACATGAACTACCTGAACTTCTCTTTGACTTTCCTCTTTTTATCTTGTCTGGCAGCTCCATCCACCTCTCTCGAACCAATACAATCTTTTCTCACTTCGTCTCCAAACCATCCAACCTGAGATGTCCATCTAATATATTCATTAATGTCCATCTTCGTCACTTCTAATGCAAATTTTAATATCTTTAACTCTGCCATCTCCAACTGCACAACTGTTAACTGTGTTTAACATATTAGGAGAAAAAAAATAATATATAAAATTTACAGTGGAAACTTGCCGTGGAAAGCAAGACATGTTTTACAAAGTTTATTTTGTTCATTTGATATAAAAAAAATTTATTTACAAAGTGCTATTGCTGAAGGTTTTTCACATAAAAAGCACCAAACATTTCCAAACAAGGCATACTGAAACAACACAGAAATGTACATCTTTACTTCCTTTTCAGAATCAATAACTTATGGCATTTTTCCTACTTTGTTCTTACACATCCTCTGGAAAGTTCATCTGCTTCTTGCATTTTTTTCTTTTTTTCTTACAACAAACAATGAAAGATTATTATTATTCTTTGAGTTATGTCTATGGGCACCATTTGCTTTCATTGTCCTAGGTGCTCACAAACATTGGCTTTGGCATTCGTTTGAGTAAACGAGTCTTTCAGGGTAGACGTTGTATTTTTCATTAGTTTTAATATTTACAAAAGAAAAGAGGGAAATAATACTTGGTGGGAGTCGCTGAGGGCCTGGCTATGGCGGAGGAAGCAGTGTTACTCGAAATCTATTGTGGTAAAAATTTTCACGCATTCCTCCAAAGCGACAAGACTCGTTCTTTAGTTTAGTGTTTAGTCTTAATTGAAGACAAAGAGCTGTATCCTTCTGCAGGCCCATACAGAATAACAAGCAATGTTCCATAAACCACTGCGTAGAGCCACTGAAGACACTGCACACGACCACTTTCTTGCGTAATGAAACAGCCGGGTTACATCATGAGCTGAGGAAACAATGACTTTTTATCTCTTTTTTTTCAGTGTTGCAAATTACACAAACTTGATCCCAGAAAATATGAAATAGAGTCATGTGCATTGCCACAATTGGCCTTGACCTGTAACCGATAGACAAACACTGGTGAAATGAAAAAGCGACAAAAAATCAACCATGAGCAGAAACATAAAATCAACCATGAGCAGAAACATAAAATCAATACAGCTAGACACAAAATGCTCTGTTCTGTAGGAACACATTGCTTGATTTGCCCTTGGTCATCATCCTGGAGGACATCCTCGACTCTGAAAATTAGATGTTTTAATAAACAACACTTTGGAGAGTTGATTCAATCATTTTGATACCATGGAGAGAGTCTTCCGTAGGTTTCAGGCAGTGCAATTAAAAGGCACTTCTGATTTTCTTGACAGCCCCCATTAACCACATAAAAAGTACTTTCAGCCAAGGTTAGTAAGCCATGTCTGTTCATTTCCAGTATCTTGAAAGTAAATACAAACTAATATTTTGTCATACTTTACCCTAAAAACAGAGCAGATCAGCAGCTACATAAGGGATCTTATGTATAGGGATCTTATCTAGTAAACCTCTTGACATGCAAACCGCCAGGGAGACAATTTGCCTCAATGTTCGCAAGTGTCCAAGAAGGCTAATCCAATCCACTGTCCATTCCCAGCACTTCCTTCATCAAGTGGGTATAATGGTATAGATTTATCCACTGTAACAAAGTCCTGGAGGAGAAAGAAATGGGCTCGATGTGGCACAATGCATTGTGAGAGACCGTGTGCAGTTTCTCATTTGGCTCCTGGTGTGGGTTCAAGGCCCAGGGAGCGGCGATAGGCCGTTGAAAGTCTGTACAGGACATCAGCTGGTGAACGAGGTTGGGCTTCAGCCTTCTGCGTCAGGAGCATTTCGAAGAGCGTGCTCACTTCAGACAGTAAGGCTTCTCCTCCCAAACTGCCGGACTTCTCTGGGGTCTTCCCAAACGTAGAGAAGGAGGAGGCAGAGTCGTCAATGACCTTCAAAGTCAAAGTTGGATCATCTGGGGGTGGTAGCCCATCAGGAACATAAAGGTTTTCATGATAGTCGCTCGTCAGAGGGAGGGAGAGCCGGGCCATCCATGCTGGGTCTGGAAAATCTGAGAAGACGTCATCTAAAAAAGAGTGGACAGAAATGTTAAATAGTTTAGGTGCTTAGTTCATCATAGCCTTGCTGCTCAAATATGCAAACTGCAATGGTGGACTTCCTAGAACCAGAAATGGAAACCCAGAAGAAACTATTTTAATACATTTTATCCAGAAGGGAGTTTGGCTCTTGGCTCTTTTTAGGCTCATTTTTGACTATAATAATGATACATAATTGCCTAAGTGAGTTTACAAAGGGAAGACTAAATTGAGAGGGACCATATCTGCTCAAATATAGTTATATACCTTTCTCGCTAACTTTCTCTCTCTGTCTCTTTCTTTCCCTTTCTAATACTTACTTCTAGGTTTTGGGCCCTTTTTTCTTCTCCTACTCTATTTCATTTCCCTCTTTCTATCTTTCTCTCTCTCTCTCCCTCCCTCTCTCTTTCTTTCTCTCAAATTTCCTTCATATCATTTCTCTCATTGAAGACACCTACATGTATATAATGGCTATGGCCTTCACTGTGGTGCTTTTGAGGGCTACGTGCTGTGCAGCTGGTGTTATTATTTCCTTACTTGTGTTGGAAAAAAGAGGAATGAGCAGACTCTTATCCAAATTATAAGCGTGTGTATATGAAAACTATTTACAGCTGTGAATCACAATGGCTAAAATATTCATCCTCTTCCCCCTCGAAACAAACGAGCACACATGAAGGAATAACAGGATGAGAGGAAATGGCTAAAGGAGGAGTGCATTTATCTTTATTTAGTTAGAAGGCATTTCCTTCAGTCACTGATTCCCTCAGACATCGCCTGTTTACTGCACTTGAGGTTTCACACAAACAAGCACGTGCAGAATTTGGAGGAACACATTTTCTGGCACAATTTGTCATAAATGCACCCTCAAAAATGCTTCTCCACCACATAAGAAAACCAATATGACTTTGCCTCTGTGTATCGTATCTTCTTATATGTGCCATTTAGTGACACTTATTAGAGCTGCCTCAGACTGCTGGACAGGTTAGCAGGTAAACTGAGGTCGTCAGGAATAAATGAGGAATAGGTCAGTTAGTAAACCTGTCCCTCACGTTAAGTAAATGAGGTCAACGCAGATGTGCTTTGACCTTAACTAGAGGAAGCCGCATGATTGTGTGTTTGTGTGTGTGCATGTGTGAATGTGACTGCAAGCAGCTGGACCAAACTAACTTTCCTCACTGCAGAGCTAAAGGGCATCTCAGGAGACTTGGTCCACCTGCACTAGTCTAATATGATCAGACTTCTTACAACACAAACACACAAAGAGTCGTCCTGTTTTAGCCTATGAGGGCAGTCTGAGGATTTGAAGGCTAATTATAAACAGCATCCTATCCTTTTCTACAGGCCATCTTTCCCTCCAGCCCGCATGTACAAACAAACCCCAAATCTCCCCCCACCAGCGTCCAATCACACCAATCACAAGTTAAACCCCATTAAAGGTAGCGTTGCCTGCAGGGCTCCCTGTTTGTTTCACTGGAGCTCCTGGCGAGTTTGTTTTTGAATGGGAGGAAGAGGCCACTGCTGCTCGCGGTTCGCTGAGACGCGAGTGAGATTCCTGCGGCTCTTAACCACACGTGAATCATCAAACAGCCGGTTACAAGGCCAAGCATCTGCCATGACTCTCTCTCACACACACACACCCAATAGCACACTCACACACAGCTTTCATGTTTTGCTTTTGTTTTTTTTAATGGATCTCATAAGTGAGAGCTGTATGAAAGGAGTAAACGTCCAAGGCTGAATAAAAAAACAATCTTGGATCTGCATTGTAGATGCTGGTGTGTGTGTGTGAGTGTGTGTGTGTGTGTGTGTGTGTGTGTGTGTATTGCTCAGACATAGTGGGTCGTGATCAAACAAAACCCACATAGCCCACATCAATGAACACACTCACCATCTCTAAACACTTCAGTACCCACACACCAGATACAACTCTTTCTCTCTCTCTCTCTCTCTCTCTCTCTCTCTCTCTCTCTCTCTCTCTCTCTTTCTCTTTTATTTTTCTATCTTACTCTCTCATGCAGCATCTGTTACTTTGTCTGTCACTCTCGCTTTCTTTCTTTCTTTCTTTCTTTCTTTCTTTCTTTCTTTCTTTCTTTCTTTCTTTCTATGTCTCACTTTTTTCTATGCTCTAGCTCATGCTTCATCTCTCTCCCTACCTCTCTCTCTCTCCTTTATAGTTAATTAGAGGGGGGAAGCAGGGGGACCTTGTTAATCTAAAAAACAATTATTTTCTGATTAGAACCAGAACTGGCTCCTCGATCACCTACAAAGTCTGACCACAGCCACCGCCGCTGCAGCCAACGAGGAGGAGGCTTCCTCTGCACCAGCAGCTGTTCACCACTTGCACCCGGTCCAACCCCAACAATTTCCAGCAGAACATATTTCACCCACAAAAAAAAAAAGCCCATACGAGATTCATGAAGGGTAAATGAACACATTTGAGTTCTGTCACTGAACAGATAGTAAATGATGACGCTTTAGTTTAACATTAAACTTGAGAATGTCTTTCCATCTCTACTGATCAGATAAGCTGAGCTTTGATTGCTGGGATGTGCTCTGAACCAGTAATGTCAGGGTGAACAGAGCTGATGGGTGTGTGTGGTCATCCCTGTGAGTCGAGAGGGAACACAATCCTGAAAGAAATAAAGGAAAACATCTCCAGGGGAGAAACAGACACCATGGACTCACTGTGTTCAAAGTAATGTTCAAAAGACACACACTCGCTCAAACACACATGCAGACTCACATACGAATGCTTGCGTTTCTGTGTTTATGAGCTATGTTGTAACCCAAACACACTTTCAGTATAGTTTCACACATACAAGGCCCTTTAGCTCAACACCCATTGTGTGTTTGTGCATGACTTATAAAGATTTATTCCCACAAGTGAGAGATGAAAGCAGACACTTCTTGGAATAAACCTCTATAATAAAGATCTATAATAAACATTTATGAATATTAATGTCAGTTTATGTCAATAATGTCCTCGGTGCAGTTTCAGAGGATTGTTTTATGCTTGTTAAGCCACACAGCTTTGGCATGTCCTTCAGGAAGCCTGAAGAACCATTCCTGAACACTAAAAAGAAATTACAAGAAAGAAATGTGTGTGTCTTAAATAAAAAAATTATCTTCTGAAACTTGTCAGGTACAGTGACTGCACTGAAAATGAAAGCCAAAAAGCATGTGTGTATATGTGTGTGTGCACAGAAGTTGAAATGTAGGGAAGTTCCAAAGCCAATGATATTAGAGATTTATCCCTAGAAGCTAATGTGACATTTGTTCTTAAAGAAACCAATGAAAACAGGCTGAATGAAGGAGCCTGCAGGACACAGGAAAGCACCTGTACAATAAATACACTCTCTTCTTAAAGATCAGCGCATCTGAGCAACATCAACTGCATGAGTAACAGTGATAACAGATTTTACCCTGAGGAAGTCTGACTCAACTCCTACACACACACACAAACACACACACACATACAAATACACATACACACACACACAACCTTCTGAGATCACAGCTTCCATAAGCACCACACAACTTTCAAAAGGGCTCCGCCTGAAGATACAGACCCCCCCCAACTACAAACCCACACTTTGACCGGAAGGTGCCCTAAGTCTACCAAGCAAAAAAAAAAAAAAAAAAAAAAAAGGAGAAAACAAGCCAAGCGTCTTTGGTTTGAAAGAACAAAGGAGGTCCTGTAAAGTCAGAATGTGATGAAATGCTGAACAATACATGGAAGGAACCCCATACTGACATTTACAAACGCTCCATTCATGCGACAGTTTGGGGCTGAAAAAACCAACAGCTACCTGCAGTTTTAATGTATATTCAGTGCACGCAGAGAATGTATATCCAGTATCTGCAGAAGGCTTTATCAGAGCATAGGTATAAAATGTTTAATGAAAGGGTGTAAAAGTATATATGTGCTCTAAACTCTGCATGAAGCATACAGTGCTGTGCAAAAGTTTTAGGCAGGTGTGAAAAAATGCTGTAAACAAAGAACGCTTTCAGAAATGGAAGTGTTCATCATTTATTTTCATCAATCAACAAAATGCAGTGAATGAACAAAAGAGAATCTAAATCAAATCAATATTTGGTGGGACCACCCTTTGCCTTCAAAACAGCATCAGTTCTTCTAGGTACACTTGCACACAGTTTTTGAAGGAACTCGGCTGGAAACGTGACTGTGTTTCAACCTCCGTGTGACATTGATGATCATCAGCACCTGTTTGGTAAAATTGGTTGATCATACACCGACTATAATCCTACAGAATCCCTGACTGTGTGCAAGTGTACCTAGAAGAACTGATGCTGGTTTGAAGGCTAAAGGTAGTGACACCAAATATTGATCTGATTTAGATTTTTCTTTTGTTCGCTCACTTTGCATTTTGTAAATGGATAAAAATAAACAATCATTATTTATATTTCTGAAAGCATTCTTTGTTTACAGCATTTTTTCACACCTGCCTAAAACGTTTGCACAGTATTGTATATCTGAAGAAAACGGAAAACATGCTTATACCTTTTTCTGGAGTCTACAAAACTGGCCATCTTTAATTTAGTTTTCATTTTAAAAAGAAAGAAGAACTGATACATTTTTGGACACTTTATGATTTCTGTTTTAAGCCTGATTTTAAATTAGTATAAAGGGGAAGGTAGGCTTCCAAGCATTCTTGTGGCTTGTTCTGTTAGTTATTTTGTATAAATGTTGGATGTGGAGACCTTTCCCTGGCTTTTGTTTTTGTCTTAATATAAAGTGAAAGGAAGTGAAAGTGACTAATTGTCATTGTGAAACACGGCACAGCACACAGTGAACCACAACAAAATACAAACTCTTTTTCACCCATATACACACACTGTGCAGCAAGATGGAAGCAATTTCCAATGCTCTGGTACCCGTGATGGGGATGGTACCTTGCTCAAGGGCAAAGATAAGACAAAATTCACAGCCTTAATCAAACATGTTGAATTGGGAGTATTCATTATAAGCTATATATAGCCAAATCCAAAATATAGAGCATGTTCTATTATTTTTCAGATTGCAAGTTGATTCCAACTTCTTAGAGGAAATAGGTCTGATAAGTATTGCTATTTAGCATCAATCTTTCTTACGTTGGAGATTCAAAACAATGCTAAACAACAGGAAAAGGCCAATCAGGGTTGTCGAAAACTCAAGATAAAGATAATCTGAATCACTAAAATTTACTGTCAACAAAATACTTTTGAGCTCATTATGCGTTGTGTATATGATGTCATTCCCAAAGACATTCCTTCACAGGATAATAGGACAGTGAAAACCAAATAACGGTTTGGATGCATCAAACTGCATCTGAATGTTCAGTGTGGAAAGGAGATTAAACTGAACATTAACTGCTCTTGGTTTTCATTGTTGTTGTGTTTTAGGAGTGGACTTTCTTAGAAATGATGTTGGCAGGTCTGTAAATTACAGGGTTCAATCTGAAGTATAATTCTGAAATAACTGGCCTCAAAACTGCAGTCCTGTAGGCTGTTGCTTCTTGATCTCAGTTCTGGAGGTCCTTTTCCTTTCTCAGCACACCTGATCCAGCTCATGTATGACTTGATCATTGCTGACTTCAGTTAGTTCAGACTGACATGTTATAACAAGAACTGTGCCGTGCAGACACCAGACTCCTATTGAGAACTAATATTGCATGTTTTATCCTTTTCCCTGCTCCACAGGCAATTTCGTACATTATTGAAAACGGGTTAAATGATTCCATTTTCATTCCTTTTGATGGAACTGTCGGCTTAAAGAAAGCATGACCCATTAATTGAATGGAACATAGCAAAATATTGCATTTGCAGAGTTATAAATAGCAATAAATACCCATATTAATTGAAAAAGTGAAAGTGATTATATTTTGACATTGTAAAAAATGGCACAGCAAACCACAACTAAATTCATCCTCTGTGTTTTACCCATACACACCGTGCAGCAGGGGGCAGCTATTTAAAGCACCCAGGGAGCAGTAATGGGGCTGGTACCTTGCGCAAGGGTGCCTCAGGGCAACTTACTGGACTGGGATTTGAACCCATGACCTTCTGATGCTGGGGCCTAGCCCCTAACCACTAGGCCACCGCATATATAGTTATTGAGCTAATGTTTGGTATCCAAATTTTACTAACACTTGACCAGGACTGCTGTTCACAAAGAAGGTGCGAGGAAGACTGGCCTCAGATCAGATTCATACATCTGAAGTTTATTATCACAAAACACAACTGCCTGCAGCAGTTGGCCACATTTCTGAAAAAGTACTGTTCAGTTTCACAGCCCACAGTAATTCATATTGTGTCCTAAAGCACACTGACAAGTCTGTACCACTTTAATGAAGAGCTGAGCATCTTAGGAGATGTATTAGGGATGTATTTATGGAACAGCATTTGGATGAGCATTAATGCCATGTGTTTATTTACATGAACTTTAAAGCTCCAATGCTAAGCTAAGGAAATGAAATTTGCACACAAAACATGTCAGGACCACATCTGGGGTATGTGGAAGACTATATTATGTTTTTATATTGAACTATATAAATATGACTTTCGTCCTGGAGGGCCAAGATTTGATTAAATCACCACCTACTGATACATGTGTCAAAAAGCTGATCATGTTACCACTTACACATGTTATACACAGGGAAAAAAACAGTTCAAGTCTCTCACCAGGGTTGCTGAGGCCCTCCTCGAGTAGATGATCAACAGGAGAGTCACTTCCCGCCTCCCAGTCCACGTCTCCTGGCTCACTCTCACCATGCCCACTGTCCTTTGTACTCAGCCAGTCAACGTCCTGCGTGCCGGACCTTGAGTAGAAGAAGAGAAAGTTGTATAAGAATTAAAGCTGGAAACAGAAATCAGACAGCACAAAGTAATTTACAGCTAGCTCAAGTAAGAGAAGATGCGCTCCTCTAAGATTACAATAAACACCATAGTTCTAAACATGGGATGAACAGAAGGTGCAGAGAAGAAAGAAGGTTTCACTCTCAGCCAATGATGACACGGACTGCGGTTAATGACTCAAACCACCAAACTAACACAGGCAGAGACCGAATATGAAGGCCAAATATACTGTGTGAGATGAAAAATCTGATAAGATCACAGTCATCTGCATGTCCTTCATGCTCACCAGAGTTGGTTTAGACTCAATAGTTGACTTAGTTCCCTCTTAACTCAATGGTGTACTTGTTTTTGTTAATTGCTGAGAGTAACTGTGTGGGCTCTTTGATAGTGTGGTTTTTGGTCTAGTCAAGTCCTGCCTTGCACTGAGTCAAGACTACTTTTATGGCTGCTCCAGCATAGATAACATTTACGTGAACCCACCAGAATGGGGTGAGATTAAAGCCACGGAGTGGCAGGAGGATAAATGACGGAACTGACTGTATCTTGCACTGATACTGCTGTGTTAGTCAGGTGAGAGGGGCAAACAAAGGCCCCTGCTGTAGCATGCCTTGCACATAATTCAACCCTGCCAACATGACCACTAAGGGCAATGAGACACTATTTTCTGGAACTCGATGACTGGCACTTCCTGTTTGTTAGCCAAGCACCTGCATAGCCTCCTCTCTGCCTGATTTCATATGGCTCACAATCAGCTTTATTGCACTGAAAACATAAGATAATTTACAGGGTATGTAACTGTAGTGTAAAGTAATGTAAATATTTGAATTCCCAATTCGTTCATCGTGAAGTTGCAAACATGTAGCTCTGCTCAAATAAAATATAATATATAATATAAAAATCTGAAAAAATGAAAATACATAGTTTCACCTGGACAGGGATGATACTAAAAACAAGAGAAATAAAGATCTTACCGGCCAGCTCGGTGGGAATATTTGTTGCCACGAAAGTTTGGTCGAGGCTGTAGTTGGCCCTGATGCAGCAAAGACAACAGCTGAGACACCTGCTGTGAATGGAAGAAGAATGTGATGTTGAATATGAATCTTGAAGTTGTTCCTATATGATTCTTCTCTCTGAGTATGTATGAGTTTGTTATAACCTTTTTACTGCTATAACACAAATATGCACAGGCAATAATTAACACACAAGAAAGTGAAAGTGACAACCCTTGTCATTGTGAAATGCAGCACAGCACAACACAATGAAATTCAACCTCTGCGTTTCACTCATACACGCACATGCAACAGGGGGTAACTATTGAAAGCACCCAGGGAGCAGTGACAGGAACGGTACCTTGCTCAAGAGTACCTCAGGGCAACCTACTGGTGAGGGAATCAAACCCACAATCTTCCAAGCCTGTGGCCACCTCCCTAACCACTAGACCACCGCTGCCCAGAAGTGTATGGGATGCATGTATAGCAGTGCAGAGATGTATGGGATGCATGTATAAGATAAATAACTTGAGCAATCTACATTTTAGAGTTTCTGTATAGTTTTCCATTTTGCAAAATAAAAAGGTCAGATTCAGAATAATAACTCAATGTTAGCCTACAAAGATGGGTGTATATACACCATGACAAACACCACTGTTAACTTTTAATGTAATAAATTCATTGGCCAAGCTGTCTTCCTGTGCACAGAATGGAAAAACGATCCATCAGTTGTACAAGATTATTTTCAATGTGCTTTAATAGAAGGCACCGTGCACTTTTCTACACACGATCATACACTACACTTTCTTGCCATTTAATACTAATACGTTTTTTAAATCCTGAATAAAATGTACATCTCTGTTATGGGAGCGGATATGGCACAAGATGGAAGATGGAAAGGAAACGCCGGACTATTGTGAAAAGCAAAGTGTAAATAGGGCGAGAGAGAGTTTCTGAGTTGAGCTGGGGCGAACGAGGGGGAGACAGGAAGCCATTACTACGCAGGGCCTATTCTTCTACAGGCTGCTTCCTTCCAGGATGCACCTTAGAAACACAGTCTCAGCCAAAGGGACAGAGACCCTGCTACATTTTGGCTCCCTTTCCTTTAGGGTCTCCAAGTGTCTCCTTAAGTCTAATTGCCAACTGGGCCAAGTAGATGAGGGAGGGTGGGTGCAAAGAGAGAGGAAATTGGATGGGGGAGCAAGGTCGACACTCTTCCTGTCTGGCTACAGTGTTCACGTGAGGGTGCAGACCCAAGCCAGGCCCTTTTGTTCTCCTAATTGCATGAAACGCATATGGGTGGACCTCAGTCCAGAGGATGAATTATTTGACCAGCACAGCACTTTCGGCCTTTGAAATAAGAACTGTCAAGTTTTTTTCTCAGGGTTTTTTTTTTTTTTAAAGCAACAGCCTAGAGTCCATGCACAGCATATTATTTTGCTACGTAGACGTATCTAGATTGAGAAGGAGTAGATTCTCCCCCTCTACTGACAGACGCTGACTCTGTTTTTCTCTTTCATTCAGTAAGTGTGTGTGTCATATGATATTATTGAGGACTGTTAGAATTTTCACCAGAGGCATAATAAAGGTTTAGGTTACAGTCTGTGGCTGCCTGAATAACTTCAATGCCTTAATTCCAACATAATCTGTCAGCTGTCCCCTCAGGCAGCTATAGACATAGACCAGTCCTCCTGAAACACAGCAGCAGTGGGAAAAAATAGGGAACCAGTCTCTCATGAACTTAAGCTTATATTTATATTATACCTTTGATGGCCATGAATGGCCATGAACCTCAATAAATAAAAACCAACATAATCATGGTTTAAATTTTACTTTCAAATTCACAGATATATTCACATTGCTGAAATGTAGTTACACTAATTATATACACTTACCTGAACCTCAGGTGAAGCAGAAGACAACTGAATTGAGTTATCTCCAAGGGCAGCCATGGACAGTCGGACAAGGTTTCTCAGTATCTGGCTGTGGTCTTCTTCTATCTTTCTGGTTTTTTCGGAGTTCTTTTGCCTTCTGAGAGTGGTTTGTGTGAAAGGTCTATGAGTCACAGTCTCTGAGGAGTCAGTGGAGGCAAAGGTTTCATCAGGCTTGTGGCGTCTCAGTGTGCTGGCCTGTGAATATGAGGAGGAAGACGAGGAAGCGTTGCGGGCTTTGCGAAGGGTTTGATGGGGGTAGTCTAACTCAATATTGGCAGGTTTCCTGAGAGTTTTGCTCTGTGTGAGGGGAAAGATTCCATCATTCTCTGCATAAGCATGGCTTCGGGCCATTCTTGCAAGTGTTGGTGAAAGACTGAGCTGACCTGGAGGCATTGGGTCTTCGGGCAGAGGAGTACTAGATGAGAGAGGCTGGGTCTCATTTTCAGATGGGTCATCTCTGCGACCTCTTAGGACAGGTACTAGCTGTATGTCAGTTTTGCGAATATGCTTCTGTGGTCTGCGAGGGTGACTTGTGTAAGTAGACTCAGCTTCTCTACAGTTGTAAGCATGGTTGTCTCGTTTTTCTGGCCGACAGAAGGTAGTAACTAAAGCCACAGATAAGAGTAACAGCAAGCAGGTTCCTCCAAGACAGAGAGCTAAAAGCATTGTGAAGCTCAACTGAGCCTGATGGCCAGGAGAGGAGTTTTTGAGGTGGTCACGAAGATTGATGAATATCACCTCCAGTGTGGTTTCTGTGACAAGTGGTGGTGTTCCCATGTCTGATACTGCAATGGCAACTTTAAAAACTTTGCCTATCAATTCAGTAGCATTAGTCGTGTTCACATATAACTGACCTGTGGTTTCATCCAGCCAGAACAATCCTGAGGGGTTCCCATCTAATATTCTAAATTGAAGCTTTCCATTGAGACCAGAGTCAGGATCACTGGCCACTATGGTTGTGGCCAGAAATCCTTCAGGTCTATGATGAGAAGAATGATTACTCAGTGGATACAGGGTTCTGTGAACTTTGCCTCCAAGTTCAGTCACAATCTCTCCCTTTTCTGGACTAACTGGTACACTAATGACTGCAACCCCCCTTTTTGGAAGGGGCTCATTGATAACAGGATAGTTGTCATTAACATCCTGGACCTCAATAAGCACAGTGGCACTGCTGGTCATTGGTGGGTAGCCATGATCTATTGCCTCCACAATAAATGAATATGTGGCCGATTCCTCATAGTCCATTGACTTTTGGACAGTGACAGCTCCACTGGTTGGGTGGACAGAAAAGGAAGCAGTTGATGTTCCCAGTTCATTTGACTCTCTTATTGAGTATGATACCTTCCCGCTGAGATCCAGATCGATATCATGTGCCTCTAAAGTCAAGACTTGGAATCCAGGTACATTGTTCTCTGTGAGGACACCTTTGTAGTGAGTCTTAGAAAACAATGGGGCATTGTCATTTTCATCTAGGACATGGACAGTCAGGTGTTTGACACAAGTAAGAGAGGGAACACCATCATCCTGTGCTATGAGAGTCAGATTGTACTCCATTTTTTGCTCCCGATCCAGGCCACCATTAGTGACAATCATGTAGTTGTCTCCATGGATTCGCTTGAGCTGGAAGGGGCCTGACCCATCCTGAATAACAGCTCGTACATTTCCGTTTGGACCAGAATCTGCATCAGATACCATCACAAGGGCCAGAAAGGTTTCATTTAATGCTCCCTCTGACACAGTTGCTACAGGAGAATCTGGAGGGGTCCATGTGATGTGTATCCTAGGCGCATTATCATTAATGTCTTGAAGTCTGATTTGCAGCTTGCAGTGGGATGGCACAGCATTGGGGCCTCGATCCTTAGCCTGAATGTCTATCTCATAGGACCTCTTCTCTTCAAAGTCAAGAGGCCCTTTTATGACCACATCACCTGTTTGAGGATCAACACTGAACAGTCTTTGTATATCAATTGAAGAATGTTTACTGAGCGAATACTCAACCTCTCCATTAGCACCTTGGTCAGGGTCTGCTGCATGTAGGTTGATAACTATTGTGCCTTGAATTGCGTCCTCTGGAAGCTCCACTACTGGAGCACTTTCCTCAAACACAGGGCTGTTATCATTGGAATCTAGGATTATAACTTTGACTTTAGTGCTGCCAGACTTGGGTGGCTTGCCTTTATCCCAGGCCTCCAATGTTAACTCAAATGATTCTTTCGTCTCTCTGTCCAGTTCCTTAATAACCACCAACTCTGCCTGCTTGCTACCACCAGAGGGACGTATATCCAAGGCAAAGTGCTGGTTGAAAGAAAGAGAGTAGTTCTGTAGGCCATTGAGACCTGCATCTGGATCTATAGCACGGTCCAGTGGAATTCGGGTCCTCAGTCCCACTGTTTCTGAGATCTCCACCTCTTGCACTGGGTTGGGGAAGACAGGGCTGTGATCATTTAGATCCATCACCTCCACTTTTACACGCAGGAAGTGCACAGCTCCACCCTTCCTATAAAGGACACTAAAGTCTAGTTCACAGTACTCAGCACCACGACATAGCTCCTCCCGGTCCAGCTGGCCCTGTGTCAACACCATCCCATCTCTCATGGCCACTGTAAATGGCAGGGCCCTACCATGCTCCACAACCCGGAAGTCCTCCAGAGACCCATGCTCCCCGCTTTGACGTAGGTCATCCAACAGGCGGCCCACCCTTGTGCCTGCTGGCTGCTCTTCCATGACATGATACTGGATAATGAGGGGAGCTTGGTCTGAATACTGGCCCTTGCAAAATGGCCACATGCTTAAAAAAACCACAAACTGAAGCCAAGACTGAAGCATGACTGCGTGTGAGCTTGTTCCTAGCACCAAGATCTCAGATATACATTCTAAAGTCCAAACATGAATGTAAATGCCAGCTATTCAATACTGTAAACTGAAGACTGAAACTGCCTTAGGAAAAATGACGAGCACAAAGAAAAATAAAATATCGAATTTAAGCTGATTTAAAACATAAAATGTTAATTACACTATACATAACAAGTATAAGGATTTCTGTAAAAATCTGATTTGTCAAATGCATGAAAAGACAACAGTTAATGATGGGGAAAAAACTATTTCCTCTTTTTTTTCCCCTAAAACATTTAAAGAAGTAATTTTTCACTTCATTACATCGTTATCCTTAAAAAATACATAATACATAAAATACATAATAATACTGTACTGTGGGTTCATTGCATCCACAGTACAATTTCTGATACATTAGTCTATTATCTAAAAAAGGTTTAACTATAAGTCACATAAATAAATCAACAATCCAAGCTCTACCAGCACTGCTGAATAGATAAGTTTACCAAAATCCAACAGCCTCGCTCTGTTAACCACAGCTAGCCAAAAGCATTACTCACACACAGACAGCTCCAGCTCCCAGACTCCACAAACTTTGAACAAGTGTGGAAGCATGGAGGTTACAGGCTGGGATGATAATTGGAGGGGGTATCCCATGAGCCAATCAAATGAAAAGAGGGAAGAGCGTGGGACACCAAAAACTCCGCCCCTTATACAAAATAGTGTGCCCTGAGGAAGCTGAAGTGGAGTTACAGAAAAAAGTGTGCTTTTAAGGAAATACGATTCCTCTTCTTCTACTAGATGCCTCCAGCTCTTCATGCATCTTTGCCTTTTTCTCCTTTTCTCCCCTTTGTCTAAATAAACACATTAAGAATAGTTTTCTTTGGCCCCTGTCAGCAGAGATCAGAGCTGGGCCTAAAGTAGATCCCTCAGGGACACCCAAGACCTGAAATCAGAGCTTGATCCAAACCCTAATCCACTACTATGAGCACTGACATATTGTCTGGACCTGCTGGTGTTTTCACAAACACAGATAGCCAGCACTGATACTCACATAGGCAACTTGTGGCATACCAGTCTCTATTTTCAGCTGTTTTGGTCTCACTGTGAAACAGACATTTGAGATGGGTCTGAAGTGGGTCTTCTCACCTACCCTTTCTGCTCTGCTGAGAAGATGAGTTAAGCAAAGATTTTAACTCTTCATTATTCACAGGCCTGGGCTCAGTTTAGACAACCATGCTTCACTCTAGTGACTAAAAGGCATTCCAGCCTAAAGCTAGAGTGTTTAATGTGTGCTTAATGTGTTTATTTTCCAAGTTATGTGGATATATCATTCAGCCTTCCTGAATTCATAATTTTTGCTACAAAACCCAATATGCATTACACAAACACATTATTCAGCCATCGAAATCCCTGTGGTGTCCATTATGTGTGGTTACAACCAACTTTAAATAGGTGTCATCAAACAAAACGAAGGCACGTGGATGCTAGAGATATGTTTTTTATCTTTTCAGACAGAGAAAAGATGCTCAGCTGGGGAAAGATATGTAGATAACTATCTTTTCGCTTGGTGCTGACTACTTGTTTCCATGTAAATAATGAAAAATAAGCCTTAAGATGTGAACTTAAATTCTATAGCGGGGGTTTTGCCGGTTGTGACTGGTTTTTCAAACCCAGAAAGAGAAAGACTAGGCCTACAAGTCCATTTCCAGGGATCTATTCTTATAAGGATTTAATTATTTTTAAAAATGACATAAAGACATGTGTGTAAACATTCATAATTAATAAATCATTTTTAACAGAACTCAGTTTCGCTCTGTGGATGAAGGTTTCTTAGCTTCATTAGTAGGGAAGGGGTTGTGCGTTCGTTAAAAGCTTTGTGCCGATTAGAACAAGCTGGAGGGGAAAAGTCCACTTCCCTCTCTATGTGGGGGTCAGCTTAAACTATCCCATTAACCCACAAGCCAGTTAAAGCTTTCCCAGACTGATAACAGGCAGAGCCATAACTCAAGCAGATGATAACGCTGATAGCAAACCTTAAGCTCTTCTGTGAGTGTGAGAGAGTGTGTGTGCGGTGTGTGTCTCTCAACTTATTAAAGGTGAGATATTTTCTGTGTTTTGACTGGTGGACGTGTGTGTGTGTGTGTGTGCGTGTGTGTGTGTGTGTGTGTGTGTGTGTGTGTGTGTGTGTGTGTGTGTTAAAGGTCAGTCCATGTGATCAGACTCAATCTCCTAAACAAACACCGGTCCCTTTCCACACAAAGCCTCCCTCTAATTAACTCCATTTGTGAAGAACTAAAGGAGTTCACTCACTTGCCTTCTCTGCTTGCATTTCTCTTTCCCCTTTTCTCTCATTTCTATAGCATCAAAATCTAACTCTGCTCCTTTTGATAAATCATTATTACAGATGGCTGGAAATGGAAAAAAAGGAGAAAGAAAAAAAAAGAAAAATAGAGAGACTGTCTAAATATCAGACAAATATTATCAAAAGGTCTCTGGCCTCTGTCATCTTGTTAGCTTGTGTCCATGTTGATTTTAAGAATGGATTATTTTTTAATATCATATCATTTAAAATTTAAAAAATCTTGCTTTATTCTTTAGGTTTATCAGAGTGAAGTAAAACTTCTTCTCAGTGTGGAAAAGTCAAACTGGGGAAGTAAAAATCTTTTTTGGATTTTTTCCAAATGCCTGGCTACCCAGACTTTCCCAAACCAGGCCCTTGAACCCACTACACCACACATTTTAGCTGTTAATGAGCTGTTAGTTGGATCAGGTTGGGAGCAGGGAAAACAGCAAATAGTGCAGGACAGTGTCCCTCAAGGACCAGGGTTGTGAAACACTTCTTTTCTTTTTCTTTAAGCTGCTCCACTTCAGGGGTCGCCACAGCGAATCGATCGTCTCCATTTTTTCCTGTCCTCTGCATCTTCCTGCTTCAAACCAATCACCTGCATGTCCTCTCTCACCACATCCATAAACCTCCTCTTTGGTCTTCCTCTTTTCCTCTTTCCTGGGAGCTCCATCTTCAATATCCTCCTTCCAATCTAATCTTCAACTCTCCTCTGGACATGTCCAAACCAATGCAACCTTGCTTCTCTACCTTTGTCTCCAAAACATCTAACCTGAGCTGTCCCTCCAATATATTAATTTCTAATCCTGTCCATCCTCGTCACCCAACAAAAATCTCAGCATCTTTAACACAATGCCATAAATGTCAATGTAAATGTAACACTGACACTTCCAGCTCTGCCTCCTGTCTTTTCGTCAGCGCCACCGTCTCCAACCCATACATCATAGCTAGTCTCGCTACTGTCCTGTAAACCTTTCCTTTTATTCTAGCTGGTACCTCTCTGTCACAAATCACTCCAGCCACTCTTCTCCACCCATTCCAACCTGCCTGCACTCTCTTCTTCACCTCTCTTCCACACTCGCCGTTACTCTGAACTGCTGATCCCCAGTATTTAAACTCCTCCACCTTTGTCACCTCTACTCCCTCCATCCTGACCACTCCACTTTCCTCCCTTTCATTCACACTCATGTATTCTATCTTTGTCCTACTCACTTTCATTCCTCTCCTCTCTAGAGCATATCTCCATCTCTCCATGTTCTCCTCAAGCTGCCCCCTACTCTCACTGCAGATCACAATATCATCAGCAAACATCATTATCCACGGAGACTCCTGTCTAACCTCGTCCATCAACCTGTCCATTACCATTGCAAACAAGAATGGGGTCAGCGCTGATCCTTGATGTAATCCAAGCTCTACCTTAAATGCATCCATCACTCCTACTGCAGATCTCACCACTGTCACACTGCCCTCATACATATCCTGAACTACTCTCACATACTTCTCTGTAACACCTGACTTCCTCATACAAAACCACAACTCCTCTCTGGGCACCCTGTCATATGCTTTCTCCAAGTCCACAAAGGCAGAATGCAGCTCCTTCTGACCTTCTCTGTACTTCTCCATCAACACCCTCAGAGTAAAATTGCATCTGTGGTGCTCTTTCTCGGCATAAAACCATACTGCTGTTCAGTAATCCTCACCTCTTTTCTTAACCTAGCTTCCACTACTCTTTCCCATAACTTCATACTGTGGCTGATCAACGTTATCTCTCTATAGTAACTACAGCTCTATGCATCACCCTTATTCTTGAAAATTGGTACCAGTACACTTCATCTCCACTCCTCAGGCATCCTCTCACTTTCCAAGATTGTGTTAAACAATCTGGTCAGAAACTCAACTGCCATCTCCCCTAAACATCTCCATGCTTCCACTGGTATGTCATCCGGTCCAACAGCCTTTCCATTCTTCATCCTCTTCATCGCTGTCCTTACTTCCATCTTGCTTATTTGCTGCACTTCCTGGTTCACTATCTATACATCATTCAATCTTCTCTCTCTCATTTTCTTCATTCATCAGCCATCAGCCAACTACAGCCATTTCCATCCTTTTCGCAAAATCTACAACCATCTGACCTTCAGCATTCCTCTCCTTGACACCATGCCTACCCATCACCTCCTCATCACCTCTGTTCCCTTCACCAACATGACCATTAAAATCTGCATCAATCACCACTCTCTCTCCCCTGGGTACACTCTCTATCACTTCATCTAACTCTCTCCAGAATTTTCCTTCTTCCATCTCACAACCAACATTCATTATCACAACTTCAACTTCCAGCTTCAAACTCATCAACCTCCCTGACACCCTCTTTACTTCCAAAACGCTCTCCACATACTCTTCCTTCAGGATAACACCTACTCCATTCCTCCTTCTATCCACAGCATGGTAGAACAATTTAAACCCTCCACACCTGGCCTTACTACCCTTCCATCTAGTCTCTTGCACACACAAAATGTCAACCTTCCTTCTTTCCATCATATCAGCTAATTCTCTACCTTTACCAGTCATGCTGCCAACATTCAAAGTCCCTACCCTCACTTCCAATCTCCTCTCCTTCTTTCTCTCCTCCTTCCTCTGGACATGCCTTCCTTCTCTTCTTCTTCTTCTTCTCCTTTGGCCAACAGTAGTCCAATTTCCACCAGCACCCTGTAGGCTAACAGCACTGGTGGCGGTCATTGTTAACCTGGGCCCCGACCGATCCAGTATGGAATTCTGTATCGTTGTCCACTTATTGATATGGCAAAGTTTTACACCGGATGCCCTTCCTGACATAACCCTCCCCATTTACCCGGGCTTGGGACCAGCACGAAGAAATACACTGACTTGTGCATCCCTAGTGACTGGTTTAGGGTTGTGAAACACTGGATTAGCAAAAACCAGCAACAGAGGTATCCAGGCAGTTGGAACAAATTCCTGCAAAGGATTTTTAGCTTTTGGATTTTTCATCTCTGATTACCTTAAAGTGAACCCTTCGGTTTAAGAAAATTATATCAAACAATAATATCATGTAATGCCTATTCGCTCAAGGAACGAACTAGCTGTACATCCTATTTATAGCTGATATAAAGCTATCCTATAGCTGGAAATGTATAAAATGCATAGTCATGCTTAAAAATACTCAGTATACATAAATGTGATCACAAAGTTTTAAAAATCATCAGTGTTCATGGAAAAATCCAGGCAACCATCTAGGCAACCATAACCTATTGTTAATTACATTCACTGGCAGAAAACAATGTTTATTGTCAAGTCCTTTAATGATAACCTTTTTCACCAAGTTCTGTCTCAAACCCGTAATACACATCTCCTTGAAAATGCTCTTCTGGATTTGATGGAAAGAAAAAGATTCTTGACAATTAACAGGCCTGAGGTGATCAGAAGCAAACACGCACTAAGCAAGAGCTCTCAGAGCCTGAAGATGCAGTTCAGTTCCCATAAGATGAGAGGGAATGAGAAAAATAGTTTTATAGAAGAAGTTTCATTTCAGATCCACAACTTACATGGAAGTGTTTTAACCAAGGTCCTTGGTGCTTCTGTCAGCTGGGTGAGTAGAGCTGCCAATCAAAGCACAGAATCACTTCATGAAGAACAGAGGATTAAGTTTCAAAAGATACAGTAATAGAGTGCTGTAAATTGGCCCTAGAGTGCTTTTATCAGCTGCTCGGCACACCAAGCTCTGAAGAACATGCAATGGTCCAGAACCTTTTTCATGCAGCTCAGGTATTCAAAAAGAAGTTCCATAACTCAAAGCAGCTCCACAATAGACTTAGTTGACTATCTTCAATAGCTGAAGTGCACAACTCCTGTCCTAGAAGTCTGGTTTCCAGCAGTTTGACAATATCTTTGGTTAAACTGCTTCAGCTTGTTCTCTATTACCTGCCAGGTTGCACATGAAGAGAACTATCAGACTGGATACCAGCCCTTCAGAGATGTGCAACAACAGGGTCTTATCAATGGTGCCATAAATAAAAAGAACAACTGTGGAGCTCATGATAAAATTGATGAAACACAAAATCTAGAAATCTGACAGCTTTTCATCAAGGTACAATGGTACCTTTGACCAAAAGAACCATTCTAGTGTCTATTCTGAAGCAGCAGAAAGTAGTCTGCTTTCCCTCAGTGCTGGTGTTCTGACGAGTTCTCTTTATGATAACATTCGGTGAAACATTCCATGTTAAATTCACTGGCTAACTATGCATAACTCGTTATTTTGCATAAAATACAACTAATTTTGTTAACATTAAAAAAATATGCTTTCTATGCATCTTGGAAATCACTTCACTTACAGCTCGTCTAGAGAAATAAACATGTCCTCGGAAGCCTGCAGTGCTGTGATCTACACATTTATCAATATGCCCCTTCTTTTAGCTTCTGCTTATCTTACAGCTGCTCAAAGATATGGGCATCAACACACGAAACAAATGCTTTTATTTCGACATTGACAAGCTCAGTTAAGTCATTCCCATCAGGATCAATGCTTTTCTGATTCACAGACAGCTCACTTCATCCAAACAACGATGTTTTAGATGGTATTTTAAATCATTTCACTCACTCCCTTTCTTAATAGCTTATCTATCCTGATTAGGGATGTGGGAGTACTGGAGCCCAGCCCAGCTCTCACAGGGTGAAAGGTGGAGAAACACCCTGAACAGATCACCAGTCCGCAGGGCAGACACACAGACAAACACACTCACACACACATTCACACCTAGTGGGGAATTTAGCATCTCCAATTCCCCTGAGCTGCATGTCTTTGGACGGTGGGATGAAACCAGAGAACCTGGGGGAAACAAACTGAGACACAGGGAAAACATGCAAACTCCACAGAGAATCCAGCTCGTCCCACCTGGGAATCAAGCCCAGGACCTTCATACTTTGTAGTGACATCGCCACCCTTTGCGTCACCGTCTAATTTAAAACATTTCTTCTCTGAAATTTAATCTGGCTACTAGGAGGTTCATACAGTGGCAAGATGGTAATCGAGTTGAAATTCAGCATTAGTGATACATTATTGATATATGAAGTATGCCAAACAATTTATTATTGCAGCTCTGTACATTCACAGGTTGATTCAGTTAGATCACACTTACTTGTTCATCGATTCTTGTAAACAACAGACTAAAAAAAATAACTGCTTGCTGGCCATCTCAATTAATACCTTGGGAATGATACCCCATTGCCTTGTAGCAGCCTTAAGCACTCCAACAGCAAAATCATTATATTGTCAAGCATCACTTGAAAAAAAACTTGCTGAATCCCCTCAGATTATAAGTGTATAGCTGTCGTGTTGTGATAAAATGGAAAAATAAGATTAATTGAATATGTTTCTTCCTGAAAAGTTAGTGTGTCCCCAGACTGTGGACCATCTCTATGGTCTGCTTGCCACATTTGAGAGGCTGCCTTTAAAATTACATCTGGGAGTTTAAATTGCACCGCAGCCCAGACACAAAGCCTGGGTCGCGTTTCATCTGCCTCCCTAAAAAAACCCACACACCAAATACCCCCAGCCCCCAGTTTAACCCCCTCCCCTTCCCCTGCAAGCACTTCCATCCTCTGTTTTTCTCACTGGATGGGGTAAGACATTATTATGCTGCTTAAACAATCGGCCTTGCTGCTGAAAATAAGCAGTCGGGGAAGTGAGTGTGATTTACAGGTGAATGTTGCTGTTTTTGAATGCTGTTAACTTGTGTTGTTGTCAGAGGAAGAGGATACAGAGCTGTGTGTAAACAACGCTTTCACTCACAGACCACAGATCTGTCTTGTCTCAGACAGCAAGAAGCCACCGGCAAAAACAAACACACACACACTACATTCCTTGCAAACCCCAAACTCTTATCTCGTAAAAGATACAGAGCAACTATGTGCATCTGATAAACAAGCAGTGCTATCATGAGCACTACAGCAGAAAACAACTCCAGCAAAGCAACACAGAGCTTCATCTGCAGGAACAGAAACAAGCTTACGGAAGTGTCTTCAGTAAAGAATCAGAAATTTTTTTATACGTCAACATAAAAGGATAGGTTCGTTTGAATGCTGCCACTATTAAGAGTAATCTCACTACAATTTGTTTTATTATACTAATTGCATTCGTTATATTATTCATTATTCACTCAGTCACTATGTTAGTCATTGAGTCATTAGTCATGATCTCATCCACTTACCCTGATTAGAGTCGCTGGTGGGGCTGGAGCTTTTTCCCAAAGAGTTAAAGGTGGAGGAACACCCTGGATATCGCAGGGCAAATTTCATTATTACGGAATTCAATCGATTATTTCTTTGAATAATCTGTTAAACTAAAGGAATAGCAGTGGTTACTACTTAAAGTTTGCCTGAACATGGACACTAGAACTAGCATTTTTAACATGCAAAGTAAATCCTTCATTAAAGCCCATCCCTGAATATTAATATATTAATGTAGAAGCCTGAGCCTTTTAATCTAGACTTCTGTCTACAATGGAAAACAGTGTTTGACTGAAAGCACATGAAATTTTAAGCTGAAACGTGTGCATTTGTGAGATCCTGCTGGTGTGTATTATATGTGTATGCATGGGTATAATATAATATAAACATTATTCATTTCATTTTGTATTGGTTAATTTAGTACGTTTTTTTGAGGTGTAGATCTAGAAACTCCGAAATCAAAAAAGGAATGTATAAGTTTAACCCCCTTTACATAAAGGAATGCTTATAAAGTCTTATAAAAATAACATAACACATCAGATTTATTGGGCATCCTGGGACATGAGCAGTAGATTATTATATCATTGTACATTGTTGTTGTTCATTTAGCTTTTTTTAAACTCATCTTATATATGAGTTTAACAGTAGTTTTTGAAAGTTAGTACTTTAGTTGATCCAACATTAAAGGCAGCACTGTGCTTTTATGTAACTTTACATGCTGATACATTTATTTAGCATGTTTCTGCAGCTCTATCAGCAGATTTTTATGAGATAAAGGGACAAATATGCACTGCCGACAGATAACGTTACATTCGAAGTACCTGTGAAAGTGTTACTTATATGTTTATTTATATGTTTTATGGCATGACAGGGCTTTGCTCTAAGACCTGGGACTAAAAATCTTCGCCCCCGCTCCCCTTCTATTCACTCGGAAAACATCCTTTTCAGTTACATTAATTCTGAAGGGACTGCATCACGCATAGGTGGAGCGATGACTCTAACCTTACATGACTTTTTTACTCAGCTTGTAATGAGTGAGACACTTTTACACTTTAGCAGCTGTGCAGGATAGGTAACACACACACACCCTGTCCTTTTCCTCAGGATGAACTCACTCATTTTCTGTCCTGCCCTCAGATTTATACTTACAGTGCCTTGATTTGGGATGGTGATGAGAGACTATAATGAACAAGTTCTGTTTAACTTAAAAAGAAAGGAGGGACGCAGGACATTGAAAGTAAAGTGACATTCAGAGCAAAGATAAAATTTTTTATGCTGGTTGGCCTATCAAGGCATTTAGATATACATGTGCCAAAAAGAATCTGTGTTTAAAGACAAAGGTTGCGGTCAAATGCTGTGGGTTCACACACACACACACACACACACACACACACACACACACACATACACACACACACCATTTGGCCTTTCCAAGGCCAAATGACTACTGTGTGTGGGGCAACAACAAGACGTGCCTCTGTATGTTTTATGTGTGTGTGTCTAAGCCCATGAAGAAAAACATTATTTTTTTCCGGGTGGTCCTCGTGCACCAGTGTACAAAAAAAAACAATCTTAATTAGATTATATTTCAGTTATGAACTTTCAACGCCCCCTCCCATAACCTTCATCTATAACTGTGAATAAATGCTCATCCAGAGCTCATCCCCCAAATGTTTTTGAGCTCAAATAACCTTATTCAGATTGCAAGAGCTCCATAATGTCTTATAATATCTAATATAATAATATAATTATTATAGAGAAGATATGAGCATATAGCATGATAGTTAATTGTACTTTATTCAGTAAAGTACAATTATGATTATATATATTATAGACTCGGTATAAACCTGTATCTGAGTGGAGTCAGAAGTCTGACATTTCAGGTGGTAATTGCTATAGAATAATGGAGTTTATTAAAACCAATCTACTGATACCCATGATATATAAATTATATAAATAAGGATTTTGACTTAACAATTCTCACAAAGAGAGGTCACAAAAATGTGGTCCATCATTATTGCTCTGTCTGCTTATTGGACCACACTGGCTCCATAAGACACACGAGGCCTGGAACTCGGTGTTTGCCTTTTGAGATTCTAAATTTGCTCACAAATTCTTAAACTCTCAACACAGTTTCAACAGAAAACCAAAAACATTTACTTCATCAGTTCCAGGCCAAAATTAAGTAGCTGATTGTCCAACAGTAATTTAGCGGTTACCCTGGCTGAACTCACCATTTGAACACGACTGAAGAAATAAACCCGAATTTTCAGCTTGTCAGGTTTTGCTGTTCTTTCACAATTGTTCCATTATCCATGTTCCATTAAGGGAACAAATTCCAGGTACACTTGTAATACTGTTCCTAATGTGGCCACAGCTTAAAGCCACAAAAATGTAACAAAAAATAGAATACAGTGTCTCTTTGTATTTCTTTCAGGGTAGAGTAAAAGTAAAGACATCCCAGCTGGGGAATAAGAATGATGTTTTAGACATTCTTCGCTGTAAAGCTGTTTAATCTCTGGTAGAAACAGAGTCTATAAATGCCTTTTTGAAAAGCTTTTTTATTTTTAGATGAGAATATTTAGTTCATTTATTTAATCAGGCATTTAAACTTCACTACTGTCAATGATGTGGCGAAGGAACTGAAATCTTTCAACGGTCTGTGTGTGTGTGTGTGTGTGTGTGTGTGTGTGTGTGTGTGTGTCCATAGTAGGTGGTACAAGAATGTGTGTCTGATGGTTGGACCTCTGACCTGTGTGGTAATGGCCAGATAAAGATCAGACCATCTACAGGATGACTGAGCCCCACAGCATGAGGTAGGGAGGTAGGGAGGTAGGGAGGTAGGGGGGGGGGCTGGGAGAGGGAGAGAAAGAGAGAGAGAAAGAGAGAGAGAGAGAGAGAGAGAGAGAGAGAGAGAGAGAGCACAGGGGTGACAGACACAGTAAACCATACGGTTCCACTTTTCCTATTTATCTTTCAGCCATTCGTTTCTTCCACTGAGCTCCACCACTGTAATCAGTGTGGAAGGCTCACACATGCACAGCATTAATGAAACACACAGCAAGCACACGTTCACCAAAAGGTTTGGAAATAGTCTGTTTATGAGCAAAATCCATTCTACAGCAAATTTCCTAGCAAGAGTAACAAACGCAGGCATGATCATTTTAAAGTGTTTCTACTGTTATTTTACACCAGTGATTAATAACCACAACATTTACACCACATCTGTTACAATATTTATTTCATAAACAAGCAAATATGAATGATGTTTATGCCGAGCACACACATAATAGCTATTCAGACAAAATGCTAACAAAATATCTTCTGCTCATGAACTCAAATGCGTTTAGTTTTCATTTTCTTATTACTGAGATCATTGTAATGACAGGGATGTTTCAGGTCTTTTCTAAGGCTCTAATGGCAGTGGTGGCCTAGTGGTTAGAGAGTAGGTTCCAGGATCAGAAGGTCATGGGTTCAAATCCCAGATCAGTAGGTTGCCCTGAGGTCCCCGTCCCCATCACTGCTCCCTGGGCACTGGATATAGCTGCCCACTGCTGCACTTGGTGTATGGGATGAAAGCAGATGTTGTGTTTCACTGTGTGCTGTGTTTTACAACAGCATATAGTCACTTTCACTTCCCTTTTTACATTCTTGTATTGTTTACTCATTTAAAAGTTTGGAAACTCCTTTACCTCTACCATAAATTCTACTTGTTGCTGAAAATCTTTCTGGGAAATGGCAATGCCTTTCTTATTTTATTACTTTATTTTATTAGAAGTGATATTCAGAACACAGTCAGTTAGTCAGTCATTTTCTGCCGCTTGTCCCAAGCGGGGTCGCGGGGGAGTGCTGGAGTCCATCCCAGCTCACACAGGGCGAAGGACGGGGGACACACCTTGGACAGGTCGCCAGCCCATCGCAGGGAGGAGCGTGACGGGGACGGCACCTTGCTCAAGGGTACCTCAGGGCAACCTATTGGGAAGGGGTTCGAACCCCCGATCCTCCGGCCAACGCCCTAACCACTAGGCCACCTCTGCCCCACATTCAGAACACAGTTTTATAGATAATACTTAATGTATGACTTATAAACATATACCAAATAGAAATATATATTAATATATATATATATATATATATATATATATATATATATATATATATATATATATATACACATATATACATATATACATATATATATATATATATATATATATATATATATATATATATATATATATATATATATATATATATATATATGAAAGGTATACAAAAGGTATACAATATGTCTTTGTGTGTGTGTGGGCAGGGGTGTGTGTTTGTGTATCATGTGACAATGGCCTGGTAGAGGAATGAGTGGAAGTGTCTGTATTTTTTTCTGGGATTGTTTTTTACAGGTTAGTGTTCCAGCTGGAGCCAAAATATCCAGCCAAGAGCAGCTCTGTGATCAGAAACGGACTTTGATGAAGACCTGGAGGATAGTTTTACTATACTGTGGCCATTAGGACCTAAAAGAACAAAACCAAATGCATGGAAAACTGAGTCACCAGTGTTACTGAGTGACTGAAATGTGATGATACATGACGCGGGTTCTTGTGCAATGATCTCTACCAACACTACCACTATAGGAGTTTAACAAGAGGGGTTTACAGACAACACTCCTGTAGCGCGCCTCAGTCAGTCAGCTAGACTGACCTTATTGGCCCCCGCATGCATTGTCCCAAAGTTTTCAGGGGTGTTTGCTGACTTTTAACTCACACATACACACACAGATACTCACATGGACACACACACACACACAAAGCCCTCCTCTCTTCACCTCCCCTCCACATCCTTGAACGAGTTTCCTGCAGCAGGAAAAGAAAAACCCATATGGTCTTTTTTTCTGTGCGTTATTTCCTGTCCATTTCAGGTCAGTGTTGAAATCAATGTTAAGAGTGAGTGAGTGAGTGAGTGAGTGAGTGAGTGAGTGAGTGAGTGTGTGAGCAAGCATGCGAGTGACTGAGCAGAACAATAAAGTCTACGTCTATTCATATCACGCTCCTGGATACCTGACCTGCTTGGCTCCCACTGAGAAACGGAAAACCCCTTCATTTCTGCAGATACCACTGTGATAAACGACACAACACTGCATACAGGCCTGTGCAAAAGTCTTAGGTGGACAATAAAACTACATAAAGGGATATCTCTACGTAATCTTGATTTCCTGAGTGGCACAACTGTCCTAGCAGGGCAGTTTAGCAGGGGTCCTAAAATCAAGAAGTAGTGATGCTCCAGTGACCAATAGTCCAAGAGGGCATAACTGAGTGAGCTGGATAGTGCTCCTTCTCTCTGTTACACATCACATTACTAGCCAGTGGCTGTTAAATCATATAATCTGTTCAAAGCTGTCCAATGATGTTACTTTAGCGGAAGTTTAAAAACAAATCATGAAACTTCAGAACAAGCAAGCATTATCCTTCAGCCTCCTTGTGTTGGTTGTATAACATTTAAACCACTTGCCTAAAATTGTGTAGGTCCCCCATGTGCCATCAGAACAGTTCAGACTCATCAAAGCATGGACTCTACCAGACTTCAAAAACTGTGCTGTGGTGTCTGGCTGTACCATGGCGCTGTCGCTGGGTCATTGGGTGTCCTTCCTTCTGTTTGGTAGGTGCTAGCCATTGTATACAAGCAATTCTTTTTGGAGGCCACCGTAAAATCAGGGACCCATATCCTGGGCCTCTGAATGCTCCAGATCTCAATCTGATCGAGGATCTGTGGGATGTGCTGGACAAGTCGGATTCATGGAGGCCCCCCATGCAACTTTCAGGAATTAAAGGTTCTTACTTAGGACTTAGTGCCAGATCCCACAACATACCTTCAGAGGTCTCATGGAGTCAGTTCACTTCAAAAGCATTGAAACAGCAAGGTCAGATCATTTGTTTTTGCTATTGTTACTTAATTGGTAAAGCTTTTTACTTCAACTCAGTTAAACTGACCTAAATTCTGTTCTAATTATTTCCCACTTTAAAACTGGATGTTATTGGTGCAGCACGGCACTAATCATCTGAACGCAAAAAAAGTGGAACATAACACTCTTCCCATTTCTTGAACTTACGATCTAGTTATAAATTGATTCTTCGGAGAGAAAGACTCAAGGTTCAAGTTTATTGTATATTGTCTGCTTTAGAGTAGCTAAGACTACAAATGAACCGTTAACTTGGTGCTTATATAACATTGAAAATGCCACATTTTATTAGCCCCCCTTATGAAATTAGACAACACTCTTGATTTCTCCATGAAAATGACCATTAATAACAAGTTAATAGCCCTAAGTCCACCACGATGAAGAGCCCTCACAATTGTGTTCCTTGAAACATCAGCTCCAGAAGAGGCCAGGTCAGCAACAATCATCTTGGCAGTTGTCCGGGGCTCCTTGCTGACTATTTTCTCTGACAGAGTTCTTGAAATCTTGCGCTTACGGCCATGGCCAGGTTTGTTTCTCACAGAATTTGTCTCCTCGTACTTGGCAATGATGCAGCGTACAGCAGTTTTAGACACTGTGAATCGCTTGGAAATGGCAGTGTAGCCTTCCTCCTTATCATGAGCCTCTACTATCTTCTTTCTGAGCTCCAGACTACAGACTGGTGAGTAACAGTAGTCCCTCTCATGTGATCAAGTGCCCTGTTCCTTGGAGTCTTTTTATTGTGGGTTCGATTCCCTCACCAGTAGGTTTGCATTGGGTTAAATGCAGAGGTCCAATTTCGTTGTGGTTCACTGTGTGCTGTGCTGTCACCTTGCAATGACAAGGGTTGTCACTTTCAGAATCTGATTTCTGATCATCACATGCAGCCTCTCTCAGCTCAGCACTGCTGGTGAAACACGTAGCAAGTGAGTCTCAGGGGAGGAAATGAGATCTTTCATCAGAAATTGGACACACCACCTTTAACAAGCTGCTCTCTGCATCCTGCCACTGATAGCAGTTGGCCAAGAGAAACATTAAACACACACATACATCCGACACACACACACACACACACCCTAGAACATCATTATAATTTACCCACACAAATGTACTGTAAGGAGAGGACAGTAATAAAGAGAAAGGGAGAAAGCAGAGAGAAGAGAGACTAGAGACCAACAGAGCAGCAGTGTGAGAGCCTGCTGAGGCCGAGAGGAGTCAGAAGAACAAATGTTGTTTTATCCCACTTCATTTGTTATTGGTCATTATTATCTTTTTTTTTGTTTTTTGGCTGACAAGGCATTTCTATGGGTACTGTTACAAATATTTTGTAAATTATTTTTGAAAAGAATAAATTAAAAAAATGGATTATATTTTGGAAAAGAGTTGAGCATGAGGTATGTTAAGTTGGTAACTTGGTTGGTTTGAATATGATTTCGTTGGATATGATTTAAACAATAGTCTAAAGATCAGATTAATTTTTTTCTTATACATTTTATCGTCTTCCGAGACCTGTAAGACATCCATGCTTTTACAGTGCACAGCAAACTTCTGTTCCTACTTTATCCAAAGTTAATCATCAGGTTCCATTTCAGTTTAAGGGATAAACATCCTTGATTGGAGGCTGTACCCATAAACATGCCATAAACCCACAGACACACCTACAGAGTCAAATGTCTAACATCAAATTAACCAGCAAGCATGGAGTTAATCTGATACATCTGATACAGCATGTTTGACCTTGATTGTCCATCCATGAGTAGTACAATAACAGCAGTGTTTTAATAAAATCCCATTTAATGCACATCAACTCTTTATACATGAGGCAAGGTCACACGAAATACAAGAAGAAACGAAAGCTTGGCACTTGGAACAGATATAGATATAAAAACCCTTTAATAGTAGCACAGATATCTGAGCTGACCGATAAGCAAGTGATCGCGTCAATGTTTCGGTGAGGAGGAAGCGTAAACTTCCTCAAAGCTTTTCCTTTTCTCTGGGAATCTTGCATTCACTTCCGAAAGGCTTATCTGTAGCAAGCCAATAGCTGTTTAGCTCCACAAATACATTCGGAAATCTTAAGAGAGACAGAATGTGGAACTCTGGACACCACAAATAAGATTTCCACCACCTGGTGTGAAAACTAACCTCTAACTGTACACTGCCTGCTTCTTTATGCTACATTTGAATGAACCAAATTCCTGCAAAGCTTGTGTTAACGTATAACATTTCAGCAGTTGTGCTTTACTAAGCCTTAGATTTTAGAGCTCGTTGCTCTGATCCCTGGTCACACAGAAGCCATCCATTTCCAGAAAAGGGTAATAGGGCATGCTCTGCTTGGGTGGTTAGGAGGATGTCTTAAGACTTACTTAGCGCGTGGAACTGGCACTGCCTGCAGTTTTGAGAAATACAAATAATGATAAATGGTGTGGTACAGTGGATAATACTTCTGGCCTACGTTCAGTAGACCCCTCCAGCAGTGGCCTAGTGGTTAGGCACTTGAACCCATGATTGCATGTTTGAGCCTGGACCAGCTCGCTACCCTTACGAACCATGGAGCAAGGTCCTGTCCCTCAACACTGCTTCCCAAGCATTGGATGCACGGCTGTCCACTGCCTGACTTGAGGTGACTAGCAATGGCTTACATGCAGAAAAAGGGCTGTGGATTGTGGATAGTCGCTTTCACTCTCACTTTTTCATACAATTTGATCCCCAACCTGAGCAAGCACATCACACCAGTATGTTTTCTTGGGAACGACTCCTAATGCTGCCTTTGTGGGTATGTCCAACCCTCTGCTTAGTCATCATTAAAGAAGGGGTTTTGTTACATACATTTTTGTGATCCAGTACTACTTAGCCAGTTCTGTGACTGGGAATCCCTGGTCTGAAAAATAGACGAGTGCTTATGAATGGAGGCTTCACAAATGTAATATTGAAACTGTATGAAACTGCATGAAACTGTATGAAAAAGTATGAAAGAATTACAATTCTCAAATATTGTCATAAACATAAAATTATCGTATGGTCCCATATAACGGAAAACCAGATTGATGTGTTTTTAATTTTTATATTAGACATTGGTTTTGTGTACAGTACTGTGCAAAAGTTTTAGGCAGGTGTGGAAAAAATGCTGCAAACAAAGAATGCTTTCAAAAATGGAAGTGTTAATCATTTATTTTCATCAATCAACAAAATGCAGTGAATGAACAAAAGAGAAACGGCATCAGTTCTTCTAGGTACACTTGCACACAGTTTTTGAAGGAACTCGGCTGGTAGGTTGTTCCAAACATCTTGGAGAACTAACCACAGATCTTCTGTGGATGTAGGCTTCCTCACATCCTTCTGTCTCTTCATGTAATCCAGACACACTGGATGATGTTGAGATCAGGGCTCTGTGGGGGCCAGAAGAACTGATGCTGGTTTGAAGGCAAAAGGTAGTGACACCAAATATTGATCTGATTTAGATTTTTCTTTTGTTCGCTCACTTTGCATTTTGTAAATTGATAAAAATAAACAATCATGATTTATATTTCTGAGAGCATTCTTTGTTTACAGCATTTTTTCCACACCTGCCTAAAACTTTTGCACAGTACTGTGCATCGTTATGGTCTGAATCCAATAGGAAGTTGGTTGGCAAGGGGCGTCTAGACTTTCCTGGATTTTGAGCCCTTTAAAGCGTAAAGCTAGTGGAAGCAAATGTGAACCACATGTCTGCTTTGCATGAATTTAAAAAATGCATAAAAAGCTTCATTTCTTTGGTGGACAGTGCAGACATGCCAGAAGCTTTAAAGAAGCGGTTAATTGGTCAACTAAAGAGATAAAGAAAGTATCAGAGCTGTGCAGAGATCATGGGTTTAAAGACATTTCCCTACTTCAAAGAGTGATATCTTCAGTGAGCTCTGAGAGAGAGAGAGAGAGAGAGAGAGAGAGAGAGAGAGAGAGAGATGGGAAAGTCCCCCTCTGAAGCCGAGTAGGGCCACATTCCAGGTAAATTGATTCATCCTAAGCAACACTTTCTTTATCCCATTGAAGACAGATCTATTCTAAGCCTTTCCACATGCACAACATTAGATTTAAGTGTACTTTAGATAACGAAGGATTTAAAAGCATCTTTTGAGGCGATAAGCTAAACGGGAATGTCTTCCAAATGTCTGGAATTTCATTCCATCATGTTCTTGAAAAGAAATGTAAACTCATATTCCTTTATCTGTTCCTTCCTGAATCTCTTGTGTTTTCTCAGTTTAATCTGGATGAGTGTCACTACATTCCAAACAAGAGCACAGGTTTGCAGAAGAGAGTGCTACTGTTCACTAGTTTGCTTAAAGCGCTCTTAGAAAGAGACTCTGTACACACTTTCCCTGGTGCAGGCAATCATTCGAGACATATTCTGCTTCTTCTGCTTATAACTGGACCTGCTGGGCTAAGTTACTAACTAACACTAGCAGTCAATATTCACCCACATACCATCCATTAATACATCCCCAAAACTGTCAGCTCCCTGACACAACAGCTAGCTCTTCATTAAGGTGGCACATAGCTGTAGATGTGGTTAAGGACACAGTATAACTTTATACCTGCAGCCTTTTTTAATTCAAACTGTTGTGTGTTTAACTGCTTGATTCAATTCATTTGCATAGGTCAGAGCACAGATTTTGCAAGGTCAAAATAATGGACCCCAGACTCCCAAAATGGGTCTCAATTCAAACTTAAAAGAGAAAGCAACCCAATCAAACTTAGACCAAGCTTTTAAAGATCCCTGCCCTTATACATGACCAGATCTTAGTTTTTTACCTGATAAGGAGGATTAATGTGAGCCCCTGTTTTCAACAGTCTTGATCTAAGTCATGAGCTGTGGATCGTTTTTTTACTTTATTGCCATCCCCATCACTGCCCCCTGCTGCTCATGTATGGGTTAAATGCAGAGGTGGTATTTCGTTGTGTTTCACTGTGTGCTGTGCTGTGTTTCACAATGACAAGTATAGTCGCTTTCACTTTTCATTTTCAAATAATGGCTTGTGAAAATGAACCAGTGTTATTATGCACTATTATAAAAGTTTATTCCCTGCACGGCAAATGATGGAAATGATGTTGAATGGCACATCAGTTTTTCCATCAAGCAAACTTCTACTTTCTTCACATAGAGTATGCATATGGACTCTACCAGCATTACCAATAGGATCTCCATTTTCAGCTTAAGTTCATAGGTCTTCTTCTCAGTCCTCTAAATTCTTCACCATAGGCCCCAAAGCTTGACCTTCTCCCATCTATCTCTCATGGTATGGTCTTTTTGAGAGGTGGAGGTTCAGAGTGGACAGCCAGCTAACAGGTGCAGGACTGGAAGTGGTTGTAGATCAAGGAGAGGAAAGTAAGTTGGCAACCTTTGTAGGATTCCTTTTCAGGAGTCACCAAGGTGTTTCTAAAGATGTGTTCTCAGTCTGTCCTATACTTCTTGAAGCTCCTGTCCTAATATGTACACAAAAACTGGATAAAACAAAAACACAAATTGGTGTGATAGTGAAGACTTGTTCGCACTCTGACCTCTGTGTTTTAAGTGCATCAGGGCTCATTTGGTTTTGTCTGGTACCCAGTCTGTTGAAATCCTCTGTTGTGACATCAGTTAAAATCAACCAGATATGTGCTTCATATTAGCTCCATATTAGCCTTAAGCAAGAGTTTCAGCCATGACAGCTTGACCATGTCAAAGGTTTTTCGTAGATTAAACTGAAAACTCTATATCTATCTATAGAAATCTATAAATAAATCTATAGGAAAATGGTTAGTGAGGCAAAGTTTAATTGGTTAACTGATAGAGCACATCATGTGTCCAAAAGTTTTCCGACACCCATTCTTGTGATGAGGTTTTCCAAATTTGGATCAGCCCAAGCATCCGTTGGAAATTCTTGAACTTTCTTACAGAGAGAACATTCATGGTCTGAACAGAAGATTTCATATTTCACATTGGTGAAGAGTCATCATATTCATACATGACCTGGAACAGGATGACACTCTGGTTTTCCTGGGTTAAATTGAGCTGTGCTTATCCAGCCACATATGTGAAGTTTTTTCTCTGCTTTTATCCCATATGGAAGCCCTTATTTCCCCCTTAGTTTCCCCTCAGAAAAGACCAGATGTTCCACCACTCTGCTTTTTATACAAATCACTAACTGAAGAGCAGACGTGCACAAGATGTGCAACTGCTGCACTTACTTGGAAGGACATGAAACCTAAAAGAGCTATTGGGAAAAGACCCACTTCCTGCCAAATTAAATTTATAATGAAGGGGAAACAGAACTTTAATTCTACATGATGTAGGTTTTTTTCAAATATATCATTTTCACACCCGTTTAAAACATTAGCCACTGGTATGTTTGCAAAGTATTTTAGATGTTTGATCCAATGAGATGTTTCTAGGCTTACTTTGTCTAATGCCATGAAGAGCACATTCGTTGATTTTTAGTCAGGCAAAACAAGCAAGACAAACATGAAAGAAAAGACAGACAAACAAACAGAAAAGAAGAAAAAAAAAACTTAAGTGGCAAAAGAAATGCCAGTACAAGCAAATCATTTATTGCATTGGGCTGTGGAGCCCCTTAGTGGTGAGGAAGAGTTAAAGGCCAAAGGCAAAATAATAATTCAAAGCTTTTTTTAGTAGTCTATGTGTATTATTGTACTTGTTGAGAAACTTGATTGATTGATTTACAGTAATGGTGAATGGACCCAAAGGTCTTTAGGTCTTAGCCAAGGTGGTTTATTATTCAAAACCAACAGTAAACCTCCAACATTTGACATGGAATAGAAATAGTCTTTTATTTTGCTGCACATATTGTGTGTAAATCTCTGACATAAATTTCATGCATTTTTAAAAAAACTTCTTCCACCACCACTGTGAACAATTCTGACTCTGTTCATCTTTAATGACTAAGTAAGTATATAATCAGGAAGTAAAAATACTGGCAACACTGTTGCTTTCACAAGCTATTTGAATAAAGCAACCCAAAAGAGTGATTTGCATTGGATATACAGTCATTTTACACAAACCAGAAAGCACAGCTGTTTTAAGGTTCAGCAGATATGATGACAGAATTAGTTGTAAAATGAAAAAGTCTTTTTAATCGCACTTTTCATGCAATAAACAGTGATTCTCAAATGTGTACACTGCACAAAATGGAATGAAATACCTGTTTTTTGTTATAAATTATCCATTAAAAGTCAAACAAACAGTCCATGTGTGCTCACGTCTATGTCTTAGCAGATATGCGGCAAGGCAGGGAAAAATAAAATTGACCTTCAGAGACTCGTTTTGATTACTATATGAAATCATTAAATCATGCAGAAACTGATTGTGTTGTGCTGTAATGATCCTGGACAAAAGGATCCAGGCGTCTCCTGATTCCTGTCTTCACTCGAGGTGGTTGAAGCCCAGGATGTGGCAGAGAGAAGTGAGAGGATCGAAACCGAGATACAGTCGGCTCATACAGAACAACACACCCAACGCCGACACAGCTATCAGCCCCCACTGCACCTTGGCACTGAAATACAGAGGAGCCAGCCTGCCAGAAAGCAGGGCGGGTTTGCATGGAGAAAGACACAGGTGGTGAGTTTATTAATGAAACATTGAATAAAAGGCACAGAAGGAAGCTCATTATCAACTGAGCAGAGTTTAGTCCCCTACCTTCCCTGCGCAGACTGGGCATAACCATGGAAGTACTGAAACCGCCCGTAAAGGTACAGCATCCCGAGGATCACAGACAGAGCTTCAAGAACCCAGAAAAAGTGGATAATTATTAAGTTTAAGTGGATTAAAACCTTCACTGTATAACATTATATATATATTTAATGAAAGTGAACAGATTTTGGGAATGAAAACCAGGGACGTTAGCTGTGCTGCAGTCAAAATGTCTGCATTAAATAAAATGATGCACGGTATTTGTAGATGGCATTGTAGACACATCCAAGCTGACTTACAAATCAGCAACTATCACCTGGTAGTATGATTCCTAAGTTCTTGTGATTGTAACCTCGGGTTACCTGCTGGTTTCAAATAGCATTTGTGGTGCTGTGGATTCACTGGACACTTATGAACTACTCTTTAGGCCATAACAAGCTAAACTGAGACATCTGCTCATCAGCTCTGCTGTCCAGTTTTTCTTTCTGGTCTGTTTTTAATTCATGGCTACAACTGAGTCATTTCTGGAGACGACTCTGGCTGGGAACAAACCACCAAAAACAGGGAGTGTCCAGGGAATTTATTTCATTCCTTGAACCCTTTGGGCCTGTGTATGTACTTCCAATTCCCTTCCTCACTCTCAGAAGTCCACACAAGTTACACTTGATTAATGAATTAATATTGAAAACCTCTAAGTCTTTTGTCTACAAGTTCAAATAAAAGTAGAAAAAAAACAAAAACCTCATCTGACAGATAATGACCTTGAATATTAAGAGAGGAGTAAATGGTTTAGTGTGGCAGGTGTTAAAGACATAATGCTCACTAAGTTGCTCCTACTGGAAGATGCTGAGATTTTCATTGGGTGTGACGAGGTTGGACAGGATTAGAAATGAGTATATTAGAGGGACAGCTCAGGTTAGACGTTTTGGAGACAAAGTTAGAGAAGCAAGGTTGCGTTGGTTTGGACATGTCCAGAGGAGAGATGAGGATTATATTGGGAGGAGGATGTTGAGGATGGATCTGCCAGGAAAAAGGAAAAGAGGAAGACCAAAGAGGAGGTTTATGGACGTGGTGAGAGAGGACATGCAGGTGGTCGGTTTGAAGGAGGAAGATGCAGATGACCGGAAGAAATGGAAACAGATGATCCGCTGTGGTGACCCCTAAATGGGGGAAGCCAAAGAAGAATAAGAAGAAGGAGAAGTTGCTCCTACTGGGCAGCAACCCATAAAACCAGTTTTGAAAAACTTTTCTTTAATGTATTAATTTTGACGTTTCATTAAACGGAGTCACTGTAACTACAGTTGTGTTCACAGCCTGCGACGGCTAGTTAATGTTGTATTTTGCATTTCTCTCACACAAAGTTTTGTTTGCATGTAAATGCGAGCATTGAGGATACTGTCCTTCAGTCCACCCAATCCCTTTGTGGCGCTGTATTTATGGGGTGCTTACCTTGACTGAAAAAAAGCCCAGCCAACCAAAGTGTAATGACAAATAACGGGAAGTACTCAGAACAGTTTGCTCTGGCAAATAAGAAAAAGAGATAAAATGAGAAATTACAGTCATTCATGAAAAATTCTCATTTTCGACAGATATGTTGTGTCACATTGACTGATACAAACCCAAGCACTATTTATACACGACTCAATCACTCAATGTGTAAAGGTTTTCAAAAACAGATTTATGAAATGAGTATCATATGCCATCTGTTAGCTTCACCCCTGATTGGCTTGTTCATGTCTGCTCTCTTGAATGTCCATGTAAAAACTTACTGTGCCCTGAAGACCCTTTCGAACTCTGGGGGGCCCGTGGTGGTCGGAGGGGAGACAGAATACTTCCGTCTAGCATAGATCACCTGCAGGGAGAAGTATGCTAGCAGAGAAAGACAAACATGAGCAGGGACAGCACAGGTCCAGCACATGTACATTTTTACAATAATTCTATTAAAGTGATGAGCTTTGGGATAAGTTTTGCTTATCCTTTCTTTTAAACATATTACTCTGACTGGTCTGCAGGGATGCAGCCCCTTTCACAACAAGCTATGGTGCACGATTTGTTCTGTCACTGCTGTCATATCCAGCATGAACCTTTTAGCAGTTAGTGCTAAAGAAGCTCTTCTATGGGACTGGACCAGCTAAACTAAACTAGCCTGCACTCCTGATGTGATCATGTTGACTTGGTCTCCAAATTTACTATTCACAAATCAAAAGGTGTAGAAAGAATCTAGACAGGTCACTGTAACAAGATAATCAGTTTTTCACCCTGTCCATTTTTTATTTTAAAGCTGATCAAACAGTGATGCTTTAAGATTTATGAATTTTCCATATTTTTTGATAAATATGTGCAAAAACATAAGTAGGCTTTTAGCACGTGTTCTAAAAATGGATAATTAATGAAACAAAATATTATACTTAGCTGTTGAATGGAGAAAATCATCCAACATTACACATAAACAAAAGGATGAGCAGTTGATTTGAATGTGAAATTAGAATCCAGTGGTTTTGATCAATGAAATGATAATAATAATGTGAGTAGATGCCCTGTTTCATTTAAAGAACATACACCTATCAAAACACATGTTTAGGGAATTACATCATGGCACAAACAAAGGAGCTTTGCTGTAGGTTACAAATCCATCTCCAAACAGTTTAGACCATCAGCCTCCAGTAAGACAGACTGTGTACAAACGGAGGACATTTAAGGCCATTGCCCTCGCAGGAAATGGCCGAACAGCAAAGATCTATAATACTCTAAAATGGTCTGCAACCTCATAAATGAAATAAGAGTGACTTTCTAGGCAACTAAGTCTCTCTCATATTAACTAATCTGAATGTTCATGAGTCCGTCTCCCATCAGAAGAACACCGAACAACAATGGTTTGAATGGCAGAGTTGCAAGGAGGAAGCCACCTCTCAAAAAGAACATTACTTCCCATCTACACTTTGCTAAAAATAACGTCAAGGCTGTTATATCCAAAGCATTACGTTTGGAGAAAGGAAACCTCTGCATTCCAGTGTAAGAACCTCATCCCATCTGTGAAACATGGTGGTGGTAGTATAATGGTCTGGGTCTGTTTAGCTGCGTCTGAGCCAGAACTCACTCATTGTCATCACCAATGAAATGTCCTTGAACAGAATCCCCGAGAGAAAGTGGGTCATGCCGCAAACCTGACCTCACAAGTCGTTTTTCCAAGAATGTTTGAAGAAGGATGAAGTTAATGTGAAGGAAACCCACCAACCGTTCATAAAAATCCCAGGGTTTATAAAACAGTTTAAGGCGTTGTGTGTGGAGGAATATATATATTTATTTATATATATAAAATATATATTTATAAGATACTAGTTTCTCTATATGCAATATATATATATATATATATATATATATATATATATATATATTTGATATATATATATACACACACACACACACACACACACACACAGTTAATATTTATTTATTGATAACGTTCCATATTTTTTCTATTTTCAATATAAATGTTCTATATTAGAATTTTCTAAATGTAATTGCGATTCAAAAAATATTGCATTTGCATAATTGTTGATATAGTGCATATATTATATTTTTTCATTAGAAATGATATCAGCATAATAATGAATGAAACTTTTTCCTACCTTGCTCCAGCACACCAATTATGGTCACACCAGCTAAACCAACCATCTGATCAACCATCTTTTAGCTGGAACAAATACACTCCAACACACAACAGGCTCAATGTGCTTTCTTCTCTTCTCTTCCCTTCTGATCTGACTACTAAATAATTCAACTGTGCTTCCTACTGAGATCATCTAAATGTGGGTGGAGCAGAGCAGGTGTAAAGAAAAAGGTCTCAGTAAGTTTACCAAGACTCACACTCACAGTCATAACAAGGAAGGAGCTCTGAGGTAATCAGCCAAAAGTTTTCAAATACATTAGGGTTTTAAGCCCTAAATAATTTGAATGAGAATTTGTTTATGATGCTGGTATTCAGAAACTTCTCTTTTTCAGAGCCACAAATTCAAATACTTGCAAAGGCTTTCCAAATTTACAGTGTTTGGTAAATGTTTTCTTTTTTGAGAAGAAAAAAAAAAAGATGCAGCTAGTTTGGCTTGAGCACCAACGTACTATCCCATCAAGAGTACAACCACACCTCAGCAATTGCAACTTAAAGAGCAGACCAGAAAGTTGCCCTGAGGTACCCTAGGAACATGATTCTGTGCCCAACACTGCACCCCAGGCACTACTACCCACTGCTCCTGCTCCTGGTGTGTGTTCACTACTGGTGTGACTAGATGCATTAAACCCAGAGGACAAATTCGTTGCTCACAGTGTGTCATTCATATAGAAGTAATTACATTTTCAGACATTTAAGAAATCACTGTCTCCATTCAGACAGGCTGGCTGTCCCAGGAACTCCGTAGTTCTCCAGTCCAGTCAGAATCATTTTGGAAAGACTTTTATGAGATGAAACGGTCACCTTGGCAAAACAGTCAAGCAATTATGTCTCCTCTCTGTTTGAATGTGGAGAAAAAGGATCGACAGTCTTTTTGACAGTCTCTACATTTAAAAACACTTTTTGTCTAAACAGTTCACAGACTTGGGCACTAAAATATTTTATTTTTCCAAATTTTAAGGCTGGCGATCATGCATGAACTTTGCTACAGAGAATATTTTTACTACTATTGGGTTATTTCACTGAAAGGCAGGAATCTCTGGATAAAAAGACACAGCTCACCCCCTAAAAGATCACTTGCTTCAGCTCACTGATTGCCGCTACCTTTGTCTGAGCTAATTCTTCAGGAAAACAGGAAAGCTCACTAAATACTCACTCATTTTCAAATCTCCAATCCACCTGACCTGCATGCTTTTGGATAGAAGAGACCCACACAGACATGAGGAGAACATGCAAGCTCCACACAGGAAGGACCAGGATTGTTCTGCCTGGGAATTGAACTTCGGTCCTTCTCACTGAGGCAACAGTGTTCCCCACAGCAGCATGAATGTAAACAGAAATGAAACGTGACACATGGCATTGTGACAGAAGGCTTTTTAAAATCTTAAAGATCCTTCACCCATCCCAAATTCTATCACCAAAAAGCAGCGAATATGTCCACAAAAATAAAAAACTGCCCAAGCTGAACATTTAAAGCACATAGACTCCATTAAAATATAAGCATCTGCTGAGTATTTAATATGTAAACCTGTCATAGCTTTATCTGTGCTTTACACTTTAATCTCAACTACACTCATTAAAATACTGAGTGAGGAATCATTCCGTTTTCTCAGTTTTAGCAACGAGATGCAAACCAACCTTAATGCCGTCCCATAGCTGATGCATTTTTTAGAATGCAATGCAGAAAAACCCAACTGAACTTGTTTTTTGCCATTTCACCTTGTGCAAACATTGGTTAAATCTTAAGAACTCCAACAAAACTGCCAGGCACGTCTAACTCTGGCTCCCACCTAACATACATGGATCATATTTGCCTTGATTTTGTTTCATAACCTTCATACTAAAAGTCAACTGATTTAATGTCCTTGCTTTTTCATTTTTACAGCATTTAGCAGATGCTCTTATCCAGAGCAACTTCCCATTCCTGATTACAGGGACAGTCGCTCTGGACCAACTTCAGGGTTCTGCTCAGGAGTGTAATAGTGCTGGAGGTGGGATTTGAAACTGCAACATCTTGGTCCACAGACCATCCTACCACAAGACCAACCACTAAAATGCTCCTTTTTATAGAGATCAGCAAGTATCCAACCCTGAAAAACGTGTCAGGCAATCTAGTGTTTTCCAATTTTTTTGACTCGTACACTCAGTAAAACATTCCTGTGCATCACTAATGACCTATTCAGCATTTTCCTTACAAAGGCATAAATAGTAATGCTAGGAACAAGATATACAAAAACACACCACGCACACACACAACTGTTTCTAAAGAACTATATTTACATAATACTCTTGTTTTTTGCAGAGAACAATAATAAAAAGTATAAAATACTTACAAAAATTAGCAACAATGTACATACAAAAATAAGATCTCCGGAACATTAGGAAATGCATACATACAAAAAAAAAATATATATATAAATTAACAAGAAGCCCTGTCAGGATACTGAAATGAGCATGTTTCGTAGCTGCAGACAGTTTGCTGAAACCAGAAACACACACTCGTTTCTCAGGTTGGAACAGTCTACCCCAATAGAACGCGCTTGGGTTGGGGCAGAAGGTACGTAACTAACAAACTGAACGTTTCTGCCCATCATCTGGAAACATTGCAGAGAAACAGGTTCTGCTTTAGTGTAACATGTTGAATGGAAACGACATCATTCGTTTTCAGGTTAGTGTAGTGTAATGCTTAAGTCTTAAGGGCTGCAACGCTTAAAACGGATTATTCCTCAGCCTCACTATTCTGGAGTTGATCCACAGAATAAACATATTAAATACCCACATTCAAGTATACAAAGAACCATTACTGCTGAGACTCTGATGTCAGGTCAAAACATTCCTCTTCATCTTTAAATCAGTTGTGGATGTGTACATTAAAAAGACATGCAAGTCAAGGCCACGGATGCAGGACTAAGGCTTGTGGGCCACGTGAAGGATTTAATTACCTGTTCAATCAATTTAAGAGCTTGACATCAAATATATCCCATTTCAAAAGTTAGGGAATATTCAGACATCTCCCAGTCTGGGATAAACCAAGCAAAAGTAGGTAGTCTAGCTGCACCTTAACAGCAAAAGAAGGCAGAAAAGCTGCTTGTGTTTGTGTGTGTGTGTGTGTGTGTGTGTTTGTGGTAACCCATTACATTTGGGCACAATTCAGTGGTTTTAGTACTGAGCCACAGGTTCAGTAGGTGTTCTTTTATATATTTACACATTTTAATTCCAGCCCTGGAAATACTCAGTACACACAGGCTTTTGGTCCTGTGCCCCACACTCCACATATATTATATACACATAATGCATATAAACAAAATGAAAAATCAAAACAGCAGTTCTGACCATAGCCTCAATCTGTGGCAACTGTCTATATAACTCACTGAAAGAGTCTAATTCATAGCAATCAACTTATTAAATTGTGCAAGTCTGACTGACTAGTGTAAGCATCAGATCACTGATGACTAGCCAGCAGCTCATCCAGATCGTCCATCCACTCTTGCGTTGACTGGTTTTTCAACAGAGAGTCCATAAGATCACTCTCCCCAGGAAAGCTTGGTAAACCCGTACCCGCCTGGGTGTTGTAGCTAAACTGGATCTGCTGACCTGTTGACCGGTTGACCTGGTAGGCCTGGTTGCACTGCATGGCTGTGGTACGGCTGGGCACCTGAGCTCCTTGAGGTTGAGCGAACCCCCCAAGGTCAGGCAGCACTTGCTGGGACTGAGGTGGGGCTTGCTGTCCTTGCTGGGCCTGCTGCTGCTGGTTGGGAGGTGGCAGCTGCTGCCCCATGCCAGCATTATTGGTCCTTTGCTGGGACAAGTTAGTCATCATCTGTCCAGGGTTCATGCCTGTCATGGCCCTGCTGGCTGCACCATTCCCCATGCTAGCCTGAGTGAAAGGGGTATTGCCAGGCAGCTTAGGCATCCGTGGCTGCATGTGGAAACCAGGGCCAGGGAAGCCAGAGGGTATGCTGCCATTGCTGGCGTTAGGCTGGCCTGCCATTCCCTGCTGAAGTCCAGGGTGAGACTGCTGCTGTTGCCAAGACTGAGCCTGTGGTTGTATCGCACCTGGGATATTGCTGGGCATGGAGCTGGGCATGGCTGAATTCATGTTGTTAGCTAGTGTGCTGGACATGTTGTTGGGCAGCCGAACCAAATGTTGCTGTTTCAACAAGGCAGCATTAGGCTGACCTTTAAGATGGGGCGCCTGCTGAGGCAGAACATTCTGTCTGTAGGCTGCAGGCATGGCAGACAGAGGAAGCCTCTGCTGGTTAGGGTGGGACGTGTGCATGGGTAAGCTGCCGTAAAGAACCTGCTGCACGTCGAGTCCACCTGCGCAGGATGATAGGCTCATGTCAGCTTGATTGGCAGCAGGAGGGGCAGTGGGAGTGGGTCCTCCACTCTGACCCATTCCCATCATACCCTGTGTTTGTTGGAACATGCGCTGAGAACTGGGGCTGGGACCACTAAGGGAGTTCACATTGCCCATAGGTTGAGATGAACCTGATGAACAAACAGTAAAGTGAAAAAAAAGGAGAAAAAAAAAAAACCAAAACCATCACTTACAGGTATCACTTGGAATTGTGCTAAATGTAGTTCTCGGATACTTAAAATATATAGTAATATATACAAAGAAATAAACAACAGAAGGCTTATTGCATATATATACACTGTGATAACTACAAATAGCCCTGGGACCTCTCCTCATATACTGATTTGGCATATTCACACAAATATATTCACAGTATTTTATTTCACTTTTTTATTTATTTATTTAGACACGACGTACTATCCAGACCTTAAAATAAACATTAAAAATGGCATAAAATAATTGATTTGTTCTCTGCTGCATTAATTGAAATTACTGGAGCAATAATGCCTAATCCTAACCTCTAGAGGTCAGTGTGGGTCTTAAGAGTCAAATTTAGGATCTACTAAAAAGTCTTTTCACTTGTTGAAAAGCAAAACACAATAAGGCAAACAAAAAGTCAAGATAAAGAATTTTGCGATCTACAGTATATTTATATAAAAAATTAAAAATACAAAAAAAAAAAAAAGACTTCAACACTATACTAGCACAATTAAATGAATGTTACACTTTCAACAGCAGTATTGCCCACTCACTGACTGTACTGTTTGTTTGGCATTCAAATGAATCAGTGTGTAATCACACATTTGCATAACAGGTGAGTCAAATCCTACAGAGAACAAAGTGATGCTTGTATGGAAAAGCTGGTCAGGAGGCTTTTTACCAAATAGTCAGATCAACAGATGAAGAAAAAGCACAGGTATGATTTCATGATATGGTATGACAAGGTATGATTTCTTATTGAAGAAATCAATAGTCAAATTCTTAGGAAACTGCACACATAGCAGTATTTTGAGGCTTATATAAAGTACCTTGAAATTGTGACACTTGCTGCTGCTGCTGCTGGAATGGGTTCTGCTGGGCGGAGGGATTCTGTTGGTCCTGGTACTGAGGTGGAGGACGGGTCAGGTGCCTCTGCATTTGCTGTTCCTGCTGCTGCCGCTGCTTTTCCTGAGGGAGACACAGAAACAAGCCTGATTGAAGCACCGTGCAACATCAGAAGGACCAAAACAAACATCTAGCAAATGTAGCATCCATTTAAACAATAAAAAAAAATAAACTAAATAAAACTAGAAGGTTTTTGTTTGGGTTTGTACACATGTGCTTGTTTCTTAACACTTAACAAGAAAAACAAGTAAAACCCCTACCCAAATTACAATCTTAATTCCTCTTTAACTGAAACACTATCAGTATCTCATTACTCGGATGCCTAGTTACCATTACCTCCAGCATGTGATGGTCATATTTTACAACATTGCTTCTTTGTGTTCACAGGGTATGGACTTCAGTTGTTTAATTGTCATGTCAAAGTGAAAAGTTAAAGTAAAAAGTACATTTTCAAAGAAAAGTAGAAAAAAATTAAATTGGTAAATGAATTAGAATATGTAACTTGTTATATCCATAAGTACACAACATCACTTTTTTTTTTTTTTAACCTGGGATAGTGACTTATGAGAAGGGTGTCCCAAAAAAAAAAAAAAAAACCTTAAATACCTACAAAGATGCAGAGAATTATGACAAGAGTCATCACTGGCTATGGGGTAACTGGCACAGGTGGCTGCAGTAACTGTGCAGCAGCATAGTCCCGCTAATAAAAAGGCAGCATACTTCATCTACAAATGCTAAACATACTTAAGTATTAATCTGACATATAGATTATTTTAATTTAGGCTGCAATAGCCACGTGTTTACTAGTGCCTCTTGCATTCTCAAGGAGAAACTAAAAGATGTAATGAGCAAAGAAAGGAAATAAAGATGCCAATGAAAAGACCCCACATCCTCTGACCTGTTCAGCCATCATTTGTCTCTGTTGTCCCAAGAGGAACTGTTTTTGTGAAATCATCTGCATCTGATGTTGCTGCTGCTGTTTCTGCAGGCTGGTCAAATAGGGCACATTACTGTGGCTAGTCGCCATGCCACTACCACCTGGCTGTGTTGCCATGGTGCCGCCAGGTCCTGGGACATGGGGACCTGAAGGGTAAGTACTTGGCTCCTGTTAAAAGATAGATAAAAGTAAAATCATATTAACATAAAGGACTGTAGTTATTCATGACTCATGTACTAAAAAAAGTGACGAGCAAGTGAGTGGTCACAGCCCGCCATGGGCACCTTTCCACTAGGGGGCAGAGTATTACAATATCTGGTTTTAGCAAAAGAGTTTAGCCTGAAGATTATGCCAGGAGACATATACCATCATACCAAAACAATTGGAGAACATTTGACAGTTTTAAGAAGAAAATCTAAAGTATGAGAAATTAAATGCAACAATTTTACTTCACATTAAAAGTAATACATGCACAAAAAAAAAAAAAAAAAAAAAAAAAGAAAAGGTTCAGTCAATGGACCTTACAGCTGATTTTTTGTACTTGAACGCAACACACTGACAATGATCTAGAGCAGTGACAATGTTAGGCTGATGACATAACTCTCAAAGAAGGCAAAGAATTTACACTAAAGTAGATTAGCAAATAAAAGATTACAAGAAGAGTGATGGGACAAAAATGTAATACTGCAACAATTATTATTTTTTTAATTCTAGAAAAGAATAAAAAAAAAAACCCATAATGCCATATTTATCGAAATACAAGAAACCAATAAAAGTAGAAACTATTGTTAAAACCAATTTTACGGCCTTCGTGTTCTTTGTATAAAAAAATAATAATTGAGTCTATTAGACACTCTAGAAGTACTCTCGCTCCTTCGGTTTTTAAATGGAAAAGTGGAAGCAACAATTCTCAAGTTTCAGTCAAAAAAGGTGGAATTTGTAGTTGGAAGGAAATTTAACATAGAAAGCACAACTTAACATGTAAAAAATAAAATACAGAAAAAGTAATAATGAGCAAAAAGTTGTTTTTTTTCCCCTTGTGAGAGGAAAAAACCCAAGTGGGTTAAGCAGCTATATTTAAATAGGGACAGGAGTGAGAGAGAGGAGGGCTGATCCCAAAATACTCTTAGAGGGACGAAAGCCAGGGGAGGGGGAGGACGAATGCATGAAAGACTGCTTTGTCGTCTCTCTGTCCCTCCCTCACTCCCTCTCCCTCCCTCTGTTCTTCCCACTCTCCCACCCGTTCTTTTTCTCTCTCCTTTTCTCTACTTACTCCTCTGTCACAGGGCTGCGACCCCATGGCCCATCCCAGCCTGCATCCCTATGCACAACTGTGTGTGTATGCCTGTGCATAAGTGCAAGCGCACAAGCACGAGAGTGTCCGGGAGAGACTGCCAGCGCTTTGCTCCTTAGCAACCAGCTTCCTAACCCAGACAAACTATTAATCTTCAGGGCTGAAGAGGTCTGCAGTCAGCCCGGGGTGAAAACCAAACACCCCACCATTCTACACACTGTCTTTACAAATAATATGCATAACATATTAAATAAATGTGAAGTATTTTAAAGAAAAGGGAAAACATCCTATGAATGAAGTCTTCAAGTTCAAGCCTTGAATTCAGGTATGGATCCCGAATTTCTTAACTACTCGTGGTCAAAGAGGTTTTTATTCCCCCACAGAAGCTCATGGTATTTAAAACTGCTTAACTGACTAACTCATTTTCTTAGCCACTTGTCCTGATGGGCAGTGCTGGAGCCTACCCCAGCTCTCACAGGGTGAAAGGCAGGCAAAAACCCTGGACAGGTTGCCAGTCCATCACTCCCACATAGTGGGCAATTTTACATTTGATCAACCTGACATACATGTCTGGATGGTGGGAAGAGAGCACCTGGAGGAAACCCACACAGACACGAGGAGAAAATGCAAATTCCACACAGAAAGGCCTCATCTGTGAATCGAATGCAGGCTGTGTCTCACTGCGAAACAGTGCTGTGTTTGAAAACTTTCATAGTGTGAAGATGTGAGTGATGTGAGAATAAAGACTTTCAGAATGGAACAGAGATTGTTAATGACAACATGCTTATATAATAGGTGCCTTGGTTTTGTGTCAGAAAGGCTGTGTGCAGCTGAGCCTTACCTGAGCATGTGGCAAATGTGTCGGAGGCCTGAAGGGCATGCCGGGCGGCCTCTGCTTAATTTGCTGCTGGCGCAGGAGATTAAGGAGTGCTGCCTTGTTTTGTGGCTGTGTGGCTCCAGGACCTCTGGGTGGCCCAGGAGCTCCAGCTTCAAAGTGACTCAAGGGCTTAGTATTTCTGTAGTCCAACATGGTCGTCTGACCCCCAGCATTGGCTGGGTGGCTAAGGGTCCCAGAGGGTGTTGCCGGATGACTCATCATTGGGTGGGCACCCGGCTGCATGTAACCACCTGGAGCTCCTGCTTTGGGTGAGCCTTTACTAGGCTGCTGGCCAGGCATGAGCAGAGACTTGGGTTTAGTATAGTCTGCATTATACATGGAGGGGCTCGTTGGTTTCTCCAGGCCAAACGTGCTTCCTAATGTGCTCTGGGTGGGAGTGTTCTGGGACCATGTTGAGGGGTGACTGGGCGGCTGGTGAAATTTGGATGTCTGCTGCTGCTGTTTCTGTTGCTGCGGTTTCTGTGACTGATGTTGCTGACTCTGCATCAGCTGCGCCCTCTGCTGCTCCCTTGCAGCTAGTTGCTGCAGCTGCTGAGCTGGAGAAAGATCTTTGGGTGGCCCAGACAACATGTGGTTCTGGAGAGACCTGGATGGCTGGCCTGGCGGTTGTGACTGCTGAGGATGCTGGGGCCCAGGCAGGGCAGGAGAGGATGCAGCTGAAGGAGCTGTGACCGGTGATCCACTATGTAGAAGCGGCCCGGATGAGGATGGTGGAACATGAGGAGAACTAGTGCGGGAGTCCTGCTCAAAAGCAGACGAGGATGAAGCTGGGGCAGGAGAGAACTCTGCTTTGATAGTGCCAATGTCCGAAGGCATAAGATTAGACGACGCCACACTAGGTGTCATTTCAGAGTCCTTCCGGTCCTCAAAGCCATCATTGAAGAGTTCCTGGATCTCATCATAAGGAACAGAGCGGTTAAACTCCTCCATTAGCTCGGTCCATTCCTGCTCATTCAAGTTGAGGTCAGGGAGGATGATGTTACCATTGCCTCCTCCTGTGGGCAGAATATCATCCATAGGCTCTTGCTTCATTTCCTTTAGGCGGATGTCTGATTCTGCACCCCGCACCGTGCACCCATCAGTCAGCCCCACGCCATTCGGCTCTGTGCCACCTGTTGCATGTGTGCCATTCAGTACCAAAGAGTCAGCAACCAAACCATGCTTGGTATCCATGGGAGAGAGAGGAGGCACAGTGCCATTGGATGTCCCATTGAGACCACTCAAAGCTTCCTCCAAACAAGACTTTTTAGAAGGAGGGTAGGCATCACTGAAACCATTGACCTGGTCACGGCCCAATGGAGAACCTGCATTCTCCCGCTTCCGCTTCACAGTTTCTTGTAACTGATGGGGTTAAAAAGCAAAAACAAAATTATTTAATAAATTTCAGTCCTTATGATGAGGTACTAATTTTTTAATACTACAGATGATCAACTTGTTTACCCTAATAAGATTTTAGCCATATCCCATTTAGTTAAATATGCCTCCAGGCAACCAAACAATTATACATGCTGAGTTTTTCAATTAATTGTTTTTCTTGTAAACCAAAAAAAATTTAGCAGCACAGGTGATGGGTTGTCTACAAGCTGATTTACAATGAACTCAGTATGTATAACTGAGCTTCAGTTTGGTTGACTGGAGGCACATTTAACTAAAGGGTTTTGGCGGTTCTGTAAAGGAATCTTTGAGAGACATTATTGCAGTGGAAATGCATTAATGTCGCACAAAAGCATCTCAGACCACGCCTGTCAAGGTCATAGGTTACGCTACAAGTGATGACAGACTGAGCTAATGTTACACTCCAAAAGTATATTTAATATGTATACAACAAATTCTACTGACATTTTCTATTAATTTTTTCTTTCCAGTCCCTAGAAAGCACAATCAAAGTGATGGGATATAAACACAGCAATAATAGATTGACTCATACTAATGAAGAAACATTTAGCTTTAGTTCTGCTTGAAAAACATATTCTGCTCTCTAAAATGCAGCCAAAAACACAGAACTGACAATTGAAGACACCAGGCAAAATAATGGAGAATCAGGCTTAACAAAATGAAGGATTGCTGATGCTCAAATTTATGTTCACAGATGGAGAAATAAAATGTAAAAACCACTGTAAGTGAACCTTAAATGATTAAACACTGTAGTACACTAAACCAAAGCCAAGCAAAAGAATAAAAAAATTTGATTAAAAAAGCTAAATTATTTAATATAGAACATACTTTAAAATATAAATTATGAAATATACTTTAAAACCTTTATACATTTAGTTTTTTTCTTCTGCAGCAGGAATTTGACAACAAAAATGAATTAAAGTGTTAATATCTCAATAAAACTCAACTCTAGGTTGATTTTACTGAAATGATTGATACGATACATAATGAGGGGTCGGACAGATGGATGCACTAAAGAACAGGTCTAAAAGTGCAGCATGAGAGCATAACATCAACACTTAGAATGTTTACGCACATTGATTTCAGTCTCCTCAGATACTAACGCTCAACATTGTATTAGTCATCCTCAATCAAATGACATACCTGGTATAATTCTGCTAAAGATACCATTTTACGTATATGCCTCAAGTAAGTGCAGAAAACAGTCACTAAATTTTTTGTATGGACAGAACAGTCTTCTGTCAGGCATAGGGCTTCAGCTAAACTTGGACACGAGAACAAAACAAGGCTGTGTGGGACACACGATACAAATTACTTTGGTTTGAAATTTGGATTAACTTTAAAAAAAATTGTGTATGTATATATATATATATATATTTTTTTTTTTTTTTTTTTTTTTTTTTTTTAATTTATTTTTAAGTGTATATAAATACATTTAGTAAGCTGAGAGATATCAAATATACCATGAAAGATTTATTTGCATATAGATCTTAAAAAAGGACAAGCTTTAGGAGTACTTTGATGGAACTAACTGGAGTAGTAAGTGAACTGGCTTAATGATTAAGGCAAATAAATACTTCATTACAATTAAACACAGGAGTACCTTTATTCTCACTGTAGCATGCCTTAAAGGGACATAAAGAACACTGGTGCATTTAGTCTGCTTTTACTATCACATTAGCTGAGACAGCATTTCCATCTTAAGGTGAGCTGAGCTCAGACGAGCTTGGGGCTTGCTTTAGGTAAAGCAAGGCGGCTTGTCTGATCTTAACACCCTCCTCAGTGCGTGCACACACACACACACACACACACACACACACACACACACACAAAAAGAGACGCAAGTTACTGAAGGGCTTTGTGAACCAGAAAAACTGGTCTCTTCACACTCTTTCTCCAGCAGTCTGTCCTGAGTTATGCATGCACACCCACATGTACTCACACACCCAAAAGGTTCAAACTTTCGCAAACCATCTCAGCCTCTTTGCGTCTCTTAATCTTTCTTACTTTAACCCCCTCCATGTTCCTTTCTTTCACTTCCCTTTCCCCCCCCTCTCTCACTCTCTCTGCCTTCATGACTCCCCCTCTTCACAACCACCATCACCACAGGCCTGAGCCACATGAGACTAATTACCATGTGTATAGATGTACAGACCACAACAAAAGAGGCAGCGCTGTGGCTGCAGAGGGTTGCGAGAGCGTGCCGAATTCCTGCCCAGGCACAGCACGCCTTTGAAGCCCCATCGTCACAATGGGCTCCCTCCAGCTCCACAGCCCAAGAGCGGAGGCTCCAGCCCATGGGCCAAGCAATATCTGCCTAACCAGGGCCAAGTGCCATCAGACTGGGGAAACACAAAGCACACACTCACTCTGAACTTTTGGAGCCTCAGTGGTACGATAAGTCTAAGCATGATGATGACCCGTGAACGTCTGCTGACAGCGCAGTTTACAGCTTACCCATAATTACAAATTGTGAAATGTTTGAAACTAGTTTCATCTCTCAAAATAACAGTGCAAGGTCTTTGTTTAAAATGTAAGTAGTCACAAAAAGTTGGGGAAAACAAAAAACAATATGCTAGTTATTAGGCAAATTCTGATTATGTGTCGATACAACAGTAGCAGAGAAAGATCAAATGTAGGCCAAGTGGGCGGATGAGTTACACTGAGTCATTTTCTGAGGGAGGGGAGAGCCTGCAATGCTACAGTGGTACTGGATTTAAAATCAATGAAATATAAAATGAACAAAAAGGAAGTTTCTGAACTCAATTTCCAGTTTACTGGAAAAAGGACTGAGACTTTGGGAGCTGTGAACTAAGACACAGTAAACAGCACACAAACTGAACTTTGGCTACTGTAAAAGGTCCATAATGGTGGACATGCATACTCATGAATATACACACAGCTGTCCTGGGGCATTGGGAACAATGGTAAGTCAACTGCATGGTTGAGCTGGGGGAGGGTTTAAGAGATTAGATCTGAGTCAACTTAAACGCCCGGGGCATTCAGCCCCTTTTACTACAGTTTTACTAACCCACAACAGCAACTGACCAGTTCAATGGGTGCCAATTATTGAGTATCATGATTTTTTCCACAAAGAAAACTGTGAAAGGAAAGTAGGGCTAAGTGATACTTAAAGAACTGTGCCACATTGTTTATTTTTTCCTGACATCTGCCAAGAATGGTTCAGGCCACATTGAATAAAAACACCACCCAAGTAGAGTATAAATGCTTTTTACTGAGCATTCTAAAAAGCACTACACTAAACAAAATGAATCCAACTTGATTAAACAAGAAAAATGTCCTCTGTGTAATAGAACATGCAGGTGGTGATTGTTCTTTAAGAACCGGCTATTATACTTAGAAGCCTTACAAGATAAATACTGTTTTATTTCCCCATGTTACAGGTAAGAGTAGCTGTTTTTGAACACCCCCCCCACCACACACACACACACACACACTTTCTGTTCCAAGTATTTACTAAATCTTGTGCAATAGTGTAAAAGCCTTAAACACCAAAACGAGAACGCCCATGACTTTGCACTAAAAAATGCTGCATTCAATTTTTTTCTATAGAAAGACAACTTGTTTTGAAGAATAACTATTCCCTCATCATGCTCCACTCTTCTCTACCACTCAATTAAAGATCAACATCTACTGAACTTTTCAAAAGGGCCTTCACCCAGAGCTCCACAGAAGTGTTTTCCTTTACCCATCAAATTAAAAACAATTTTCCTGTATTTGGACCTCAGCAAATGTTTTGCATCATGTTGAAAGCCATCTCAAGCTGTGCTGATGTTAAGTTTGGAAACATTTTCTTCAAATATTCTTGTCATGCAGTGCTGTTTTTTCTGTAGTCCAGCAGGTTGTTTGCTATTGCAAAACTCACAAGGGAGTTATTTCTTCTTAATGTGGCAATCAGATGAACCTAATGTTTTGGTTGAAGCAGAGATGGATTTTTCTGATGTTAACCTAAGGTTCCTTAAGGGGGCGCTAACATTTTTGGGCATTAAGAAATAACTAGAACACCATTATGGCTAGGGATGTCCTGATTCAGCCTTATTAAATATTTGTACATTTCATGTCCTTAAACCATCTACCCTAACAGCCACATATAGGCTATTTTTGTGTTTTAACTAAGGCCAGCCTGAAAAGCCTTCTACAGGTTATAAATTACAGCTACTGCTAGTCCTAGTTCTAATGAAAAAATAAATTGCCAAAATGCAGATAATCAATGAGGTTGTAGAGGTCACAGATTTTTATTTCCTACTCAGAAAAACATCACAACACTGCACCCATTTATTCTTATTACCTTCTGAAACGTTCTTCACATGCAGTGTTCCAAAGTCTGTCTAGTATTTCCACAACAGTGGCATAAGAGGACTTTAAAAATGGAAGTGGATCAGCCATACTACAGCCAATATTCAATCCATTCATTTTACTGGCTAAGGTCCTGATATTTGAAATCAGAATCCAATATCCAAAGTAACGGCCAAGAAACTACTAAGCAGTCAACTGTCCGATTGCTTTAGACCATTGGCATAGCAAGACTATCGTGTGTGTGTTTGTGTGTGTGTATATTATATATAATAATTATATAGTAGAAGCCCTTTATATATATATACACTATTTTTTTCACATGCTTAAGCAGGCATTCAGTGTTTAAACTTCAGTTATTGTTCAATTTCAATTCAGTGTGCTACAATATTGAGCCAAAAAATCCTAATAGTACCGGATTTCATAAGTATTTTTTAAGCCACACTGATGCATTTTATTCCTGTCCGGACAGTGTCAGACTGGTTGATGACAATAGAACCCACGGTGTTGCTTGGCTGCCATCGACAAATAATTTCAAGAATTACTTTAGCAGTTTCATACCTGACTAGGCATGAAACTTATATTTGATTATTTGTAAATCATGTGTTGCTAAAATATTAAAATATTCAACTAAAACAGTAAAATATTGTGCTGCTAAAATATACTTGGCAGATTCACTGTTTTAAGGACTTCTAAAATACATTTACCTGCACAGACACTCAATGCTCACTTGCTCATGAACTTTTCCACAAGATCTACTCTCTTCAAATAATACAAGAGTTCTTTCAAACTGTAACAAATGGGCCCTTTCTTCAGAAAGGTGCATTCTGTACTTTGTCATAACTTCACACTGCTAGTCAAGCAGGCTGTTCTGCTGCCTTGCATAATCTGCAAGTTCAGCATGTGAAAATGATCTGTCTATTTGATGAAAGATTAAAAATAAACTAAGGGGGACATTAACACATAGCACTGCTACACTACACTGACAAAGAATACCCCATGACAGCATCTCACACAAATAAAAGCTAAAAGCCATCAACACAAGGTTCAATCTAAGAATCTGTTTACACCTAGATGCTGCATATTTGGGTGTCATCATAAAACTTTAACATTGCGATTTTGCTGCAAAATATCGCACTTTGAGATGCACCAACAGTGTTTCACAGAACAAGATTAGGAAAACTATTAACATGTATAATTCAGACCTACTCCCTATTTGCTGGGTCTGAACAGCTGCCTAATGAGATTTTAACATTATAGTAGCCAAACATATCTTTGGCTAGGCAGAATGAAAAACAGACTACTGTGGCACATTATACGCAAATCAGCTCTTACACAACAACCAATCCCCCACCTTGTTTTTCTGTTTCATTTCTAATAAATTTGACATAATACTAACAGATAAGAACAAAACTGACTTTACGTAGCTGCTGTCACATTGGCTGAAATGCAATGTACTGTAGTGAGACAATGAAAATGTGAACCTGGCGTTTAATTTAATTAACTAGCTCAACACTGAGCAGATACTCATGTCTGGAGTTGCACTGAAGGTGCACCAACGCCTCTGTTAAGGGGGAGCAGTCAAGGGCTGGTCTGTTCCCAATATGAATGGAGAGGCACGGCCCAATATTGGAGGGGATTTGGGCTAAAATTAGTTGACAATGCATTTCAGAGTAGTTCTTTAAGTGGTTAGTGTGAATAGAGGAGGTAAAATGCACCTTTGCTGCATTTACACCCAGGTACACACAAAACAACCAGGTGCAAACATGACCCAAGTGGCTCCTGTCCAGTAGCAACAAAAAAGTTTCTGTTCTTACATGTATAGAACTTGGAAACAAAGGGTCAAGGTGAAAATATGCCCATTTTAGCACTTCTAGAGCAAAATTACTAAATGAGAGGGAGCTTTAATCTATCATATGCCCATCACTCTTAAAACTCCAGCCTCTGCCAGTGTGTAAACACTGTTTATAGAGGCTCAACACATCAAGTGCTGTGCATGGTCAACAACACTGAGATCATGTGATGGAAGATCACTAAGCATCCCAACCTGAATCTGTCCACACACTGGCAGCTGGCATAAACAATACAAAAAAAAAAAAATCCAAGGAATTGCTACTTTTCAAATCTAATCCCCCCACCAAATGGGAGAGCATTTGTGAGAACCAATCCCAGCACTTCCCTGATTTCTAATACACTTAATTACCTCACTAACAGAACTTTTATTAGCTTGACAGCATCAGGGTGATATTCACAATGATAATCGAAACCAAAACAGTATCCTATAGTGAAGTGAAATGGACTATTTGTCATTGTGAACACACAGCACACAGTGAAGCACAACTAAATGCATTCTCTGCATTTAAACCATCACACACAGTGTGCAGCTATATTCAGCTGTTCAGGGAGCAGTGTTGGAGACAGTCCTTGCTAAAGGGCACCCCAGGGCTACCTACAGGTATGGGACTCACGTCTTTGCGGTTATGGGGCCTAGTTTCTAACCACTAGGTCACAGCTGCCCCATGAACACAGCTCCCCCAACTGCTAGAAATTATGCATTCTGGATTTGGGGAACACTCAGCACAACTGGAGTACACGGCTAACCCTTATCCTAGGTGAACCATTATCCTGATCATGGTATCTCCCTTGCGAGGCAAGTACAGAAAGAAAAAGAAAAAAAAAAAAAGAATCCTAAGCATGGAAATGATCAAGGTATGCAGATGGAGAGTATTATTTCTAGATGATGCACCAAAGGCAGTGAGTTTATCATTCTTAACATCAGCAAAGGTCAATCTCGGGTCATTTTTTTTCTTGAACTCGGGACTCACCGCGATCAGAGTGCTGTTCCTGCTCTGCTCCCCCGGCGCTCCGCCGCCCTCCGGCAACTCGGAGTTCGTCCCCGCGGCTCCAGGCGCTCTCTGGCCCGCCTGCTCGCTGGTCGCCGCCGCCGCCGCCGCCGGTCCCTGTCGGTGCTTACTGGAGCGCTTGGCCTTGGTCTGTAGGCAGCGCTGGTGCAACGCAAAGGTCTGCTTTCTCTCCATCTCCATGCGCTCCATCGCCGTGCCCTCGTAGCGGCTCTCGCAGCTGTTGTGGTGCCGCCTGAAGAGCTCGATGCGCCGCCGGAGCCGCTCCATCACCGCGCTGTGGCGCGGCACCACAAAGTCCGCCATCGGTGCGAAGCGGCAGCGTGCTGGTGGGCGGTGGAGCTTTCTTCTCTCTCTTTTTCTTTTCGCCTCTTGAAAGCCAGTCAGATCCGGGCAACAAGCAACTTATACTGCTGATTCTGCCGCTTTCTTCGCTGTGTGGGCGACTTTACACCAGCACCCCTCCTCCTCCTCCTCCTCTACAGATCTGCCTCCATTTTTTGGTCAATATTTGCCTACTTGTGCTCTACCGGGCCGAGAGAAATCCTAACATAGTTGAGCGGACAGGCGTAAAATGTTGGCCAGACTAGTGGCATGAACCTCTGCGCGGTAAAATCACTGCCCGTCCGTGCGACAACCGCAAATCAAAGTTATCAAGAAAACAAGGCACGAGTCCGAGCGAGCGGCGGATCTGATCCGAGCAGCCACAAGAAGTAAACAGTCTATTCGGAGAGAAAGTAGTGGAGCTCAAAATAAAGGCCTAATAACTTCATCAGCCAGTGCTGTGTGGAGGGAGAAGTTAAACCACTGGTCGTGATATGGTGAAAAAACCGTGATCTTGCCTCAAAAAGGCGCACTTCTGAAGGACTAATTCAGCTGTTAGTGCCAACCGAGCGCTGAACGCGTGAAGTCAAAAAACGACCGTTAAACACGGAGCGACTTCCAAACACTTTCACTCAGCCGAGAACCAAACATGTTTTAAAGATAACCGGCCACACAAAAACAGCCGTACCTCGTTCATAAATATCTCCAGGTCACCGCGAACAACTAGTGCAGCTTTCAGGCAATGTAACGACATGAAAACGTATTTTTAAACGAGGTTTAAACTTACCTCCTTGCTAGCTGCTTAGTCGCGAATGGGCTCAAAGTAAACTTTGAGGCGAGGGACATTTTTAAGGCAAAAAGAGTGAAGAGAAACGCCGCAAAAGTGGTCCGTTTTAGCCTTAGGATGTGAAAACACAAGCCTGGTGACTTTGAGAAACTTTTTAAACGGAGCTAGCGGGCTAACAGCTGATGTGTGTTAAAGCTCGGAAAGCTGAGGACGCCGCGGTGCAAAGCTACGGATGTAGCGCGCTAAGCTAACTCGTCTCCCCAAACAAAAGCGGCCGAAAACCCCCTCTCTCTCCCCGGCCTCCCCTCCCTCGCTCCGCCCGCGGTCCCGGCGAGCGACCGACAGAAACGCGCCGCGCCGACACGGGACTAAACTCCGTCTGCTCGCCGCTGATTCTATTGTTTTCCAGCGCACTGGCAGTCCCCCGTCGCCATCTTGGAACAAGTTTTTTCTCTCTCGCTCTCGCTCTGTCTTTTTTTTTCTCAGACTCGCGTCACGAGCCGTGCGGCCTTTGTCCCGCCCCCTACTCCTCTATTCATGACTGACAGGCTACTTCAGCCAATCAGAGAGGGCCGCTGTGGTGACGCGCTGAAGCCACATTCCACTAGGCTTTGTCAAGGCAGCATGGCACCCAGGTCTTCATGCACATTAGTTCATTATTTGAATCAAGTGCTTAGTTGGGTTTGGAGGTCTGTTGAAAGGCTAAAAGTCAGATCAATCTACGAAATGATTAACTCATTTTATATATATATATATATATATATATATATATATATATAAAAAATGGGTTCTCTTATGGACACTTTTGAGAAAGGAAAAGGGCTTTCCATGAGAAGAAATGTCGGCTTCCCCATGTGTAGATTTTGGCGACCCTGGCCAAAGTCCTGATTATGTAAAACTGAATTATACAACTGTGTGCAGGCCCCAAAAATAGCCATCTGAAGCGGAATGCTACTCTATTTTTAAATCTTTTAGTAAACCAGAGCCTGAATGAAATCTTTCTGGAGTGACACCAGGGAGTTTTAACTCTTGCTTTTATCTTTTCAGTCCTGATGTCGGCATCGATATCATGTAAAGCCTCACGGTACCCGACAGGCTGTAAAAGGCCTCAGGAATCGGTAGGCTTCATCATGGATAAGCATTTTAGACTGAAAATAATGTTCAAATAAGAACTCAAGTCCAGATTGAGTATCCACAAGGGTTCCAGATCCTTCCACCTTAGCTGATTTATTTCCATTTATTTCATGTCTGATATTCTGCCAAATCAGTGAGCTCGAGACTGTTATTCATTTGCTTCATTCTTTCTGAATGTACAGGGCTTGTTAAAGCGAGAACAGTTGTATACAGTGTATGCACTACAACTGATGAGCAGAATTCTTTACGCATCAAAGCTTTTCACAACTCAGCTGAAGTGGCCCAGCTCTAGCCTGCAACATTAAAAACCTCAGGTTAATGAGTGGAGGTAGGGGATGAAAATGAAGCTTCATCCTAGTGCCGAATTTAAAAAACCATTAACAGAGAACCATTTCAAGCTCCAACCAAAAGCTATAAAGCCAAGATACCAAGCACTAGAATGCTTTAATCAGCATCAACATGGTCTTATCCCAACCTTCCGTCCCTTTCATCCAATTTGTATTTTCACATACTATTTACCTCTCCCAAAGAAAAAAAAAATAATCACACAACACTCAGATTGAAAAAGACATCAGTCTTTCTTCAAATCCGTTTATTTTAGTTTTGTGAGTAACATGATGGATTGTCCCCCTCCCCCAGTCCTAACCCACACCCTTCCCATAAATATAGACTCATTGATCACACTGATATTCTTAACCTTACTACTCTACCAAGGATCATCTTTCTTAACATATACATCAGCTCAGCTCGTTCACTGCCAACAACGCATCCAAGATGGCAAAGGAAAAAAAAAAAAAAACTAAACAAATCTCTGATGCAACAGGGAGGACATTAAATGCAGAGGGGGTGCCAGTTGGTGTGTTAGAATAGCAGCTGTGCAGCACGTATTGACATGTTTGTATAAATTTGTTCGTTGTTAGACTCAGTTACTTCAGAAAGTGCCAACTCTTTTTAAACTTGGGGCAGAGCTCAGGTCACAGCACCTTCCCACCGCTGCTATGGGTGGTACGTGAACAGCTTGGGCAGGTAAGCTGTGAAAAGTCAGTAACTAAGGCTGGAGGGAATGACTGGGGTCCATCCCCATTAGTGCCTTGTTCACGTCTTTGGGGTAAAAATTTGAAAGGGATGGAGTGTGGCTGAAATGGGTGAGGAAATTACTTTCTGCACTCCTGGAACCTGGAGCCCAGGCTTTGTTATTTGAGTTTGAAACCCATTTGCAAAGGTTCTCAAAGTCATTTTAAACAAAGCAGGGGTGTTAGTGTTGTAATACAAAAGAGAAATTTAAACTATACCATAGATTGGGTTATTTGTTTGAACCCCTAAAAATGCTGCGATTGCTGCTGCCGGCACAGGATATGACATCACAGGAAGGGTGAGAAGAGCGGAGTCATTCGCCCATGGAGTGTCAGACAACTGACTCAGCATACCAATGGAAAGATGGCAGAGGCGGAGCTGAAATAAACCATGAATCACCCCCCAGACGCAAAGACGCGGCCCCGGCTGTTTCGCCCATTCTCGGCACGGTTGTTCTCTTGTTCCCCAACTAAACATCTCCATCTCTCACTTTAGATGGTCAGGTTTTTGTCCCTCCTCTATGAACATTGTGCTGCTACTCAAATTCAAGACCAGAAAACAAATAATAAAACACATGAAAACCAATGATTTAGTAAAACAAAGCTCTGGTGAAGAAAAAAAAATGAAAAATAAAACCACCATTAGTTACAAAAAAAACATCACAGTACATTCATAAAAATAAAATCAGCCAAACGTTGTCTGCATCCTACGAAATAAGGCAGCACATGCTAGAACCTTAATCCTAATGGGCATTCTTCATGGACTTTGCTGGGCTTGTGCAGCAGACACCCATTCTGAAATGCTCAAATCTCGTGTGTCTCGAGTGTCTTTAGACCCCTATGGTCTGTTATCACTAGGCCATGGGAAAAAAAAAAAAAAAAAAAAAAAATTAAAAAAATAAGGACCCTCGTGGAATGGATATAGGGTAAAGTGATCCCTTCAAGAGTCATTTCTTAAAACCTAGCTGTATATAAAGCATCAAGCAGACATTTCAAGACTACTCTGTCGACTTTATATGCATCTCCTAAACTGAGAAGTCATGTATATGTTGATTCTACCACCGTGGCGCTCTCATATTTAAGCCTGCTTTGAATTCTACCATGAAGCAGAGTGTCACCATGTTTGACAATTTATGAATACTGTCCGGGGTAGTAGGTTGCCTGCTGGTGGCTGGCATGTGTGGCTTTTGTTTTGTGAGGGGGGGGTTGGGAAAAGGTGAGAGGGATTTTTAACATTAGCATCGGCACAGTTAAGGAATGGTAAAAAAAAAAAAAAAAAATTCAAAACAAAACGTTTCTCTCTTTTTTAGTAAAGCAAAAAAAGGGATTCTACTCTATTCATTGTTGACATCTTCAGCATCAACTTCCTCAGTCCGAGCTGCTGAATTGTGTTTTGTTTTTTCAAGCCTCAGACTGTCTCGGCTTCCTCTCTGCCTGTTGTTGCTTGAGCAAAGATGGAGCAGAAGACCTGGGAAGGAGGGAATGAGGGCGAGGAGAGATTAAGGGATGGAGAAAATGAGCAGGTCCCACTGAGGTAGGGGACAGGGTGGGATACAGGACACAGGAGATGGACTGAAGTTGGAATACATCCAGGATGCAAAAAAAAAATAAAAAGGAAAGTCCATCAGTCCTTTCTAGCTCTCATTTTGCTTCTAGGAGACCTTCTTAGAACTTCCTCCTCTTGTTTCTGCAAAGAAGCAGCAGGAGACAAATGTTTGTCAATAACTCGGCATCACAGTTCTCATTAGAATGTAATCGCTGTAAAATTATTTTGAGCCATTAGTGCTCAAAATCAAGCTCACTATTAACTAAGGCTTGTTAAATTAGGCATTTAGGCAGAGAAAAACCTGAGAATGACAAAGCCTACCTCATCCGATTTGTCTTCCTCTTCTTCCTGTTTCTCTACTTCCTCTTCTGCAGATGCTTCTGCAGGGCTGTCTTCATCATTCTTATTCTCCTCCTCTGAGCATGAAATACAACATTTGTTTATTTAGAGGAGGGGAAAGAATTCTGTGTCTTTGTCAGTTATGCTTCCTATCAAAAAAGCTGACAGGTCATAGCTTACACTCAGTCGTGGAACAATTAACAGGACCATTTAGAAAACAAGCTACTTATTCACATTTGTGTAGTTCACAGCTGGCCTTTTTCCTCTGTCCAGGAAACTGGCCTGAAGAGCTCATTTGTGAGGCTTTAGTGCCACACTGGTGTCAGAATATAGCCTTGCTAACAGATTGGACCAAGTTCTCATCTGGGAGGTTTTAGAGCAACAAGGGTCTTTCAACGGTCTATTCTCACCACAAAAACAAGTATAAAAAAAGAAAGCAGTAATTCCTTAATATCCACACAAGAAGGCGACCATTATTTGTATTTGATAAAATTGGGAGTCAGTATCATCACTTCATCATTCCAATGCTCTACCCTCAAATCTCAATGCTAGATGTGACTTTATGGTCAAGAGCTCTTCCAAAATGTTCAGAACAAATGTGCGCAAGGTTACCACATCTACGACAAGGCCCCTATATTCATACCTGGCTCTTCTGCCTTGGCCTCCTCTTCTGCGTCTTTCTCTTCCTCTTCGTCATCCTTCACGTCTGGCTGTGGTTCATCAGTCTTCTTGTATTCTGCCGCAGATGGGGCTGGCTTCTTCTGCAAATCATAGCAGAGTTCTGTTCAGCTATTGATAAAAAGTGCCTTCCTGACCATGACCGAAAGTGCAATAACTTGCACGTTAGTATTACATACTCATTGTTCTACTGATATCTTTAACAACAGATTGAAATCTACCACAGCTACCCTGCTATTGCAAGTGAAAAGTTCTTCTCATGTAGGCACCATGCCTTCTGCAAACACCCTCAGTATACCCTTCTGCTCTTCAGCTTCTGAACTCCAGAACTGCAGAGAATGTATTTTAGTAAGCAGTCAGATGCAGTACACATCATTTAAATTGATTTCTGTTAGTGCTTCCATTTTATCCCTAACTTTTTCTAATCAATTTTATCACTGATCTGTAAAGAACAAGGAGTTGCTAATTGTATGAAGATTTAGTTTCATTTGTTTAGAATTTCATGGAAATAAAATAACCTAAAGTTTGTTTTAAAGAGTTAAACCTTCACCACAACTTGGCACGTTTTATTGGCAAGTAGCATTTGTGAGTTTCACTGAAGATGGAAAACCCACACAATCAGGACCACACAAAGGCAAGTGTGATTGTACTCGGTCTTACACTTTAAGCACAAGATGCAAAATTAAGGGTTAACTGTAAACCGTTTAAATGAATGCTTAAAAGAAAAATCTAATTATCTGGTTATAAATATAATCACAAAGACAGCTTTTTATTTGGTTCATTAATGTAATGAGCACACAAACATGGACACACCTTTCCAGTGCAGCAGAAGACAATGATTAGGACCAGAGGAAGGGCGACAGTCAGGACGTAAACAACCCAGAGCCAGGGCCTCTCCTGTGCTGCAGCAAACATCTGGCTTATCAGACCAGGCTGCAGAGAGACAAGAGAACTGTTGGAGCAAAAACTAATTCATTTGCAAACATGCACAGTGAAGAAAAAAAAATAAAAAATAAAAATTAAAAAAGGACCACTCAAATGATAGTGATTAATATGCAAATGTTTAAAGCCTTGGGCACTCCTTCAGTCCATTTGTTGAGAAGAAAACATGCTCAGCTCTTCTGGTCTCTAGAATACCTCTCAAGAGCACAAGAAACAACCATATGCACATAGAGCATGGAGCAAAGTGAACACTCAGGAGAGCAGGGCAAGGTATATGAAAACGAAACATTCCAGAATGAGGGTTAAGAGGGAGAGTGAGGGGTGTACTAATGTAAACACTGCCTGCTAAACATTGGTGTCTGCATTATAACAGAGCCAAAATACAAAGAACAAGGTCATCATGGCTGATTAAACCAAGCACAATATCACCAGGAAAGGAAAACGGGAGTTATTCTTAGCCTAACCAGCAGGTGGCTTTCATGTATTCACAGGAACAAAGCCTTCTCCCCATGTCACACACACGGACAAATCAGCTCTCTCGCTGCAGAGTTGTACTCCTAGGTTGCTATGTCTGGCATGATCGGAATTCACCTTTAGCAAAAAAAAAAAAAAGTGCAGCAGGAATGCTCATGAACTCGGACCAAAACTCCACTAATCCCAGCGTACACTTTTACCCCCACACCAACAAAACTTAATTTCCAGAGTACCTCCTGTAGTCGCCCCTGCTCACCCTGTAGCTTGTCTAACATTTACACAATGCTACACAAAGGAGGCTTTGTGAGAAAAGACCACTTTCTCTGAGGACGTCCTGTTATAAAACAAAGCTGTTGCGCACTTCTGTTGATCTATTGCTATGTGTCTCGTTGCAAACCCTCAGGAAACATTACTTTTAATTTTACATGACAATAGAATGAAACTCCCAAAACGTCTATTCACTTCTCCTGCTTCAACCAGTGGTCCAAAAGTGGTCATGTAATCAAGTTCTTGCTTTGGTCTTGCTTTCAAACATGGTATAGCAATTTTCTAAAGATCTGGAAATTCCTGCTACTCTGAATGCTTCACAACCAAGAGCCAACAAAAATGATCCAAATTTGCTGTGACATTATTCTTTCTTGCTTTACTTTTTCTCCAACAAAAGCCGTTTAGGTGGTGAGGTTTGGTTATGACAGACTGCCGCATACCACTGGAGATTGAGATTAAAATTTGTTAATATTTTATGTATTCCTTTATAAACATCAACCTTAGTGTGATGAGTGTATTATGTCTTTAAAGCTGGTCTTAAGAAAACATACAGAACAGAACAATCAACAAAGCTATGTGGCATTCAGCGAAGGCCACAATGGTCATCTACTGCCACAGTCTAGACCTGGCTGCGTTTTATGACCTGCTAAAATCAGGAAAAATCATTCCAAATTCATGCCAGAACTTCTAAAGAGAAGCACTTGTCATTTGTTCCATCAGCAGATTAAGGCTAGCTATATTAAGCCATTTACTGTGTGCTTCTTTCCCATGGTGCAGCTTCCTTTGGCAAAGAGAATGGGCTGTATTAAGGAAATGTGGCATGCAGGGAAGTGGACCTGTGGTCTGTGCAAGCGTGGGCGTATGGGAGAGTAATATTACGGGATACTGTGGCGAATGTGCATGTGTGCGCTTGCCTAGAGTTCAGTCCTCTGCGGATCTTCAACAGGTTTATGATCCAGATGGATTTTCCAGATTAACAAGTGCTCCTGATCATGTCCAGGGTGCCAATGGCAGCTTTTGGAAAGGAGAGGGATCTTGACCAATCCTCATTAAGATCTGACCCCTGCCCATATTAAGTATAAAAGACTAAAGGGAAGGCTTCCCGTAGGAACATAGTAAGCAGGAGTTGCAGTGAACAGTTTTCACACTGTCATCAGAATATCAGTGTTAAACAATTAAGCCCACCAAGCACCCAATAAGGCCTTTCTTCACTGCTTACACCATCACTTATCTTGCTTAAAAGCTAGGCAATATAGTGTCAGCGGACTCTACCATGGTCTTAAACATGTAATTAAAGCACAGTAACTTGGTGCCACCAAGGTTGGTGGCAGCATTATGGGACAGTATAATGACATCAATAACTCATCGTACTACCACGGACCTTGATGGCAACCAAGATCTGAGCATGGGAGCAGTGTATCAAAGTGCTGTGTGTGTGTGGGTGTGGGTGTAGGGACAGCAGCATAGCCCCACGCCCTGCAGAGGAACGTGGAGTTTTGGGCTGGCTTTGCAGTGTCGCGTGTGGGAAAGCCTTAGGGCTAAATGGAAACAGACACTCATCACAGCCTCACTGAGCTGGGTCACACAAACTCACTTTTTCTCTTGTGCACACACCCACGCACCCCTCTTTTCTTTCAAGCTTTACACCCTCAGATCAATCCATAGTTTGCAACCTGCTATTGCACATTATCTCACATCAGTCATGGAAAATCTACTGCAACGTTATGTTTTTGTCTAAATGGGACACATCTGATTGTTTTCATCTTAGAGCCAAAATGTTCTGACCTACTTTCCTGATACGTACCCATTATGGACATGCAAAAAAGCTCTAATGCATTTTTCACATGATACGTTTCTGCACATTACCCAGTTCCAGCAACATACAAGCAGAGCCCAGCGCAGATGTTAATTTGCTCAAAGTCCTGCATGTACATCTACTCACAAGGCAGATGTGGTTTACACAAATGTTCATTCTCAGCTTGGGTCAACATCAATTTTGAGAAGAAATAAACAAATTGTGGCAACATAAAATGGAGCGCATGAGAGAAACACGAGTTCAGTACCTCAGCGGCTCCCTCAGCAGCTGTCTTCCGACCCCAGCCATCGTCGGCCCAGAGTTCAGCAGTGCTGCGGTCAGACGTGATGAAGAAGTTGTCGAAGAAGATGTCTGAAGACATGGACCACAGCTCCAAGCCCACGGCACTGACAGGCGTCATGCGGAACGGATGCAGATCCTCAAAGAAGTCAGGGTTAGGGATTTTCCTGGGCTTCCACACTCCCTAAAAACCAACACCAACAAAAACTTAAGCTTCAGAATTTGCCCTTCAAAGAATTTGGACTAGAAAGGTAGTCAATCAATAATAAACTCATTACAGCAAATATCATGCGAAACATAATTCCGGCAGACATTCTTATTTAGATTGATGTACAGCTTTTAATCATGTTATAGAAGCGAGCCAAAGGGTCTTGCTAAAGGAGTCGCTATTAGTAAAGCATGGTGTGCTTGCCCAGACAGAATAAATTCTCAGTATGGAGTCAGTGATCATGCAATAATTAACGCACATTTGCTTCAAAGTGCGATTAGATGGTAGATAATGTCAGAAATGTGTGATAAGTGATCTCAGATACAAAATTAGCGTTTGAAAAATGTCAAACTAAGGCCTCAGGATGGCTGCTACTACTGTTTCTCGCTTTTAAACATACTGTATAGCCTTTAGCTAAACTTAACTTCAGACACTAAACTGATCCTGGCCCAATGACATCATATGAGGTAATGAGAAAAACTAAACTTGTAAGCAGATTTGAACTCTGGCTCTGTTGGAGTATATGATCCTTTAATTTAATAAATGAATGACGAGGCAGAAGGAACATTAAATTTTTTTTATCCATGTCATCAAGGTTGTAGAGTAAGGAGGCTTCGTTAGCATCTTACCTGATAGTTGGGGTTATCGATCATGGGTGGCTTCCACTTGCCCTTATAGTTGGAGTTATCAATCATGGGTCTCTCCCATTTCCCACAACCGGGGGCAGATTCACAGGCAGGATTTGGAACCTGGGGTGCTTCCCATTCACCATCCATATCCTCATCCCTTTCGGAGGGGAAAGAACAGAGTGGGAACGAGTTAATGAAAGAGACCGAGTTGGAAGGAATAAAAACGAATTTGCGAGAACCTTCACAGAGGAGACACTGGAGAGTTGGAAGGAAAAGAGATTGGACACCCACACACATGCCTGCAGCACAAGCTCAAATACACACATTCCTAAAGCATATTCCTTTGCTCTTATGAGCCTACTCCAGGGAAAATGACCTTAATTGAATTCAAACATGAGAGTCCTGAGGTTATAGCAAAGCTTTCTGATTCAAGACATTGTTGTTAGATCAGGTTTGCAGTTTCACAGAATGATGGACCAAGTATTTCGTTCACATGTAATTAAAGTAAAACCGCTTCACACTGTATCTAGTCAACATCCCCCTTAGTTCCAATTAATATAATCAGTCAGTTTCTTTTTTGTTTTGTTTTTTCTCCCACCCTTTAATTTATCAGCTGGTATTATTGGTTAGTGGAAGTCATGAAGAGAAGCATCTGGGTAATTTGTGACTTATGATATGATCACCATTACTTGTACATGTGTTAGAGTACTGTTCATTATATGATTTTGGGCGCAGCCTCCTGCCAAAATATCTGAATTTGAAGAGTTGACTGACCAGTCCTCAGGTTTTATAGCATCTGGGTCCGCAATGTACTCTGGCTCATCGTCCAACCAGCCATCAGGTTTTACTGCATCTTCATCAGGGATCTTAGCAGGAGCATCCTCATCCCTATCAGAAAGAAAAGAGAGTGAGTTCACAGTCAAACATTCTGCAAGGTAGAAATGTGCTAATATCCAGTAAAATAGTGGGATATTCCATTCCAATTCAATTATACTTCCACCAAAGACGAACAACTTTGAATGTCTGAGCACCTTCACCGCTTAGAAATAGCAAAATCAATATACCTTTAATTCACATAAAAAACTCTCATTTAATTCACAGATTTTCATTTCACTGTGACCAGATTTGTGCTCATCCAAAAAGATCCATTACACTTCACATTGCTATTTGGTTATTAAGAAAAAATGAACTGTTTGACCGGTTATAGTTCCTCCTTGTGGGGATTGCTTGGTATGCAGAGTACGGCTTTAAAACAATTTCACTTTCCCCACTTTCCCGCAACCCAAGTATTAAAGGATTAGCCTAGATTTGTTTGATTGCTGAAGAATGTTTTAGTTTATGTTTATATATCGGAGTTACAAATGTATTTTATATTATAGCTTACTTATGTGGTTTTGACACTAAATGACACTGATCTATAGTGAAAGAAGGCAAAAAGCAGAAAAAGACAAAAATACATGTTTGTTATACCAGCTCGCTTAAAGACCTTGACTTGTACCACAAATTTATATGGATGCATGATGCAGAAAATTTTAACTTGACTTTGACATAGTTGCAAGGCTAAGACACAGCCTATCTCCTTTCACTCACTCACACACACACACTTTTAGTAACAAATTCAACCACAGTTACCAGTCATCAGGCTTGACTGCATCTGGGTCTTGGATTTTGGGCCTCTCGTCCCAGTCCTCGGGTTTGTGGTCATCGGGGTCCTCGATCTCTGCGGGGGGGTTGACCGGGGGCGTCATGTCAGACAGCAGATTTCCACTGTTCACCACAGTCTTGTCAATCAGGATCTCAAAGCTGTTGTCAGGGTTCAGCACTGCAAGCAACAGCACACCAGCTTTTGTGTCAAACAAGCAGAATCAAAAGGCAAACAAGCCTCTATAGCCAACATTTCAGTTCCTAAAAACAAGCAAGAGTTTAAAAAGGCCCCTAAAAGAACATACTAAATGTAACAGATTAATAAACATAATTTTTGCAATTCAAAAAGAGCAGATACTTCTTACAGCCTTTTTATCCAGATTTCAACAGTGTAATTGCACTCATGTTGAAAAAGAAGTGTTCGACATAAGGCAATATAAACTACTGCATTCTGAGATTGGCTCATGCTGTGGCACTATTATTTATACACTCAGAGTTGAGTGCGTCATTTTGTATGGTGTCCTGAGATTTCATTGGGACATTGTTATTCATACATGGTATGGCACTGCCGCTCATTCATTTAAAGACAAGATCATTAATTAACCCAAGCTGAGAATGTGAGCATTAATTCATTTCATCAGTTACTCAGACCATGTCATTTTCTCAGTGTGAGGTCAGCACAGTATAATTTATCTTAATTTTATCATTAGCTCGACTAGTCATGTAACTGAAAAACTCGAAACAAATTCCCCCCCCCCAAAGCTATTTTCCTTACCTAACGTGTAAAGGTGGGTCTTCTTGTCAGTGTAATAAGTACGAAGGTCAGATTCTGGCTTCTTGGCATGTTTCTCCTCGTACTCGCCCGTTTTGGGGTTCTTGTGGCGAAAGATAAAGTGCAGTTTGTAGTCCTCGCCACACTTATCCGGTCCGAACATGATGGTGTAGGCGGTCTTGTCCACAAACTGGTCCTAAAAGAGAGAAAGTAAGGAGCAGCAACAGTTACTGTTAGCACACACCGCAGCTGACGCATATTCAGTCAAATGCCCCTGACGCACTTTTTGCTCATAATCTGAGCGATGCCTTCTTTTTCTGGCTTCTTCATCAGATCGGGCAGAGCGGAATCTTAACCTAAGCCATGTTATATTGTTACAATACAAACACTGCACTGCTTCCTCTGTATGCTGCCCCATGTCCCACATTCTACAAACGGTGTACAGCATTCAAGCCCAAACAATCTTCTGCTATTAATGTGATACCGTCTCTGCTTTCTCTCTTTCAGAAGTGGACAAGTGAGAAGAGAAGAGAATCTGCCTACTGACAGTCTACAGGTGCATCTAAAATAAAGGAATATCATTTATTTATAAATATTCTATTTTCACTGCATACAAAAGACATTTCTTGGTGTTAATTGTGATGACTTTCACATGAAAATCTGAAATCCAGTGTCTCAAATTAGTATTCCCCCCAATAGTAAACCAAAAAGGATGTACATACAGAAAAGTCTGAAAAGTACTTATGCTCTCAATACCCCATTTGGGCTCCTTTACCGCAAATTTGTGCATCAATGCAGCATGGCACCGAGGCATTCAGCTTATGATACAGCTGAGTTTTAAAAGCAAATTGGCCTTCAGCTCGCCTGTATTTTGGGTCAAATGTTATCTTCGTGACATCTCGTAGATTGTCTACTCTCAAGCTAGCTGACTGTGAACCAGACCAAAATATACAGTATTTCTATTCAAATAGTAATACTTTCACCTGAAATGGAATTTTAACCATGAGATTTTTATTAATTCATAAGAGCTGAAGGCCATTGTTAACATAAAAATAGAGGAACTTTTGACATCAGTTTTCCTGTAATGTCTAAAATATTAAAATGTTCACCTTCAACATTTTAAGCAATTGTGCCATTGATCACTTAGATTCCTGAGCTTACTGGTGGTCAGATCACAAAGGAAGAAAGGTGGGTCTTAATACAGAAAGAGAAACCTATTGGCCATCATGTCTTCCTGGTCAACTTGCATCATGTTGTTCATTGTGCATTGCGAGAGGCCTTACGACTGTATTTTTATTTAGATGCTGTGAGCATTTTGGAGGCCAGTTTTTGTTCCACCAGCTTCTATTTTTAGAGATCCTCCCCATAGCTATGCAATGGAATAAGCAGATTAATATCTTTGGAGCAGAGCAAAGCATGTTTTGAGGTTCCATATGGCCAATGCTTTATAACACAGTTACATATGATTGTTAACTGTTCCCTTGAACTCTGTAGAAGAGGCTACACTCTTCCAGAAACTTTGAAATTTTACATGATGGATTAATCAAGGAGCAATAGTGCATAGTGATTTGACCAGGCAGACGTTAAATACTGGTAACATTCTTTTGTCAGCGCAGTGTTCTTACCAGATCGAGGTCTGGGCTTTGAGACAGCAGTTTGACATAGGCACCACCACAATCAATTCCATTCTGGAAGTTCACCTCATACCTGTAAACAAACATAAAGCAATATAGGATGCATCATCTTGCCACAAAGAATTATAATTAAACACAACATTCATTCTGCAGAATGTCATTATTGAGGGGCATCTCTCTGCACAATCTAACATCTGAGCCACATGCCATTTTCCTTCGTATCTATAATGTTAACTGACACACACAACCAATGGGGTCAATTAAAACATTTGTGCTTGCCACAGATGACAAAAATAGCAAAAAAACAATATCGGTCAATGCAGGTTTACACTAAGGTTAATTTATTTCAGAATCTTGTACTCCACAACCGTTGCTAAGCAATTGTTGCCAGGCAAAAATGCAATCCTTTACGTTGATCCCTGCTCCACAACCCTGGGTCGACATCAGCCAGCCCAACATGAAAATACACTCACTGGACGATGAGAGGTTTAGTATTAAAGGTGAAAGGTCGCAGCAGCAGAGCAGAGATGGCATGATGCTTGGCTCTGGATTTTAGTACCAGGCCTTTATCACCAGGTAGCTTTGTGTCCTTCATCTCTTCCACCTCCCATTTGCCTGCGTACACATAATGAGGGACAGACATTAGGCCCAACAGAACTCATTCAACATCATGCATGATATTTATCCTACAGTAAAAGACTTTTAGGAATAATTATCAATCCAGGTTACATAAAACAAAAATCACGTCGTATTGAGGCCTATATTCTACCATTTCTAATTAGTGCAAACTTTATAGTTTCAATAAATACCTACCATCATATTTAGCAATTTCCTCATCAATGCCTTCCTTCTTTGCCTGAGACAAAACCCATCTGCGAAACAACAGAGCAACAGATTTAAACATCGTATAGAAGTCAAAAAGACTGTCTTTGGCTGAAAGGTGATGAAACTCTTACCCATCCAGGGTTCCTTTGTCGAATGACTCGGCAAAGAAATGCTCTCCCTTTGGCTCAGGGGCTTTATACGTCACCTGTAACAGAAGCATTACATGATGCTGATGACTGTATTTTACCCTTATCAGTGATGCCTTTGTGAAACCGTATATGAAAGTGAAAGTGACAACCCTTGTCATTGCGAGGTCACAGCACAGCACACAGTGAATCACAACGAAATTGGACCTCTGCATTTAACCCATGCAAACACCATGCAGCAATGGGCAGCTATTGAAAGCACCTGGGGAGCAGTGACGGGGACGGTACCTTGCTTGAGGGTACCTCAGGGCAACCTACTGGTGAGGGATTCGAACCCACAATCTTCTGATGCGGGGGCAACTCCCTAACCACTAGACCCTGTATATGCAGCAATATGAAGGAATCACTACTGAAATCAGAGACTAAAACTGCATTTACGTTTTTGCAGCCTCAAAAACAGCCACTGTAAAAGAAAACTGTAGTTCATGAACACTCAGGAACTGGGGGAAATTTTTAACATCTTCCTGACACACACATGAACTTTTTGGTAATGTTAACTGACCTAACTGTTAAGAATCTCACACTACTATCTTTTAGCATCTCAGCTGTCACTTCTATCAAACCATTCCTGTCAAGCAACGTCTGGATTTGGAACAGTGAGGGTGCTGATTAGACCATTTCTAACTTGGTAACTGGGTCAGTAAGCTAATTCAAATGTCCGTGTCACGTTATGTCAAACGGTCCTAAAGAGATGAGATTTAGTATAAAGTTAAAGCAGCAACCATTAACATTTAACCATCAACATCATGACAAAAAGGATCCGTTTTTGATCCGTTTTGCCAATTGCTTACTTTTACCATGCAGATAAGAAAACCTAAATCCATAAAATGGAAAAAGCTGCTACAATTATCACTACCAAGCTACCTCATGAACACACCCTTCTCTACTGAACTGAACCCCATGAGCTCAGATTAGCAGGTCATCCAACGTATCAGTAAACCGATTTAATCATCAGTCAACCTCCGTTTGTGTTCAATGTTTTATCTGAAAATATTTAGCATTTTCTCTATTCTACTTCAGAATCAGATATTTTGGCAATATTTTCTGCTTTTGTTATTTCTCAAAAAATACAAATTTAAGAAAAGAAACATCCACTTTATACAGGAAGAATTAGGGTTCTAACATGAGGTACTGAATTAATTAATTAATGAATATCTGGGACTCACTAGATCATCCTGTCAGCTTGGGCTGTGTACAAGATTGTTTTGGGTTTGTAGTGATAAAAACATTTTTTTTTTTTTTAAACACATTTAAGCTGGTTCGAAATCGCATTCAAGTGTGACATTAAAACGTTTATACCATGGGCTCAATAATTCTGCTCTAAATCATTAAAACTTTCGGTTTATAATACAAATTTATATTTAAAGCAGATCCAAAATGCCTGTTAAAAACAAATGGCATTTTGCTTTTGTATCATACCATGAAGTTCACAATGCCCAGTCCTACAGTCACATAACAGTTGCTAAAAATAGTAAAAACAGAGACTGATGAGTTACGAGGTAAGCAATATAACTGAATGTTATTGGTCTTACGGTAGGTGCAGGGGCAGGCGCAGGGGCTGGTTTCTCCTCTTCCTCAGTTTCTCCATCCAGCAGCTCATCGTCTTCAAGGGCACCCATGTCATCTTCCACGTCCACATCCACATCCTCTTCCTGAGCCTTGACCTGCAGGGTCACACACAGGCCCAGCACCAGCAGCAGCACACACAACTGCGCCTTCAGGTCCATAGTCTTAAAGAGAAAGGGGGAAAGAAAAAGAAGAAGGAGGGGGAAAAAAAAAAAAAAAAAGGCATCAAGAAGCAGAACACCACTATTTCACAGATTAACCAGACGAGATACACGGGCAGCCACACAAGACCCCCAATCTAATGTCAACACTGCTGGGCACTCAGTGGACAGTAACCTCCCAGCACTGCCTTGACTCCTATCGCCATAGTGACAAGACGGTAAGGGAGTCTTGCAGCCCTTTTCCCTTAAGGGGGTTTAACCCAATGAGATCACACCGCCGTACCACTGTGTTGCACGGACACACAAACACAGGTATAAACATCTTTGAATGGATCCATTTTGCTTTCTGCACAGGGACTTTTATTCATGCACTAGGTCGAGTACTGAGTAATTGTTTTTTTTTTTTGGTCTGGTCAAAATGTTGAACAGATTTCCCTCACTTCCCCATTTGACTGGCATTATAGTGGCCACATCTTACTTTAAACTCAACAGTAAAATAAAGCACTAGCATTAACTACACATTTAAGTCAGTAAAACACAAGTTCAACTGAAAGAGGTACAGACATTGCACAAGTCTATTAATTAAAACTACACCGGCTTTACTTGAAACTGAAGCATGACAATTATAGCCAAACCATTATCATCGTGTACGTTTCTTAGCAGCCAGAAGAACTTTACTCCTGACGCTTCCTATCTGCTCACAAGGGGGGGGGGAAAAAAAATATATATATATATATATAAAAATGGGAAAGAAGAGAAAAAAAAAATAGTTCCTTCTGCTTTTGCTCATAAACTACTGTGACAGGAACCAGAGAGAAGTGGATCTTATGCCCTAAAGGAAGTTATAATGTCAATTTCATTTCCAGCTTTGAGAGGAAGGAAAAGGCCATTTACAAATTCTTACTCCAAAGTTTTGGCACAATTCATTAAAGCCACTATCGCTCCAGGTCACCCAAGAGGCTAAGGAAAGTCTAGAAAGTTGACATAATAGCACCAAACCTCCCTTGCTAATTCACTCACACACACACACACACACACACACCAAGCGATGGCCCTCTAATGAGCTAAAGACACTCAGGATTAAGTACATCGAGCCAGTGGTACCAACGGTGTACACTAGCAACACATTGCCATAGTAGTTTACCCAAACAAACCCCAATGACTAGACAAAAACACAGCGCTAGATGAGGACATTTAGGTTACAAGCTTAAATGTGTAAATGTGAAATGTGATATTCTTAATACAGGCATTTTCAGGCTGCTCATTCTAAAGAAGAGTATTGCACTCGGGACGCTCTCAGGGAAGAGAGAAAAAAAGTATATGCAAACAGTCAAACAATAAAACTAAATAAATAAAAGCCAAATTGTTCTACCACTGTGGGCTATTTCAATTAGTTTTCAGAGTGTGTGCACACATACACACACACGTTTGTTCAAGTGAAAGAGTATTGCTAAGGAGGGGGAGGGTGGGGGGCATTGTATACACTCACCCAAGGGGGAACCATCTGCCCGTGAAATTAACTAATGAACCCCCACATTGTATTGAGAGATTAAGCTTGAAAAAAAGAACTAACTGCCCCCCTTAAAAGGTGCAAGACAAGTAAATGTTAGTGCACATTTAAAACAACAATAGCTTTAACTTTAGACTACCTTTATATACAGAGCCTTCCAAAAGTATTGGAGCAGTAAGAGCAAATGCTTTTTCTTATGCCCTGTAGATATTTCAGCTTAAGATTTTCATCTTTATTTCTTGGTATTTCTATGCAGCTATGTTAAATTACATGGAATACAGCACACTTGATCTCATCACCCAGTTTAAGAGAGCAAAAGTCCTAGAACAGAACGCATTAAAGCTTTTCCTGAGTATTTTTCAGTTTCTTCAGGTGTGTTTCTCTCTTCGGGAAATGAATAAATAAATAAATAAATAAATAAATAAATAAATAAATAAATAAATAGTCATAACACTAACTCCACTGCGCTTCACAGGTGAGGTGGCACATTTTTGGATCATGAGCACATCCTCTCTTTTTTCCCCACTTTGACTTTTCCCACTGTTTGTGAAAAGCTTTTAAAGGATGTCCCATTTTTCTCCATTTCAAAATAGAATCCTCCCTCCCAGCAGCTCTCAAAAACCAAATGCAGCCTTAAGGGAAATCTTCATTTGAGCATAGATATTAGTCATTTACATTCCCTCACATTTAAATGTTACTGCTTCAGTTATACTTATCAATGAAATGAAACTAACATGAGCAGTGTAATCAGAGACCAGACTTTGATGCTCCAGTCAAATGTAGTTTGCATAAGCTCTCAGGAGCCCTCAAGTTAAAAGTGTGCCATCAGACCAGAACAGAAACTGTGCTGTTTCTCTTGGTGCATCCCTGCTGGCTGTGACCGGCTAATCGCAGTGCCAACTGTGACACATTTTGCAGCTCTGCGGAGCAGCACTGTGCCCATCCGAAAGAACAGCTGGCATTTGCCCAGCAGTTGATGCCTGCGCCCATCAATAAGACGCTATTTGTAAACACCGACTGGTGTGTATGCACCTTGCCAAAACCTTGCATGCCAGATAAAGGTCACTGTAACACCTTTAGAACATATGTTGAGTCTTCAGGCATATTTGAGGGAATGATTCACAAGCAGACACTGAAGATAATTAACTGAGCCAGAAAAATAAGGTTGAAGTCAAATCTGCACAATTTTACCCTCAATTGCAAACAGTTATTTGGCAAAAACATTGTTGCATGAAGTTTGTTTCAAGTCATTCCAGTCTAAATCTCCCAAAATCTTTCTAGATATTCAGGCTATCTACATGCATCTTCTACACAAAAAAAACAAGCCAAAAAAAAAAAAAAAACTCCAGCTGTTTAAGGAACAGTTTACCAAAAATCTAAATGTCAAGTGTCTGTTTGTCCACCAAAACTGTGTTCATGATGACCTTACTATAGTAAATATGCACACCTTAAACAGAAATCTACAGGGTCTGGATTAGTCCCCTGGTGTGTCTCAAAACAGTGGGGGTGGAATGACCACAATGGAAAGCACTGGGCAGGTTTTTCCTGCCGTGTTCTATTCTAAGACCCCACTGAGACCCTGACAAGCACTGCGGAGATCTAGTTTGCTGATTAAGGTAGTATGCATCCATCAATCCGATCAGGCTAATCCACCACAGCCTGAGCAGACCCCAAAAGCAGCAACGATGCAACTTAACCAACAGTTCATGGCCACACCCTAATCAGAAGTGCACGTGAGACCCCAAAACCCAAGTTAAATTTTCAGTCCTGGCCACAGTGAGCATCTCGACAAGCAAAAATGCTTTCCGCTTTCAGGCAGACTGGTCGCACCATGAGGAGGCCTGTCTTGTTTAAGGAAGAAGGAAGCTTATATTTTAACCCACGCTGAGCCTGAACACATTGCCCTCCGAGTCCAGACTGAGTTTAATCCAGGCCTAAGACTTGGAGAGGGGGGGGTGAGAGGGCCACAGGGCATACAGGTACTTTACAGCTTAAGGCTGCCTATATCTCTGTTAAAGTAGGGTAAAGAGTGATGAATGATAAGAAGGTTCATGGGCTGATCTGTCCTAGTTTGGCAAGTCATCAACAGTTGAGAGATTCGGAATGAGATTCAAAAATGTCTGTTTAGGAGAATATCTTGTAATCTTGTGTGTGTTTGATCTACAGGTGGGGAAAAAAGGACAGCTTTTAAAGTAACTCTGGAAGGACAGTGTGAAGACCACTACAGCCTTGATTTCCTGTGTCCTCTGTCACACAACCCCTCCATCAGCAAAGTCCTCAGAGCTGAAAAAACCCTACAGTACCCACAATTAGGTCGGGTACACCATCTAGAACAAACGACAGACTATTTATTTGGTATAACCTCCATATTTGGACTTTGCCAGACATGTGCTTTAGGCCCGGAGGGCTTCTTTAGCCCCCAGAAAGGACACCAACCCCCACCCTTTAGCCCCTTTTGGTCGCAGTGCTGAAACTAAAGAACATGATACAATACTGATGGGTGAACGTTTAGCAACAACAGTACACATATTTACAATTAATACGTGGACCGACCCAGGGCTAGTACATCTCCACTTCACCGTTAGCCCTCCTCTAAAATTACACAACAGACCGCTACAAACACGTTTTATTCCGACTTATTTAACGTCATGTTCCCACCGACAGAGTTTAAAGGTGATTTTTGTTTTAATGAACTCCGTTTCCCTCTGAAAACAACCAATTAACCAGCTAACCCAGCTAGCTAACCCGCTAAAGGCAACCTAGCAATGAAGTTAGATTCAATTTCCTCAGAGTCGACTCTTTCGAGCTGTTCGATTCAATGAATCAAGCTACTCGACGAGTCTTAAAATGACACCAGGCGACATTTCATCAATATGTTGTTTAAGCTGGGAGCATGAAATTGAGTTTAACGTAAATATAACAAAGTCCGCGTACAAGAGTCAGTTCAAGTGGATGATTGAAAGAATCAGTTCAAATGAATCGACTCTGGAGAAGCAAGGTAACCGGCCTGAGACCCACGCAGATTCTGAAACTCGCCCTACAGTGAACAGACACAAGGATATACAGAGAAAACCAATACATGCATGTCATAACGTGGAGTCGTGCCGGTGAACATGTACGGTTAATAGCTGTACATTTGCCCGCTTAGGTTTTACTCACCGCTGCTTTCTCATGTAGCAAACCGCCTGCAACTACAGCGCATCACGTGTGGCTACGGAGAACGATGGCCGTTATTGTAGGGCCACCCTTACGCCGCCTCTGATTGGCTATTGAGGCCAGTTTGCACGCCTCGCTCGAGAAATGTCAACATCTAATTGGATGTATTTGACTTCAATCAAAAAAATCTGTCTCCACCTCCGACCTGAACCTCGTGGACGGCTGGGATTGGCTCGCCATCACGGGGAAGTGCGCGCCTATTGGACAGTGAAAGGGAGGAGAAGCGCAGGTCCCTAAATCTTATTGAATGAGAGCCTGTTTAATGGACTTCAAGAATTTTTTTTCTCCCACTATTATATAAATTCTAACGAACTTCCAATGTGTTACATTAATCTGTTACTCATAGTAGTGTTTAAGGGGAATTACATCAAAATTCTACACAATTCAGACCTTGTAGAAAGTGGAGTGAAAAACCCCACTCCAGAGAAACATAGTCAGAAGTTCCTACTTCTCTAATCCCTAACTTTAATAACAACATTAGTAGTAATTAGATAGATAGATAGATAGATAGATAGATAGATAGATAGATAGATAGAAAGATAAATAGATAGATAGATAGATAGATGCTAAAATTATGTCTGTTACATTTTCATCTATAATCTGTGTTCACAGACATATTTATATATATTTTTTATTTCCCAGATATAATTATATTTATGGGAAATATTATTATATAATATATATTATTATGTAATGGGGTGAATGTAACTAGACATCATAAGAGGAAAAAAATCTAAAATTTTCTGCCTAACACATTGTTTCATTATAGCTTTTAAGTTTTTTGACTTAAAATCTGTTAATTACACAAAGATACTTTTATGGTATTATAAGAAATATGTTTAGCCTAATACTGTATTAGCATTCCCAACATTACAGAGAAATGTAGGTGTTTGTCCACATAATCAATATAATTAATTAAATGGCTGCACTGTAGACTCTGTAACCTTTGGTTACTGTTACCATCACTACAAAGAAATGTAAGTTTATAAGTTTCTCTTCAAAGAACCATGAATGACTAATGGCTGGATGTGGAGAAATGATGGAGAATCAGTGAAATTTAAATTTTGTGTCACAACACTGGTTTCATCTGCAGCTAACCGTGACTACCAGAGGCCTCTTGAAAGCATTTTTTATTTTTTGTGTATTAAAAATCACAATATATATTCAGACAATAAATTAATTTTGCTTCATGACCTGAAAACAGTGACTGTAGCCAGCCTGACCCAGCCTGTTTGGAGGAGCAGGGACAAAATTTTACTGCTTCTCTTCATGCTTGGCATTTCACGGCTCTTGGTGGTGTATTAAAGCAACACATTTAAACCAGATCCACCCACAACGTGTATCACTGTAGCTGCTTGTCTGTTTTAATGATATTCAGGGTCAGAATGTTCTCCCGAGCAGCAAAGACAGCAACGTTTTTGTCATATTTAAAGAAAGTGGCTTCTTCCTTTACTCAGTAGTGGTCAAAACACCTTCTGACACGGAAGGTCAGAATGTCATCCAGCCATTAAAGCGTTCCAGGAATTAAAGAACCAACAGTTATGACAAATATGCATTAAAATAGCATGCAAGTATAATCAAAATGATGTAACTGACTGAAGGTCATGATTAAAAAAAAAATCCATCTGTGTCCCACAGTGATTGCACTGAACTTGGTCATCAAATTAAAGGTTTGTTCTGGGTAAATGTGTCTCTATAATTACTGGAAATGCTGGTTTATATATTTGATATTCATTCAATGTTCAGTAACCATCTGATGCAGCAACATAAGAGGTTACATTCCAGAGCACATTCCAGGTTTCATTTTATTTTATTTGCATATATTTCAGTTTCACCTTGTGGCCCCTGAACTGAGGAGGACTACGTAGAAAGAGTGTAATTTCTACATGGTGAAACTGAAAGTAACTTTAAAATCACTCTTTGTTCCAAACCTTATGGAGGGTACTGTATTTCTCTTGAAAGATACTGTTTCCATGTACTTTCATTATCATTTTTAAGTGAGATCTGTTTAGCTCAGGGTCTCTGGACTGGAATAAGCCAATGAGCTAATATTTGTACTTAGTAAGATCCAAAAGAAAGGGCATTTGTTTTGGTTTCTAGTGGTTCAGCCTGAGTCACATTTTGTTCACAGCACCCTGCCCCCATTGATAGTAAGGATGTGAAGGTTAAATGTATGTTTTAACATTTAAAAGCTTATATAACCCAACAGGGGCATTTGTTAGCCAAAGGAAGCTTACCATTCTGAAAAAAAACCTGAACACATGAGATTAGCCATTCAGTTTCTAATAAATGCCTCTTCGAGGACAAAGCAGATCACTCAGGGCTAATTAGTGCTTTAGGTCACACTTTGCTTATTGTCTTTTCTTGAATGCAGGCTTAGCCCAGCCCCCTCATGTGGGAAAGAGCTGGTATCACTGGGTGGACAGGAAGACTGAGATCAGGAAGCCAGATAAGACCTACTGGTTTTGCTTACTCTCCCTCGCTAATGTCTCGAGGCACTGTGAATAAGCACAACTCTACGGCAGGTGTTCCATTCTCCGTTCACTTTCCATTTCCAACAACCGGGGGATTTCTGCCCAGGGGATCAACTTTAATATAGCGTAATCCAACTTTGCTTTTAGCTTTATTACTCTACATAATAACACAAACGACATACTACCCTGAGCAGTGTTTAGAAATAAAAACAGTCATTTTGAGTGGTGACGTTACAACTTACTCCATGGGTGTGGTCAGAAGTAGCAGGTAAAGGGGGGCTTGTTGTAAATTAGACAACTTCTAGAAATGTATAGCTCACCACAAAATATATGTCCATCCATCCATCTAGCCATTATCAGAGCAGTTTATCCTAATCAGGCTCAAGCTTGAAGGTCCTTGGGCCTGTCCCAGCGCTCATAGGGCAAAAGGTGGAAAAACACTGAATGTTACCTGTCTATTGCAAGACCACACATTAGAAGAGCTAGTCAGTCAATCAGTCATTTTTTGCTGCTTGTCCCAAGCGGGGTTGCGGGGGAGTGCTGGAGTCCATCCCAGCTCACACAGGGCGAAGGACGGCGGAGACACCCTGGACAGGTCGCCAGCCCATCGCAGGGAGGAGTGGGACGGGGACGGCACCTTGCTCAAGGGTACCTCAGGGCAACCTATTGGTTCGAACCCCCGATCCTCCGGCCAACGCCCGAACCACTAGGCCGCCACTGCCCCTTAGAAGAGCTAATATCAGCATAATAAAAGTAGATGTATAAGATATATTTTATGTGAACATTATCTATAGTATGATTTCATACTATATGTGTGTTGGATGTACTTTAGACTATGGCTGAGATTTGTGCTTACTATCCACTGAAGACATCTTCGGAACATGAGAGCCTGACAGGTGTTTGCTGTAACACAGGTATGTCCTTTTAGATCGACTGTTAAATCTATAAATAACACTGGTTTACTGGGTAACAGGCATTGAACCAGTTGGTCAAGCATATAACAACAGCAGCTGATGACAGACAAATTGTAAAGCTATAAGAAAACCCCCAAAACAACAGTATGCAAGAATAACCTCCTCAGGGCAGGAGTGGAGGTATCACAGTTCATTAACTGAAGAAGACATCAAGAGCAGGAATATAGAAGCCAGAGCACCAGATGCAAACAACAAAAAAAAAAAGCTTTACAAAGAAAAAAGCTTTCTGTGAAGCACAGTGGAGGAAGTGTCATGGCTTTGGCTTGCATAGCTGCTTCTGGAACAGGCTCAGTACTCGTTATTGGTGATATAACTCATGATGGTAGCAGCAAAATGAATTCTGAAGTGTACAGAATTATCCATATCTTAACTAATCAGGAGGAAGTTTATCATACAGCAAGACAATGATGCCAAACACACTGCTAAGTTAACAAAGAAAGAAAGAGTAGAACATTTTGGACTGGGCAAGTCAATCACAAAATCCAACTGAACGTGCCTTAAAATCTCCAGGAAAGGAAACTGAACAGAGAAAGCCATAACCTAAGAAGAGACCAACCAATTGTGGAAATTATATTATATAAAAGTGTTGTTAAATTAATTTATTTCAAAACATTTCATTCAAATCCTTTGGTTCCTTGGAAAATCTCAAAAATACACAAAAAGCAATGGTCTATGTAATTTAATATATCTAGATGTAAATTTTGAAATTCGGAAATAAAAGCTTAAAATCTGATCTCGCATCTCATATTCAGCTTTTGGTCTCAAACCCAAATGTCATCAATGCATAGCAAAAGCAAATAAATTGGCCCTGCTGTTGGAGGGGATTGTAATTCAGATTGCTGCTATATTCTATTATATAAGACTTTGGAAAGATAATGCAGTTATTGTTAGTAAAACAGGGTAAAGCAACAGAAGGCAGACCCCTGAGAAAGCGTGCAGAAGGCATTGCTATAATAGGTCAAAAAATGACCATAAGTGCTCTTTTAACTATATGAAATATCCATGTTAAATCAGACCTCAACTTAGTTTGTGTCATCCTCTTTTAACAAAGAAAAGTAAAACTGTGAAAGAAGACATTTTAAATAGTCCTTTATAGTCATGTGACTCCTTCATGCCCAGAATAGGGGTCACCTATGGAAGTGAAGCATTTTTGAGCAATCACACCAAAGCATGAAATCCATGGGGGATGGGTTCTCTACACCAAGCCCACAACAACTAAGTGGAATTCCTCTCCCAATGGAGGAGTCAGCACAACCCATCGTCGAGGACAAGAGTATAGTGGACTGCTCAGGAATTACACTCTACTTTCTGACAAAATAGGATTGGCAAGCTTATTACCCTGCTGGACATGACTGAGTACTTAATTTTGACAGTAATTTTGTCCGTTTTAATACCCCGCCCCATAGTGTAAGTGGCCCTTTCTCACCGTGACTGTCTTCTTGTCCATGCTTTGTTAGCCAGCCTGGACACAGATCGCATTCTCCGCCAATGCATTTATTTAAAAAAATGGACATCTACAGTATGTTTCAATTTTGGCTTTATTACAATTCACAGATTGAATAGAAGAGAACATCATTAAATATAGTTTATCTAAATGATAAAAAATACAACACAATAGCAATGCATTCCAGTGCATTTTACAATCTTACAAGAGGGGAAAAAAAAGATGTTTGTCATGTCGGTCTGCTTTGGAGGGGGTAATCCAGTCTATTTTGTTTGGCTAGTGGTAATCTCTTCAGCTCCCAGGCACCTGTCTGTGCCATCTCTGTGGCAACAGCAGTGCTGTGACAACCAACTCTTTTGGCACGAGCTTTGCTGAGAGTGAGCAAATGTTTGCATTCACTTTCAAATGCATATTAAGTGAACACACAGGTCATTTTGTCCAAGTTATCTCTTTAAATAGCAGGATGGACAGGGTGCACGACATAAAATGAAGGAATAATTTTTTTAATGCATGAAAAAAGACAAAAATGATCTAATCTTACTGACCTTTCGATCCAATAAATGAATAAAGTGAGTCAAACGTGAAAAAAAATGGAGGAATATCTTTTCTTAGTGGACAGGATTGACTTTGGGCTTTGCTAAATATTCCAGTGCGTTTCGTTCGGCTTTCTGTCTGCCGCATCTGCAGCGCATGATCAAGTACCACGGACAATAATATCAACATGGTTACCTGCACTTAGTAAAAGAGCAGCAAACCTGTTGACTGAAACATGTTTAGAATAGAAGACAATGGGCAGATGCAGAAGCTTTCATTTAAAGGGCCTTAGCCTACGTTTTTCTTGTCATTTATTTTCCCTGAGGTCCACTGTATAAGTGTAAGTTTATGTACCAAAAAACAATTTTCCATTTTCTACCGTCTCTTGATCTCGTGTCATTACAGTCTGTTTTTTCTTATTGTGCCATTAAGACTGATAGACGTAAATGATCTCTGCTCTTACTGGATGCTGTGTAATGCTTTCATTCCAGAAAAAGGTCTGGACTGACATCTGTGTAAATGGGCAGGGCTAAACAGCTGCAGGCTGAACAGCCATATATACTCATAGATGAATATAAATGTGTTGGTTTTTGTGACATCCCAAAAACCATGCAAAATAGGCTGTTTTGGCAAAGATTTCCACTCACTGACTTCACAGAGTGGGAAGCGAATGGTAGGCTTTAAATTGATTTATGCTACATTAAACTCTTTTATAAAAAATGAAAGAAAAAACGAAGTGTCTGGTTTTGGTATGGGCCCTTTAATGGGTTCGCTGCTCTTTCAGAGAGTGCAGAGATATTATTAGCTGTGGTACACATGAAAAACCTGGAGTATTCTATGAAACAGGACATATTGCTCACCTGGAAAAAGCTTCTCTGACCCTGAGATCTCTTCTGTGTAGCCGACCAGGTCCCCGAACACAGGGCACTCCATGGCGAACAAGAGTGACTACTTGCTTTAGCACTTAACACCTACTCCAGGAGCTGAACACATACCAGTAAGAGGGTCCTGATCAGTCTATTTTGTCATCACTGCCTTTTGTATGACTGTCGATCAGCATTTGTCAACAAAGTCCTGCCTCCATACGATGATATGACCAACACGGACACCTTCTTTTCCATGCTTTCATCAAAATAAAGCCAACATTTTCAAACATTTCATTTTTTTATCCAATAGCCCATTGTGTTGTGGAAAAAATAAAAAAGTAGTAGCTGTTATATGGTTTGAACTGAAGAAAAAGCCAACAGAAGCATCACTTTAAGGCATGAGGAACGTAATCTCAAACAGAAAACAGAAGATTCTGACTGCAAGGGCTGCTGAAATGCATTTTGCCTTTAAGCCTTAAGGGCTGCATGTAGTCTACAGCCCCATCTCGGCCCAAGCTTGCATGTAATATTGTTATCTATTTCTGGTGGGACGCCTGTTCGCCTTGTCTAATTAGATCACAGCCTGTGTCTGTTTACGCTAACATTTTTTGACCCAATCTACTGGCAGCTAACCATGCTCATGCTTCACTTTACTTCATATTAAAGTGATCTGATAGCAGACAAGGGTGGGGGAAGAAAGCAAACAGTTCTATGTGATCCATCTGAAAAATCTGATTTGAAAAACCCGGAAGATCTGCTTTCGTTTACTCACGTAAGGGGTTGCTTACTTTTCAGCACAACTTTCTTTTCATATCTTTAATATATTATAGCTATAGTAGTTCTGCCTGGCTCTCAGGGGAATGCACACTCATGACAATCATGTATGCTTAATGTGTGTGTGCATCATAACTACGCGTGATTCAGAATAGCAACACCTTCACCTAAAATCAGTCGCCCACTACCTGATAACAGTTGGCAAAAAAACAAGATCTGGTACAGAATGAAATGTCCCCTATTTAAAAAAAACAACAAAAAAAAAGAAAGCAGCATTGTTGGAAGTCAGAAAATTTGCCATTGTCAAAAAAGGGCAAGGCCATCCAGAGAGAGCCCACTGACAATATACCAGTGTAATTAGAGTCACTGAACCATGAGCGTATATACACATAAATTACAAAAGACAGCCTATAGTCTGTCCAGCTAGTTTTTATTCATTCTTCGCTCCACTAGTCAGGAATACAGCTGGCCTTCTCTAGTTTTACCCTGCAATGGAAGCGTGGCACCAGCAGGCGACGCTCTTGGACCAAGCTATAGAAACTGGTAGCCGATGCTGAGGTGGAGGCACTGAGAAGACCCCATCCTGCACCGAAAGGTCCAATGAAACTGTGAGGTATAGTGGCAGGTACCCTTCAATCTGCTTTCTTGATGAAAATCTATAATAATAGAGATAAAGAGAGAAAGATTAGCGCAGTAAAGCAGAAGTACATCATCTCTTTACAATTGCCAGCTTTCCTGGAACACGCACTAAGAAGGGCTTGTGAATTAAAGGACCAGGTGTGAAAACACCAACACTTGCACAGCAAATAATGGATGAAATAAGAATTGAATAAGAAATGAATAAATGTGGAGAAACTGGCAACCATCCATCAAGTGTATAGAAATCATTTAAGCAGCAGCTGCCTTTAAAGTTGTTTTAAAGGCAAACGAATGAATAGACGTGGCCAAACGTTTTTGTCCTATAAATCAAAAACTGTTTTAGAAATGATTAAATGTGTATGCAAACTTCCTAAAACCTGTCTTATCAAAATAAATCACTCATCCATATTAATGTTATTCAGCTGCGATGATGCTGACGTCCACAAATTTTTCAAACTTTCTGTATAGAATAGTATTTACAGGAACCTGATGTCTTAAAAGTGCTTAATATTCCAAAAAGCAGACGGTTCTAAACAAGAACTGGTTCCAGATAAACTTTCTAAGACATTATTTTTTATTTTGCTTTAAGAGAGAATGCAATTCTCTCTTTTTTTTTTAAACTAACCATTTTGGATAGTAAACAACAAGTCCATACGTGTAGACACGGTAATTCTAGATTCTTACCCTCACTGTAAGGAAATCTGAACTGGGAGTTCCTCTAGAGTGAACCATTTCACATTTATCCATTCTATTTAAATAACTTTTCATACTGCATCAAATGAAATTTTTTGATATAATGTCAAAATTCTCCTTTAAAGGGACATAAGGGGCTGTTTGTGTGCCTTTGTTCATCAAAAACTGTTGTAATTTTCTTTCAATTAACCATTTCCAGCCTCTCTTTAACTAATATAGGCTGTTTTTGTTACAGTGCCTTTCAGACCTATATATACAGTACTGTGCAAAAGTTTTAGGCAGGTGTGAAAAAATGCTGTAAACAAAGAATGCTTTCAGAAATATAAATAATGATTGTTTATTTTATCAATTTACAAAATGCAAAGTGAGCAAACAAAAGAAAAATCTAAATCAGATCAATATTTGGTGTTACTACCGTTTGCCTTCAAACCAGCATCAGTTCTTCTAGGTACACTTGCACAAAGTCAGGGATTTTGTAGGATTATAGTCACTGTATGATCAACCAGTTTTACTAAACAGGTGCTGATGATCATCAATGTCACGCAGAGGTTGAAACACAGTCATGTTTGGAACAACCTACCAGCCGAGTTCCTTCAAAAACTGTGTGTTTAGAAGAATCTGATGCTGTTTTAGCGCAAGGTGGTCGCACCTAAATAATTGATTTGATTTAGATTCTCTTGTTCATTCACTGCATTTTTGTTGATTGATGAAAATAAATGATTAACACTTCCATTCTTGAAAGCATTCTATTTATTTTTCACAATCGCTCAAAATCCTTTGCATTGTGTATCATATATATATATATATATATATATATATATATATATATATATATATATATATATATGTGATCTTTGTTCTGATTGGTTACTTTGTAAATGTGTTCATGATCAACCAAAGTCCAAAAATCTTGTATCTTAATTTACAGGCTTGTACAGACTGGGGAGAAGTGTTTTAAACTTTGTATTTAAATACCACATTAAACTTGTTCATTTAAACATGCGTTTTATATGGCCCTGTTCATGGAAAAAAAGGAAGCATCAATTGCAATTTCCTGAGGAGTCAGAGCCCATCTGAAAGTGAGAGAAAACCTGGACAGCATGAAGGCACTTACCTCGCTGAGGATGACCCACACAGGAGAGTCGGTCATCACTGAGAGCCTCATGGCCTCCAGCGGCCCAAACGAGGGGTCCACCTCTCCCTCTGCTATCCCGTTCTGGAACTTTCCTACAGAGAAAGCAGAAAATGTGTTAGACTTCACTGGAAAACAAAAACCTCAGAAGAAGAATGGACTGAGGTGTATTTTCTCACCAACCATCACAGAAACAAGTAGAAATGTCTTTATTCATTCTGGATTTTTACGATTATCTTGTATTTTATGCCTTTTTGAAAACATCGGAGCCATTCAATCACAAAACTGCAGAATTCTGCAGCGAAAAAGTGTTTAACAAATCAAAACTTCAGTTTTAGATTCTCCAAAGTCTTCTTTTAGTATTGATGCAGTTTTACGCACTCTTTGCATCCTCTTAATCAGCTTAATAAGCAGAAACCTGACGGTGGTGCAGACCTAATGAGCACTGTAGCCTCCCACCTGGGTTCGAGCATGCTGGCAAGTCCTCATTTTCAGAGAATACATTACATATTTCGAGAAGTAATACACAATATTTCAGATAACAACACAGTATAATAAGTGTCCCAGTTTGACAGCGTGAAACCTCTTTGGCACATTCAGAGACTTTATTGATGCATCTGCAATAAAATCTGCCATTGTGAAACGTATCAGCACGCGTAACTTGAGCTTTCTGTGTGCAACAGTATGATCCTATTTTTATTCATTTATATTTCTAATGATACAATAACATTGTTGAATATTCCCTCCATATAAGTTGCTACATTTCAGTATGTTTAGGACATCCATCCATCATTTTAGCCACTTATACTAACCAGGATGTGAGGGGTGCTGGAGCCTGTCCCAGCATTTATT